>JAANDH010000086.1:179065-497974 GCA_011799765.1 Nymphaea thermarum | reverse complement strand
AAGCTACAAGTGTGTATTCAAACTGCTCAAATTGGGTTCATTTACTTACAACATGTCTGGAATTTACTAATAAGAGCTTAACATTCACTGAGAGGTTGATTCAGACCCGTCAAGTTATATCAATTCTAATAACTCCCAGACATGTGAAGAATAAAGTATTTCCTTATTGACTGTTAGGTTTCTTTCTCCTTAATTTGTGTTGTTGGACTTAGACATTTAGACAGGCTTTGACAAGTTTCAAGAGAGACACTCGGAGGGCATTAAACTCTGAATCTCCTTTGAATTAAGAGTGTGTTTGATTTATGAGACATTCTTCACTCAGGTGAAAGTTGTACACATGATTCATATCAGGCCATCGAACATGGGTGAAGTTGTCCCAGATGACTTCTCACATCATGCTTTTCACTGTAATAAAAAAAATTAAAAATCATAAAAGTCAGTCTTGATCCAGCTAAAGTTGTCCGAGTTGACTCATCAAGTCAAAAGTGCAAGCCCCAACGAGTTTTTGGGTAGGCCAACTATGAGTGCAGGGACTACAATGCAATGTTATAAAAGGCGTAGCGTATCGTGTATCGGTCGGGCCGACCTATACGCCGTATCGCAAACGTAGCGTAGCGTATCGTAAAATTATTTTTTTAATTTTAAAAACTATTTAAAAATCAGAAAAAAATAGAGAAAAAACTGGAAAAATGAACAAAAAATAGAAATCAAGAAAAAAGTATTCAAATATAAAAAAGATCATCATACATAAGAAACATTCATGTATATCAACAACACATTCAAAAATAAGAAATTAGATATACAAAATAACATAGTAAGCATCCATCACAATTTTAAACTTGAAAATTTTATAGAATCTTAGGACTTAGAGCCTTAAGACTTGGAGTTTTAGGACTTAGATTACATACAAATACAGTTTAAAACATATAGTTATAATCTTTCATGATTCAACGATAATATCTCTCAAATCAATGAATCCTCGGTTATATATGAAAATGAGCAAAATCTCTCCCTTCTATGTCTCTTGGAGTCTTTAAATATAAGAAGAGAGAGAGGGAGGAGTGTTTAAACTTTCAAAAATAAAAAAAAAAATGTGTTCTAACCCGTATCGTACGATACGGGGGTGTATCGCACGTATCGTGCGATACAGCTGCCGTATCGCACGATACGGACGATACGCGTATGATACGGACGCGTATCGCTTATCAAACATGTATCGTATAGGTTTCTTTGACCTATACGATACGGATAACATTGCTACAATGTAGCCTTTTTGGAACCATTATAACAATAATGGAATATAACATGGTTACATCATTTCAAGCAGCTCTGCTGAAACTAAATACCAAAATTTGGCTTTTGATTATTTCAAACTTCTTCACCAGTGATCAGAACAGAAGGAACTTTACCTAACTAAACAGTGAAGAGGAAAGGTTTGAAGGGAGTTATGCTATCTGAAGGATCTGAATTATAAAAACCATCACAGATTGGCCTGCAGCTCTGGATTATCTTATCAGTAATGACACATTCAACAAAACTTTCAAGAATCGGTGAGAACAGTAACATAATGTTTGCGATCCATCTTCAATGAGTTGTAGACACTAGTGACTAGACAATACTCTTTTCTGAAAGAATGTCTCAATTCAGCTCAAAGTTATCCACAAAGATAGACAAATGGAAAACTCTCAATATCTTTATCTTTCTTGATTGTAATTTTTCCATTAAGTAACGCCAACAAGTCCACATTCACAGGCCCGTGACTAAGCACGGGCTAGCAGGCTACAGCTTCTAGTGCAAGATTAGAGATCGCAAATGGTGCTAGCTTCATGCAAATAGTTACCATCCAACGAACCATTAGAGAACCCAGGTTTTTGGTCAAGAATAATATAATTGAAAAACCCCAACCCGATAAATACTTTATTCTTTCAAGTGCATTGATAATCAGAAACAAATATAAACAGTATGATGCATAAGCTTCACTGCCCACACTTATTGAACCTAAAAATAGAAACTTGATGCATAAATTGAACAAGGCCAGTGTTTTCAACTTCTAGAAGATGCTCAAGCAGTATTCACCAAACAATGAGGCTCTTGATCATTTTCAGAACTAACATCAGGGTGTTTTATTTTCTTTATTGTACCCAATTATCTGTACACACTATGCGTCTCAAACCAGTCTTGAGAGATCCCAAAATAAGGATCTGGAGATCATAACACTCCATATGGGTTTGTTATGATCAGAATTTTCACGGAAATCCAGCTAACTAACCATTGAAAAAATCATCTATCACAGAATTGGAGACAAAGAAACACGTGTGGCACTTGCTTCTAGGATGGTCATGGTTTCTACAACAGAAATATTTCATTTCGACATAATACGGAGAAGAGCATCTGCTATTAAATGAATCAAAGGTCATCATCGTCGAGCGAACTGGAAACCGCGTATACCAAAATGGCAAACTTCATTTTCAGGTCAAATGACACCTAAACTTCCCAGGAACACGAGCCCATGAAGCAACTAAAAGTAAAACACAATCACGCTACCGCATCAGCAGACCCAAAAAATTTCAAACCGTAAGATTGAAAGAACTCACAAATCCGAGCGACATTGGGATCATCTTCTTGTACTTCGTCAGCTGCTCTGAGTATCGCATCAATATCTGCGCTCCTCGCAAGAGAGGAGGGGACGTTTCCCGCAATGCCGCTAACAGCTTGCCCGAACGCATCAGCCCCACCCCGGCGTTCCTTACTCAGGACCGCCTCCACCAGCCTCTCCCAATTGGTCTCCACTCTCGACATCTTGACCCCTCAAAACATTAAACTCCTCTCTGTCACTGCACCAAGATACATAGAACGACCAATAGTCAAACAACCAATCAACAATCCGCCGGACGTAAAAAAGAAGAAAAAGAAATTCCAACGAACTACAAGTATCGGGCTCCAAATCAATGTGCAGAAAATAAAGTGAACAGTTAAAGACCAAAACCCTGGATCGACAAGACAACCGCTAAGCACCAAAACAAGAAACGTCGACAACCTCGACGTCAATGAGATCAATAAAGAAACGAAACAGAGAAAGGATAGCCCAGACAGGGGACCATGAAACATAAAAACTAGATCAACGTTCTCGAAACAAGCCAAAATCTCACCTCAAATTTCCAACCAAAAACGAAAACCCTAGCGCCAAAACAAAAAGTACAGAAACGAAAGTGACATCCAAACGACTCAAGAAAAGAGGGAATTGATTGAAACAGAGTCGATGGAAAGAAGCGGCCAGACCTATAACAGAACAATCGATAAACCCATGATAATGCACGAACAATCAAAACAACCGAAGAAAAAGACGCGACGTCAGAGATTTATCAGAATGGCGACATGCTTACCGGAGAAGGAAGGAGGAGGAGGGAGAGAGAGCAAGAGACAGCCCGGCCAGGTTCCGGTCAGCCAGGGGCTTTGTTCTTCACCAAGGCGGAGACTCGTTGGTCCGATTTCGCGCCCATTGACCTGCTTACCGGCTGCTAACGGTTGCCTCCGTACGGAAGACGGTTTCGAGGGCCCTTTTTGGTTTCCCTCCGCCATTTTCCCTTCCAGTGGGACCCACCCACCACGACGTCCAACGCTTCTCTGCCATCGTGGTCACATGACTGGCATCCAGCGAAGGAACCGCCATAAGATAGAGGGTTTCTGGCCGTCCATCTTCAAAGTGATGGTTCAGATCTTCCCTCTCTTGTTTCGGTTTTCCAAAGGTGGGTCCCTTCTTTATCATGTTATTCCATTTTGATACAAATTTCATGATGTTGAAAGCGCCATCTCATTTATGCTTTTGATGTTCAGAATCCGCCTCTTCGTCCCTTTCACCGCGAATGAAGAAATAATTAGCCGGTTTACAAGTTACCACTCATTGTTTGAAATATTGCATATTAATGCCTAATTAAGAAACTTATTTCAAATAGTTTTTATCTCTTTTAAATAATTAAATTTATGTAAATTGAACGAAACCCTTGTTTCTAATTTGAGGTGAACAAACTGAACTGGATTGTCTGCTATAATTTTGCTGAAAATAATAGATAGGATGGAGCCTATCTCCCAGCAGCCTTAACTTAACCTGATCTGTCTCTTCCATGAAGTAGGCCACACCAGGAAGCACTGGGATGCAATCGGTCAACAAAAATTAATAGTACAGTTGGGTGACACCCTATAATGTCATTAATTCTTTTTAAAGCGTGTTTGAGTGATGGTCAAAATTAGGTTTAACAAAAACCCAATTACCAAGAATAGTGGGAGATACCTCAAGGGGTTGTAGGGCAGTGGCGCGGAGAAGTGCTCCGTCGGTTAAGACCTTGAGTCAAGTGTCTTGGGCGTCACCTGTCCGCTCCAGACGCGCTTCAGTCCCTGCCCCGAAGCAAGCTCGAAACCCAGGGGGAAGGGTGACGAGGGTAGGCCAATGGCCTCTCTTAGGGCGGTGGAATGAACCACTCACCCTAAAAAAAAAAAAAATAGTGGGAGAAGTCCGTGGAAGCTCGTGTGGGCAAATTGCCCACACCAACTCACATGAAAGTAAAATTGATTAGTTCATTGTTTACATGTCGACTAATTATCGAACATTTGTTAAGTATTTGAAAAAGTGATGTTGGGAGCTTTTGTGCCAAGTCGTTTTAACTTTCAACTTGCATATTCTCTTATGTGTTTGAGATCTCCTTCCCAACAATAGCGACGCTCAACAGATTAATTTAACATTAGTTGTCAGTTTTAGATGGACCCTTCCAATTTATTGGACTAAACCATTTAGCACGAGACCTTGTCAAATTGGTTTTTGGGATTATTTATTTGTCTTGAACGAAATATTGAAAACTACAGTGGCCAGTAAGTGACGGATGTTCTTTCCATTCTATATTAGATAGTGCTTCTCTAACCACCAATGATTAAAAAACTGAAAAGAAAAGAAATTTATCTCTCTCTCTCTTGAAAAGAAATTTATCTTTCTCTCTCTCTCTCTCTCTCTCTCTCTATATATATATATATATATATATATATATATATATATATATATATATATATATATATATATATATATATATATATAGAGAGAGAGAGAGAGAGAGAGATTTCTGTTCAGTTTTTTAACCGCAGGGAGAGAGAGAAATCTAATAACATTCATGGCGTCCCCAACAGAAGTTGGGAAGGAAGCTAAAAGCAGACAATGAAACCGCAATGTGGACATGATAGATAATCATGTCCAAGAAAATGTGGAAGTAACAGTTCAACAAGTGAAACCATATTTAATAGAATACGCCAAGTTTGTGGCTTTGTGCCTAATTATAAATTGCATCATATATTGTATAGCATACGATTAGAATAGTGCTAACCTTTAGAAGAGAAGAGCATGCTACAAAAAAAAAAAAGTATGTTCATTTTTATGTTAATACTTTGATATATTTGATTATATATATATATATATACATGCCCCTAACAGCACTAAAGTATGTTCAGTGGATCATTTGACAACGAGAATATTTGATTATATATATATATATATACATGCCCCTAACAGCACTAAAGTATGTTCAGTGGATCATTTGACAACGAGAACAATAACAAAGTGATAAATTAACCATTTCAAAAAATTGTGATGGATTCATGAAACACTCTGACATGGTATGCAACAAATCTGCCATATTTGTGAATATATTCATATAAATGTTTGTTATCGTTTCTATTGTTGAATGACCTCTTAGAAACCAGCCTATGCCTAGTGGATACAAAGAGTGATGAACTCAACAAATTTTGAGCAGAAAGAAGGAAAAAGAGCCTAGTATATTAAAGGGTGTGTAAAAGGAGGGAGGGGAGGGCCTGCCTAGGCCGTGGCCTGCCCCAAACTAGCTGAAAAAAATCAAATTTACATTAGAAAAATAATTTTTTTAATTGTTTAATGTATTTTTTTTTACTTAGGTTCAGTTTGGCCCTACCCAAATTTGAGGTTGGATTATTTGGCCCGTCCCTAAATGAAATCCTGGCTCCGCCCCTATGTGTAAGATCAGACTTACATAACCAAAAGTAATAAAACCTCGTAAGAAAACTGACTCATTGGCAATTAGGGTGAAAGGGATACGCTCCTTGTTTGAAGATTTTAAGCAACCAGCAGCCTAATATAATTAAGTCCTAATCAATTTGCAGTTCGAATTTGCGACCACATTAAAATATATGTTCCTAACTTTCAAGTCACCCCTTGGTTAGGAAACAATATGAGTTTTGATATTAGGTTTGAGAAAAACTCATTTAATTTGATAGAACAAGATTTTCAAGACTTTTTGTGGAAAAGGGAACTTCTTTTTTTCATGTTTTCATGCGCTAGTATGATTAACGACTAAAAAACCCTTAGGTCACAATGAAAAAAAAAAATGTAAAGACAAAATTGCAAATGAAAAAAAATAAAAAGACAGTAGAGAACACAATTCACTCTCATACTTGGTCCAATCAGTTCAGCCCTTGGAGAGATTGTGAGTCTGCGACCAACAAATAAAAATAAGACATGGTAAACGCGAACATCTTTTATAGCCAACAATCTGCTTTCATTCCATTCACAAGACAAGAACTAAAATTATTTGAACAGATGGACAACAAAAAGGTTGTTTACTGTGTGGTCTTCCCCCATGAAATTATTGAATCACATGGAAGCAGATTAAACAAGTTACAAACATTGTTACAATTTAGTATAAATTAAGAACCCCTCGCCGGTATAAATCCTTAGTCCTACCGGAGCAAATGGCATTACAATGCTTGCGGGGCCGTTATTATCTCCACATTGGGGATACATCATGCACTCATTTTCTTCTCGACTTGGGCAGAAGCGGGACACCCATCAACTAGAATGCAGCGCATCCACGAACATTACTCATTGAAGGGCTTCACCATCCCCAGCCTCGCCTCCCCAAGTAAGCTAGCCAAGTGGGTGAGCTGGGCAGCCAGACTAGGCCAAGTAGGGGATACAGTCAATATGCACCCGGAAGTCGCACGGTTTGCAGTGGTAGAACCAAGCCATTCTTGAAATATTTCTCTTGCAAAAGTCACAACTATAAACACTACCAACAGAAAAATGAGAGGAAAAGTTGAGAGAGAGCGCATGTGGGTGAGAGGCTGCATGAGTGATGGTAGGAGACATGAAGGCGCAGCCTGCGTGGAGATCGTAGGAGCAGTGGGTGCAGTGGTAGAAGAAGCTGCCGATCAATGGCTTCCGGCAGGCATCGCAGAATGCGAAGCCCCGAAGATAAGGGGAGGCAGGGACGAGGGTGAGGGAGTGACGCTGGTGGGATGGGTGCCTGATGAAGGGAGGTAACTTAGTGCAGGATTTGTGAATGAAGAAGTTGCAGGGTATACAGCCATAGAGCACTGGGTCTGGGTCCGTGGTGGGTCCGCAACAGTGGGCTTCGAAGTGGGCTCGTTGGGATGGGACAAAGGAGTCCATGAGTTGGAGGGCATGGACATGGCTCCAATGGTATATTACATCTTGTCCTTGTGGGGAACAGCCCATCTCTCTCTCTCTAAGCCTATATGTATATGTATATACCTCAATGTAGGCACAATTTTAGTTGTCTAGGGGAACATGGAAGGCGACATATATATATGGTTCAGTTTGGAGGGGTTGACTTGCCTGAGAGGGGTTGACTTGATTGGAGGAGTTGACCTTGTAGAGGCACAACTTGCTCTCTTCTTTTCAAGAATACACTCTTCAATTGTGCCTTTTAATGAAAAATAATAAATACAATTTATTTTAATTTAAAATTGAACTTCTTGTAAATTCATTGGCAACTTATCTTCAGCCTTTACAAGTTGAACTATATGTGGATAGTACTCAAGCAATCTACAACAATCTAAATTTTGACTTTGCATAAGCTCAATATATCATATAAATTGATCCCGCATCAAACACGCAAATCATCATCAAACAATGTGTAATTTAAGTAGTTCAATGTTTACAAGAGGCTCCATTTGTGTGGCTAAGGGATTCAGCTTAAGACATTTGAGTTAAATGAGGTCAATAGTTCAATTAATGTCCTTGGTTTGGCCAAACATAGGTTTGCTTGTCTAGATTCGCTTATACATGACATCTGAGCCTATAGATCAAATATTGGGTCATCATGATCATAACTAGATGCATGACTAAGACCAAAGTGGGCTCATTTTTATCAACTCAGTTCACTTTGTTGCCACTATCGGTTTGCTTCCTAAATTGGTCTTTCTCAATATGTGCTAATGTATGTGTGTCCTTCCTATAACACCCCGAAAGTCTAGTTTCATATTTAAGAATGTTAAGAATATTGAAAAACTTATAAAAGTGGCTATTAAGTGATTGGTTGTCCTGATTCATAGTCTTTTTTTTTTATCAAAACTGAAGTTGTTTAAAAGCAGGTTGGGATCCGTCAAACCAGAAGCCCAAACTCGATGCATGAATAGTTTAGGTTATTACATTAATAACAAAAATTGGTTCAACACTCATGGAGATGCACGTGCCTTTCATATTTAAGAATGTCAAGAATTTTAGAGAACTTATAAAAGAGGTTGTTAAGTGATTGGGTTGGGATCCATCAAACCAGTTGCCTAAACTCTATGCATGAGTTGACCAGATTATTATAATGATAATAGAGTTCGTTCAATGCTCATGCAAATGTATGCGCCTTAAGGAGAATTGATTGTAACGCCCAAAAGTTTACTTTTGTATTTAAGATTATGGGAAATCCTAAGAAAATTATACAGATTAATTATATCAAATCCATTTTTTTATTATCAATCCATTTATGTGTTTGTTTTCGATGTTGTAGTAAGCCATATTTAATTTTAATCAGAAACTTTTGAGTTTTGATTAGACAAGCGTGTCAAGGATCAAAGTTCGTGTTGCCAAAGCCGCCGGTGGAATCCCTTACTTTTCTTCTACCTTAGACGATTGTAAGGCCGGTATCTTGGCACCCTCTCTTCATCTCTTTCTCCTGATCATCCTTTTGTATTTAAGATTAGAGTTCGTTCAATCATGATTGACTGTCATGATTCCTAGCTTTTTGGATTGGTATTGAAGCTACTAGGGTAGATTGAGATCCGTCAAACCAAGGGCCTCAACTCGGTGCGAGAGTGGGCCAATGCTGGTGACTGTATCCTTCTTGTTTTTCATGGCGATTAATCTTTGGAAATGATTGAGTCTTTATTTGCTCTTTGGAAATAATACGGCTCAAGTAGTGCCTAGATGATGAACCGGGATCAAGTTTCAAGTTTCAACCATGCTGCAGTGTTTGACGCCCATCCTAGTTCTCAGTTCCTTGATTCACACCCAAAGGAAGTTGCTTGCCGACATGGATAGTGGAAACTTTTGTACTGGAAATTTGTCTTGACATTGATTTTTCTTTGGCGGGTTTTGAGTTTGTCAAATGCGCGTTTGGTTGGCACAAGTCACACTCATGATAAACTTTGAGAAGCAGACAAGTTTGCTTTCAAGTAGCTCCATGTGAGCCTTGCAATTATATCATGAATTCCACAATTATACAAGAACAATAGTACAAAAAGAATGCAAACCCCATACCATCATCGGCTTATAAATAAATTAACTTTGGTTAAGTGATTTTCAAGAACAGGAACACGAAACTTGCTTAATTATGAATTTCTCCACCTCTTAAGAACTTATACATCCCAACAAGAACAAAATGATTCAACATAAAATAATTCATCTTCAAATTCCACATCAAGCACTGATTTCTCCATCATATAAAAGCATTGTGCTTATAGAGCTTGTCGCACGTTCCCAATATCATGTTATATTTTTAGATCCTGACGTTATACAACAGATTACACATTGAAGAAACCGTATTAATCTGCAAGTTACATTGCGCTGCGGCCAGTTGCACGGCGTTAATGTCAGCAGCCGTATTCTTGAGCTCTTCAACAACATCAGCATGACCTGAATTCCCCACACCTTCACCATGCTTATCGTTAAGACTATTATACGCAATCTTCAACTCCTCAAAACTATTTCCACGATTCGGCTCGAGCCCACCTGATAAACCGGGGGCACCCATCGCCTGACCATGCCAATTGGCCGGCGTCAGACCGCTGAGTGGGTTCAGGGGCCGGCCGGCGGCCGGTGCGGTCGGTTGTCCATCCACGGGCCAAGGCTCGGCTGCACCCGGCGGCGGACAACGTCGCCGAGCCTGGTCGATGCAGTCGGTGTGGGCCTGAAAGTCGCACGGTTGGCAGTAGTAGAACCAGGCCGTTGCGGCAATCTTCCTCCTGCAGAGATCACAATCGTAGCTAGAGATGCCAGAGGAGAAGCTTAGAGAGAGAAGGTGGGGGTGGGAGGTGGGTTGCTCGATGGTGGGAGGCAGGAAGGCGCAGTGGGTGTGGAGGTCGAAGGAGCAATGGGTGCAGTGGTAGGCGAAGCCACCGGCCGGCTTCCAGCAGGCGTCGCAAGTGGTGCCGCCACCATTAAGCAGGTAAGGGGAGGTGGGGACGAGGGTGAGGGTGTGCTGACGGTGGGAGGGGTGGCGGATGTAGGGGACTAGCTCCGCGCAGGCCTTGTGGATGTAGAAGTTGCAGGGCCGGCAGCCATAGACCGGGTTCGATCTCCCCTTCGCGTTGATCAAGCTGGTGACTGTGGGCTCATCACAGCAGCGGCTTTTGGGGTGGCCATGGCTGGAGGAGATGAGCTGCAGAGCATGAAGATGACTGGAGTGATAGATGCAGCTCATCTCTCCATGAGGATAGCCTTCCATCTCTCTCTCAAGGTTGTTGTCTCCCAAAGTCTCGATTACAGGGCGTGTTACCAGGGGAAGATGGTGATCTTTATGTAGAACTAAATCATGTCCATTGACTTGACTTGGGTGGTGGGGAGTACTAATTAACGCGTGATATTGTTTCCTTTTCTGTTGTGATGGCCGAAGTGTTCGAATTGAGATTTGCTTTCCTGAAATGGGGACTTGATCAGTAAGATCCAAGGGTTGTTGACTAGAGATGTTTGGATTGGTGGATTTGGTTGGCAGATATACAGGAGATTCAGTGTAAATTCATCTTTTGGATGGATGTATGTGGTGCGTTGGATCAAGGCCTCCAACCGACGCCTAAGATGATCAAACGTTCAAGAAGAAAGACTTAGATTGAATTCCCCATGTGTTCACATGTTCATATTCAAATTAATTCGGATTCAAGTACAAATGAGGCGAAAAGTCTGAAACATATCTGAATTTGAACCCAATTTACCAATCCGAATCCGATTTTTAATTTGATTCAACTTTTAAATCTAATAAAGGTAAATCATGGTATGTTGAGAACGACTTTCATAATGCATGGATATTGCATCTACTAACATCTAAATATGAATCCGGTAGGATATTTATTGAATCCAAACTGGAATTTCATCAGATGTCATTACTTCAATTTGATCCCACTTTCTAACATATCCATTTTTTTTTTTGTTTGAAGCAGTGGTTTGGATATCCTATTCGTACGAGACTTACGGCATCCATACCTATATCTTTACAGTAGCTTGGCTCTATTAAAGATATCACCCAATTAGATTTAGACAGGCTTGCGCTGAGTTGGCTTGAATAGCAGCGATAGCAGCAGCCGCATTCCTCATCAGTCTAAGATGATCGGCTTGGCTTGGATAATGACCCGAACCAGTACTCTGCAACACACCACCACCTTGGCCGTGAATGGGGTCGATCCCACTTGACGCGTGACCCGGTGCACCCGCCTGACCAGGCCAAACGGCCGGCGTCAAGCTACTCAGTGGGTTCAAGGGCTGGCCGCAGGCTGCAGTCGGTTCTGGCTGTCCATTCATGGGCCAAGGTGCAACCGCTTGACCGGGCCAAATGGCCGGCGGCATGCTGCTCACTGCGTTAGGGTCCTGGCCGGCTGCATTAGTACTTGGCTGGTTGACGGTGGGAGGCAGGAAGGCACAGTGAGCGTGGAGGTCGAAGGAGCAGTTGGTGCAGTGGTAGGAGAAGCCATTGACTTGCTTCCAGCAACCGTCGCATTGGGCGGTGCCCTGAAGGCAAGGGGGAGTTGGGGCGAGAATGAGGGTGTGAGAAGGGTGGGAAGGGTGGCGGAGATAAGCAGGCAGGTCGGCGCAGGTCTTATGGATGTAGAAATTGCAGGGCCTGCAGCCATAGACTGGGTCCGGTCTCCCGGTGGCGGCCGTCAGCTGACAGCAGCGGGTTTGGGGGTGGGTATGGCCGGAGGGGATGAGTTGCAGAGCATGAAGATGACTGGAGTGATGGATCCAGCCCATCTCTTCTGGAGGATAACCTTCCATCTTTGTGTGTGTCTCTGTGTCTCTCAAATTCTCAACTACAGGGATGCATTGTGGGGAGAAGAAAGTGATGTATATGTAGAACTAAATCCTGCCCATTGACCTGACTTCGGCGGTAATGGCTACTAATTCACGAGTATTAATGTCTCTTTCTCTCGTGAAATTTGCATGTATGACTCCAAGGATTGTTGACTAGAAATCTTTGGATCTTGGGTATAAGGTTATTTCATATTGTAAGTTTGTGGATTTGTGTGGATTGTGTGAAGTTTACGTGCAAGGAAATGTTGGTATTCCTCTTAAAAAATATAAGTCATATCCGATTGATGTTATACACGGAAGTTCATATATTAATTTTAAAAGTTGCTAAATGGCTGTGAATATTTGACTTTTTTTTTTTGGCTTTAGAACGAAGGGTTACTACTTGAGAACATTAATGATTGAATACTCCACTATATATATATATATATATATATATATATAACACGGACACACACGTAAACGTAAAGGGTTGGGTTTGATCTGGCTTTTTGAGGGGTTGACTTGATCGAAGAGTTGACCATGTAAGTTGTTATGCCAGCACATGGTCAACTCTCTAATCAAGTCAACGGTGCAACAACTTGCTCTTTTCTTTTAAGTTCTAGGACATCTTCTGGTCATTCACATTTAAGTTCGATTCTGATTATTCATCCCATGGACATTAATCTTTGGGGATGATCGAAAATTTTTTGGTAATAATATGGCAAAATTATTTTTTCGTTGCATTTTTTCTCTGTCTTTCTCGCTCAGATTCTCAACCACGTACACTTTCGTTGCATTTTTCCTCTTTCCACTAAAAAAAATTTTGTGCCATGAAACGGAGCCTAATGGATGTTGTTCTGATGTCCTGTTGTTTCATTAGCTGGTTGTGTTTATCTTGACTATTTTTTGCATTAGAATCAAGTAGACAAGAATGACATGTAGGGGCAAAGCCAGAACTTTTTCCTAATTAAAGTTTCTAAATTTTGACATGTGCCAAAATATTATTTTTCAAAATTTTTATATATGACAAGGAAAATTTTCTAAAATTTACATATATTTTTTTTAAAAATATTTTGAGGTGAGGCCAAGACCCACGCTGGGCGGAACCAAGATTTTTTTTCAGGGGCAGGTCAAGCAGAGGCTGAGTTTTTTGGGTTTGATTTGGGTAGAGATAAACTGAACTCACAACCAAAAAATACATAAGGCAACAAAAAAAATTTATTTTTTACAATGTATTTTTTTTTTCAATTCATTAGGGTGGGGCCATGGCCTATATATATATATATATATATATATATATATATGTGAAAGTGCGTGAGCCTGAAAACTATATCATTAATTCCACAACTATATAAGAGTAATAGCACAAATTAAAGAAAGCAAAACCCCATATATATATGCCAGTCCAAGAAAATGGTGAACTTTGATTAAGAGATTTTGAAGAACGCGGAACTTGGTTTTTAATTTCTAGACCTTTTTGAATTTGGGATCTTTAAATATTAGAGTTCCAACTAATTAGTGCAACAACGTCGTTGATCTGTTCAAGAAGAAAGGCTTGGATTGAATTCCCCATGTGCTCACATGTTCATATTCAAAATAATTCGGATTCAAATGAGAATGAGGCGAAAAGTCTAAAACATCTCTGAATCTGAACCCGAATTTACCAATCCGAATCTGATTTTTAATTTGATTCAACCTTTAAATCCAATCGAAGGTAAATAATGCTATGTTAAGAACCGATTTTCAATATGAATGGATATTGCATCTACTAATATTTATTTGAAACTAAAACCTAAATATGGATCATCTTTTCAAAGGATTCAACTGAGAAATGAGGGGAGAGCCACCCCATCTCTCTTTCTATAGCCTTTGGACCTAAAAGCGCCCCAAGAAAGAGTCTTGGTTTTTCAAAGGTGTTATAAAGAGCTGGACTCAAATTTAAGAACATGTCAGGTGGTCTATTGGTAATGGCTCCATTCGGTTCTGGATGGACAACTGGTTTCAGAAGATATTGCTGATTTCTAACAACAAGCCTTCGCTTAAAAGTCTTCGGGCCACGTTCGAAGGGCGTCAACCATTTCAGATACGGCAAAGCATCTATAGCAACTTCTTTCACATAGTGCAAAATCTGCAACAACAACCTGCTTATGATATTTTGTCTCTTGACATGGTATGTAAATATGGTTCTTTCAGCTTTTGGTTTCAACTTGGTTTGTTTATTTCTTTGGCTCCTTCTAGCTCCTAAGTTAGAGTGATGGCCAATTTTTGTTGTATATATTTTTTGTTGTGGGAATAAAAGGTTAGGGGGCCTTTCCCCCATAGGGTTGTTGCGGAATTGAATTCATCTTAGTGTCAAAATGCAAGGACATAGGATGTTGATTTAAAACTAATTAAGTCTGATCCAAATCTGAATTCGATATAATATTTATGTATATCTGACTCTAAAATCTGATTGTTTGTCCTTTCTTAAATTCAAGTGGGATTCAATTTCTTAATAAAATAATAATTTCTTCTTCATATATATTCAATTTCTCTTGAACCGTTAGTTCAAATTCCACTTTCATGTGTGTGATATGTATGAATAGCTATCCAACGAGCCGGTGCAAAGTGAATTTAGTTATACGTGTCATATTGTACACTAATCTTCGTGTGCCAATATAATTAATGACAAATACTTTCAGTTCACATTAGCAAAAAATTGTAAAGACAAAAATGAAAATGAAAAAAAATAAAAAACATTTCTTTCTAATAAATTATTAAAATGTTCTTCTTTCTTTTAATGTGTGCCATGTGCCCAGTGCACATAACTTTCTCTCTCTAGATGCAAAGGGATAAGGGGTAGGCAAAATGCAGTTGTTGACAATGTAGGCGGACTTGTGAAGTCAGTTAGGCCCCGTTTGAAATTTGAAACATAAAAGTCAGGGTAAAATTGGTTTGTTCTATCTCATGGCAATTCTTCATGTGTGTGATTTGAAAAGGGAAAGCCCAACAAAAAATTACAGTTTCCCTAAAATTCCTGTGCATCTAATGGGGTCGTAAGGAAGCTCAATAGGTTTCCGGGTTCCTATTTCCCACATGGGTCCGTTTGTTGCGCCCCCTTTCCCGTTCCGAAGATCTATGGCCTCCCCTGCCACATATGAACGTCTCCATATGTATAATATTGAAACAATGGAGGTAATGCCATCTTCAGTTTACCCTGAACTCCAGAATGCATATCAAATCCACCATCTTAACCGGTCGGCCCTGAGTTGGCAGTAAGAACTCACATCATAAAATTTCTTGTCGACAAGGCACTATGTCTCACTCGACTTGCCGTTTCGCCAAAGCAAATTTCAATTCGTCCACTTGAGCCATCATAAGAGACAATATGAAAAGCGTTACGCGCTAACTAGTAACCAGTATGGCGGTATCCCCTCAACGGGCCCATTATTTATTAGCTCTTCATATAGATCATCGTCTTCTCCTTACCATTCATCGATCTACACAATATAGATCAGTATCTTTCTTTCCCTGTCATTGCGTCCGTGTCATCGAAACTTTGAGAGAAACAGAGAGAGATGGAAGGTATTCATCCTGAAGAAGAGATGGACTCGATCTATCACTTCAGCCATCTTCATGTTCTAAAGCTCATCCCCGCCGACCACGGCATCCCCTCAACCAGATGCTGCGACCCCACCGCCACCACCATGATGAACAGGAAGAAGAAAACGAACCCAGTCTATGGCTGCAGACCCTGCAACTTCTACATCCACAAAAACTGCGGGGAGCTGCTCCCTTACATCCGCCACCCATCTCATGCTTCTCACACCCTCACCCTCGTCCACGCCTCCCCTTATCTTCAAGGCACCAGCGAATGCGACGCCTGCTGTAAGCCCATCGACAGCAGCACCGGCTTCTCCTACCATTGCACCCAATGTTCCTTCGACCTCCACACCCACTGCGCCTTCCTGCCTCCCACCATCAACAATCCCAGCTCCGGGCACCTTCACCTTCTCTCCCTGCAATACCCTGATGTCTTCTCTTTCGCTACCTACAAGTGCGATCTTTGCTGGAAAATGATTGCAGCCAAGGCCTGGCTCTATTATTGCTTACCGTGCGACTTTCAAGCCCACACCGCCTGCGTACTGGCCCGCCTAGGTGGTTCCCCTTTGGGTTCAGCTGCGCCTCGGCCCATGGAGGGACAACCGCCTGCAGCCGGCCAGCCACCGAACCCACTGATGACCGGCTTCACGCCGGCGGTTCGCCCTGGTCAAGTGAGCGCGCCTAATTGGCCCATTGATGGACACCCAACTGCTGCAGCCGGCCAGCCACCGAATGGGCAGACGCCGGCGTTTTGGCCTGGTCAAGTGGGTGCGCCCGGTGTCTATTGCGGGCTGGATCCCAGTCATAATCATGCATCGGCGCCGGCCCAAGGGAGTCATACAGGAAACTATGGTTTTGAGGAGTGGAAGAGAGTGGATGGTAGCCTTCACATGGATGGACAAACAATGGCGTCGGGCCAGCCACCGAACCCACTGGGGGGTTTGACACAGACCATTTGGCCTGGTCAAGTGGGTGCATCAAGTGGGCTCGACGCGAGAGTGTCACAGGGACAAGCGACTCATGAAGAAAACCATGGCGATAGTGTGGCTAGTGATCACACAGGGATTAAAAGCCAGGGTGATGTTCCTGAAAAGACCAGCGCCAATGGGCAGGATGGAGAGGTTCCTGACTATATTGCTCTGCAACTCGAAATGATGAAGTTGCAGATGAGCATGAATGTGGCTCAGACGACGAATAATATAATAAGTAACTGGGGGTAGGGCTGCACACAACGAGTCGAGCCAGCTCGGGCTCTACTCGAACTCGCCCAGTTAAACTCGGCTCGAGCTCGACTCGTTTATAAACGAGTCGAGTTCGAGTTTACAATGAAACTCGAATGAGTACACGAGTCGAGTTCGAGTTTTAAGAACTCGACTCGTTTGTACTCGACTCGACTCGTTTAAGTAAATCGGTTTAAAATTTGAAAACCGATACACACTTTTATCAAAACCGGTTCACCGGTTTAGGGTAAGAAGTCATCCGTTATAAGTTAAAATGTTTCTTTTCCCCCTTTCTCTCTCTTCCGTCGACTATCCAGTCCTCTTCCTCTCCTCTCCGAGACTCCGCCACCGCCTGTCCGCCGCACACCATCTCCACCGGACCACCGTCCGGCAACGCTTGTTGTGTGAGCACCGGCCACCAGGTATGTTCCCCTCTTTTTCATGTGCTCTTTCTTTGCCTCTCTCTCTCTTAAACTCTCGTGAGTCTGTGGCACCTCATCCTCACCGGCTCACCTTCGCAGGGTCTGCACAAGCACGGGAGGGGGTGGAACCGTGGAAGGAGGTAGACACAAGGAGCTCTGCTTCATTCAGTAAGCTTCTTTCTTTTCTAATTTCTGTTTCCAGTCATTTATCCTTGTTAAAATGGTCTATCCCTCCTCTTCAAATCTGATCGGCTGTTTGGCGGATAGATTTGTTCATTTCTTTGGGTATTTTGAGAAGCATCGGTGTATGCCTTTTTCGAGCGCCTAGGGTTTTCTTTTTCTATGCACCCATTTCGTCTTCTTGCCTCGTTATTACGTTTTAATGTTGATTTTGGGGGCCATAGTTACTGTTGTTTTTGCGGTACCGACTCTTGCTTTGTTGTTATTTTGGTGCTTTTGTGTGTGTGTTAAGCTAAAAAATTACTTTGTTGCTTGGGTCCGTTAAGAATCAAATTGTGTTTCTGTTATAGCGATTTGCAATCATCTTTTGCTTTTATGCAGATTAATTTGGATGAATTTTACGATCTCTGCCTTGCAATATCCCTACAGTTTCAGAAGGAGGCTTCGGTAGGTTACATTGGTCAATTTGTATTATATAGCTTTTGTTTATCTGGACGCTTAGATATTTTATCTGCTTTGCAGCCTTCCTGGTTCGAGAAATATCCTTCATTTTATCACTCTGCTTTGTGCAAATACTTGAAAGGATTTGTGAGGAGCTCAATATTTGGATACATAATTTTTTCCATATTAGCACTTAATTTGGTCACTGATTATCATATTTAGACGAGCTAATCGAGTTAATCGAGCCGAGCTCGAGCTCGACTTTGTTTAATCGAGTCGAGCTCGAGCTTGTGTTATATAGCTCGACTCGAGTTCGAGTCGAGTTCGAGCTGAGCTCGTTGAGTCAAGTCGAGTCGAGCTTGTGTTATATAGCTCGACTCGAGTTCGAGTCGAGTTCGAGCTTGAGCTCGTTGAGTCGAGTCGAGCTCTAGCTGGCCAAGCTCGGCTCGAACTCGGCTCTTGTGCAGCCCTAACTGGGGGCGCCCGCGGTATTATTGGTTTTAAGTAATATGTGGTGAGAAAGGAAGCTCACATAAGGATGCTCCTCCCAACCTGTCGAGCACTGTTTGTTATACCGTTGAATATTATTTGAATGGTTGTAATTTATTGGCATTTATATGAAATTTCCTCTGATACTCACAAGTCACAAAGGCCCAATGCACCAATTAGTCGGAAGCTTAATATTTAAAGAATCCAACTTCATAAAGGTCTAGAATTTAAAAACTTACCTAATCAAAGTTCACTATGCCCTTAGTCTAGCATATATATGTACATATAGTTTCAAGGCTTTTATATATACTTTCGCTCTCAAGTAGAGTAATATATATATATTACTCTACTTGAGAGCGAAAGTTCCAGCTTCTCAAGTTTCTCAAAGTGACTTGTGCCAACCAAACGCGTATTTGACAAAGTAGTCAAAGAAATTCAAAGGCTCGAACGATCGGGCCAAAATAAAAATCCATGTCAATACGCATATATAAATCAATGATCCATGTCGTTCTTGTCTACTTGATTCTAAAGCAAAAAATAGTCCAGATAAACACAACCAGCTAATCAAACAAAAGGACATAAAGACAAGATCCATTAGAGTAGACCTCCAACATGTTCAGTGGAATTTATCATTCAAATTTCAACCAGATCATAATCTTCACGTACAAATGAGGAGGACAAATCCCTTACTTACAAAAGCTTACATGGTTGTCCATGATCCCACTGCAATTCATAAAAGATACGCCATGCGAGACTGCAAGGATTTAGTTTCTTTTATTAGTAGGAAATTAAGATCGCGATGCACAACAGTTGAAACTTGACTTCATCTATAACGATGTCAGTATCTCCTATATATTCACATCGCATATACTTAATCCTATTTAACCATTGGAATTTCACATGTTTCCTCTTGAATTCGGATTTGAATACTAATAAAGAAAAGTGTATGTCATTTTCTAAATCTGATTTGTAACTCACAATCTGAATCCAATTCAAAGTCAGCTTCTTGATTCACATCCAAAGCTGAATCTGATTATTATATATATAAGCTGCACACAGAGCCACATTAAAATGTATTGTGAAACAACTCTCAAAATGTATGCATATTGGATATATAAGGATATTATCTAAATCTGAGATAGAATCTGAATCTGATCAAATATTTATTTAAAACTGATCATTCCTATTGGGTGCCATTTCAAATTCAAATCCGACCCAATCTTGGCCAAGTGTTAAATTTATGTTTCTCATACGACCTTTTTGAACCAGTTCAACCGACACATATCAAATCCGGTTCACATCAATAAACATCCCCATTCATCTGGGCTCTTCTTTTCCCACATTATTATGAAAAATTTCGAACATCCCCAAAGATTAATGTCCATGGGATGAATAATCATAACTGTGAATGACCAGAAGGATGTGCTAAAACATAAAAGAAAAGGGCAAGTTATTGCACCGTTTACTTGATTGGAGAGTTGACCATGTGCTGGCACAATAACTTACACCGTCAACTCTTCAATCAAGTCAACTCCCCAAAAAGTCAGATCAAGCCCAACCCCATACGTGTTTATGGGAGTATGGGCGTGCCATATATATATATATATATATATATATATATATATATATATATATATATATATATATATATATATATATATATATATATATATATATATATATATATATATATATACATAGCGTTGAGAGCCGTATGATTTCACACTGTACTTTTTAATTTTTTTTCCCACATTCTCTCTCCCCTATTTCCTCCTTCTCTCCCTTCCTTCCTCGGAAAGCAACAACAGTAACTTTTAAAATTAATGTATAACATTGTTCAGATATGACATAAATTTTTTAAGAGGAATACCAACATTTCCTTGTATGTGTGCTGAGGAATGGAACATAGCACGTAAACTTAACAAAATCCACACAAATCCACATTCCTTGGAGTCATACAAGCAAATTTCACGAAAGAAAAAGACATTAATACTCGTGAATTAGTAGACATTACCGCCAAAGTCAGGTCAATGGGCATGATTTAGTTCTACATATACATCGCTTTCTTCTCCTCACAATGCATCCCTGTAGTTGAGAATCTGAGAGAGAAAGAGAGAGAGACGCACAAAGATGGAAGGTTATCCTCCAGAGGAGATGGGCTGGATCCATCACTCCAGTCATCTTCATGCTCTGCAACTCATCCCCTCCGATCATACCCACCCCCAAACCCGCTGTTGTGTGCTGATGGCCTCCACCGGGAGACCGGACCCAGTCTACGGCTGCAGGCCCTGCAATTTCTACATCCACAAGGCCTGTGCTGGGCTGCCCGCTTATCTCCGCCACCCTTCCCACCCTTCTCACACCCTCACTCTCGTCCCCACCCCACCTTACCTTCAGGGCACCGTCCAATGCGACGCCTGCTGGAAGCAAATCAATGGCTTCTCCTACCACTGCACCAACTGCTCCTTCGACCTCCACGCTCACTGTGCCTTCCTGCCTCCCACCTTCAACCAGCCATGTACTAATGCAGCCGGCCAGGACCCGAATCCAGTGAGCAGCATGCCGCCGGCCATTTGGCCCATGGATGGACAACCAGAACCGACTGCAGCCGGCGGCCAGCCCTTCAACCCACTGAGTAGCTTGAGGCCGGCCATTTGGCCTGGTCAAGCGGGTGAACCGGGTCACATATCAAGTGGGTTCAACCCCATTCACAGCCAGGGTAGTGGTTCGGGTCGTTATCCAAGCCAAGCCGATCTTCTTAAACAGATTAGGGATTTGGCTGCTGCTCTCACTGCTATTCAAGTCAACTCAGCACAATCCGTTCTAGATCTCGTCTGAGTGATATCTTTAATAGAGTCAAGCTACTGTAAAGATACAGGTTTGGATGAGATGTCAATAAATCTCCATCGAATGGGATATCCAAATTCCAAACCACTGCTTCAAAAAAAAAAGGGGATACGTTAGAAAATGGGATCAAATTGAAGAATTGACATCTGATGAGATTTGAATTTGGATGCAATAAATATCCTTTCGGATTCATATGTAGGTTTTAGTTTAAAATAAATATTAGCAGATGCAATATCCATGCATTTTCCAATGCAATCCTGTTGGGGGAAGGCCCTCCACCATTTTATTGAGATATTAACAAAAGATACAAAAGAAACAAAAAGTGGAAGGGATGTACAAAAGAAATAAGCCCAAAAGCATCACTTAAAGTGCAGGGCTAAGTGACGAGTTCAAATTCCATCCACGAGAAGAGGGGTCCCAATGAAGCGTAACATTAGATTGCAAGGAATAAGACAAAATGATACCTAGTTTCTTAAAAGGGTTACGACAACAGAACTTGAGATGCGACTTCAGCCTACTTATGTTGTGGAAGCCTGGAGGAAGTTGAGTTTGACCACAGATCACCTGCCACATAGCTTTAACCCACTGCATATTGCTATAAAGAACCTGCACACTCTGCCCTTCAATCTGCATCATGGACAATAGCTGTTCCAAGCTAGTAGTTTCATGAAAGAAGAGGTTGGAAAGTGAATGTGAAAAGGAAACCAAGAAGCTCTTTCTTGTTCCAAATCTGCCTTTTGGTAGAGATCAGTGCTCCAACTTTGACAACATCACCCACTTTCGAAGTAGCTCTCTGAATTAGAAGCTCATAATTTGCTTTAAGGAGACTTAGGCCAGAAAGAAAGCTTGTTTTAACCCAAAGAGAAATCTCCCTTCTTTGATCTCGTGGTGAATTGATAGATTGATAGATCAAGGAACACTCCTTCCACATTTTGTCAATATTTTGTGTTGCACATATAGGATGATCTTCAAAAACTACTGAGTTTCTCCATGTCCAAATTTTCGAGGTTACTACTAGAAAGGTAATTCGCTAGCACCGGCTCAACCATCCCCTCTTGAAAGAGGAGGCAATGTCCACCACTTGATACCTTGCAGAAACAAAGTGACATAGGGTTTCTAGAATTTTGTAAGGATGAGATGCCAAAGACCAGTAGTTACTGAACAATGAAAAAACAGGTGAAGAGTAGACTCCTCATCAGAAAGACAAAGAGTGCATCTATTTGGCAGATGAAACCCTCTACATTGGAGGTTGTCCATAGTGCTCAACTTTCGTTCGCTCGCGATGTATGCCTACCATTGGGCCCTTGGTGGAATCATAGCATCCCAGATAGTCTTTTTCCTAGAAAGCATTCTCTTTCTTCCGGATATCCTCCCAAATAAGCTGCCAAGAAACATTATCTCAATCTAAGCCCTTCCATTGCCATGAATCAAGAGATTGAGAAAGGTGGATAGAGCTTAGATGAGGAAGAACATCCTTAGCCAATCGATTAGCATCTAAGTTGTGTTGAATGACAAGCTTTAACTCTGCAACGGAAAAAGCACGCATGGTCGCTAAAGTATAGAACTCTAAGGAATGGACTTTGAACAACAAAATGCCCTTCCCCCAATCATCCAACCACACTCGAGTTGTAGCTCCATTTCCCACAAACCATTTGACCTCTTTTTTAATGGCGTCCCTACCCCATTCTATGCCTCTCCAGAGCCAAGAATCTTTTGTCTTAACCTTATGTGTCCATAGTTGAGATATTTCTTTGAGGCAAGGGAAGCCCAATAAGAAGTAGGACTGACCTGCACGGCAAGATTTCCTAAGCAGGCTCTGTTAAGATCTTTAATGCTTCTACGCTCCACACCACCCTCTCCTTTAGGTCTCTGCAAAGTTTATTCCATGCAACTAAACGTTGTTTGCGGCATCCAAGGTTAGAGGCCCATAAAAAATTAGCTGCAAAAGAATCGAGAACCTGAATAATTTTTTTCAGAAGTTTGAAGGGGGAAAACCAAAAAAATATCAAAGGCATAAAAGAGGATTGAAGTAAGCAGAGTCTGCCCACATAAGATAGTAGCGAGGCCTTCCATGCCGCCAGCTTCCTTTGAGCTTTCATGATAAGGGGTTGGCAAAGATCTTGGCTAAATTTTCCAACAAAAAGGGGGTGCCCCAGGTAATTAAGGGGAAGGGACGCCAGGGGCCAGCCTGTAGAAGCCACAACCAAGTTGCTCAAGTCTTCATGGGCATTGAAAGTTACCATTCTGGACTTAGCATCATTAACTTTCATACCTTCCTTCTACTCAAAATCACCCATAATACCTTTAATTTATTGAAGAAATTTCACTTTAAGTGGGAGGAAGAAAATATGTCATCAACAAATAATAGTTCCACGGGCGCTTTCTCCACCCTTGGTATAGTTGGCCCGCAAAGCTTATTAGTGTTTACACTATGCAGAATGCGTCTATGGAGACACACCATGATACCAATGAAGAAGAGGGGTGACATTGGGTCACCTTCTCTGAGGCCACAAGAGTTATGAAAGTATTGACTCACCACACCATTGACTGAAATCGCAATTGAAGCTTTTGAGATGCATGTCATAATGCGCACAATGCAAGTATCATGAAAGTCCAGCGAGAGATGGGAGTTTCTAAGAAAATTCCAGTTCACTCGATCATAGGCTTTTGATAAAGTCCAATTGGCAGCACACTGACGGGGCATAATGGATAAACATGGAATTTACAACCTCGTGAGCCATGGCAACCTGATCCTGTAATTTCCTGCCCTTGGTAAAGGCTCCCTGAGAATCCGCAATAATTCTGGCCAGAATAGGTCTCATACAGAAGCAAATGACTTTGGTGATGAATTTATAAAGAGAGTTACAAAGTGAAATCGGCCTGAGGTCTTGTGGCGAGCAAGTGCCTTGATGCTTAAGGATAAGCACTAGAATGGATCTGTTGATCTTCTTGACTAGTCGACCTGTTTCAAAGAATCCCTTAATCGCCCTGGTGACGTCGTCGCCAACAATGTGCCAATAGCATTGGTAGAAGAAAGTCGGGAAGCCGTCAGGTCCTGGAGCACTATTAGCCTTAGAACTAAAGACTGCATGTTTGATTTCTGAGTTTGAGATATGAGCAAGGAGCTCTAGATTTTCTTCCCTAGAAACAACCAGACTAGGGCCTAAATGATCAAACATAGACCCAGTGGTAGCATCTTCATAGACAAGCACTTTAAAGAATTTGGTTCTCAACTAACCTGACCTACGTTAGTGCATCGCAAGCACTCATCATCTTAAATGAGAGATATGTTAGTGCTCCTTAGCCAAAACTTTCTGGCTCGACCGTCAGAATACCAAACTTCCTTTTCTCTCTCTCTCTCTCTCTCTTATCATATCATTCAACTTTGAAAGCCATCTTTTCCTCCTTTCTTTTTCATAAAAGTCCGATTTAAGGGATGAAACCACTATATTGGATCTTCCTACCTTGAAGACACAAAATTGGGTCGGCAAGGCCATAGAGATCTAGTTTAGTTTTCTGTTCAAAGGTGTTTAAAGGAAAATTTTGTTTTAAATTTGCTTACCTTCAGTCTTTCCCAAAGACGTTTGAAGGTCATCTTGGGTGACATTGAACTCCATCGATAAGAGGTCGTTTGACAGTAGGGACAATCAATGAGTATCCCATGAATCTATATAAAAAATTTTGGTAGATTTATGGAACATTAAAACTAAGATTCCATGAATCTAGCCTAATCATTGGGATGATTCATGGAGCACTCACACAGCGTCCCTGTTGCCAAACAATCAAGGTCACTCCAGTCATGAAGATGACTGGAGTGATGGATCCAGCCCATCTTTCTGGAGGATAACCTTCCATCTTTGTGTGTGTGTCTTTCTCTCTCAGATTCTCAACTACAGGGTTGCATCGTGAGGAAAAGAAAGTGATGTATATGTAAAACCAAATCATGCCCATTGACCTGACTTTGGCGGTAATGATTACTAATGATCGAGTATTAATGTCTCTTTCTCTCGTGAAATTTGCTTGTATGACTCCAAGGATTGTGGACTTGAAATCTTTGGATGTTGGGTATAAGGTTATTTCATATTGTAAGTTTGTGGATTTGTGTGAATTGTGTTGAGTTTACGTGCAACGAAATGTTGGTATTCCTTCAAAAAAAATTATGTCATATCCTATCGATGTTATACACGGAAGTTCATATATTAATTTTAAAAGTTGCTAGCTGGTTGTGATTTTTTGACTTTTCTTTCGCTTTAGCATGAAGCAAATAGATGCAGACTACATCGAATGCAGGTGTCCTGTCAGTGTTGTTGACAACGAATGGTTACGACTTGAGAACATTAGCGACTATATATATATATATATATATATATGTTTTACTAGTGAAAGAAAATATAGAATCTGAGGCGCCCATACACAGACGCACACGAATAAGGTTGGGCTGGATCAGACTTTCTGAGGGGTTGACTTGATTGAAGAGTTGACCATGAAATTTATTGTGCCAGCACATGGTCAACTATCTAACCAAGTGAACGGTGCAACCACTTGATCTTTTCTTTTAAGTTTTAGGACATCCTTCTGGTCCTTCACAGTTAAGTTCGATTCTGATTATTCATCCCATGGACATTAATCTTCGGGGATGATCGAATTTTTTTCATAATAATGTGGGAAAAGAAGAGCCCAGATGAATGGGGATGTTTATTGATGTGAACCGGATTTGATATGTATCCGTTGAACTGGTTCAAAAAGGTCGTATGAGAAACATAAATTTAACACTTGGCCAAGATTGGGTCGGATTTGAATTTAAAATGGCACCCAATAGGAATGATCAGTTTTAAATAAATATTTGATCAGATTCGGATTCTAATTCAGATTTAGATAATATCCTTATATATCCAATATGCATCCATTTTGAGAGTTGTTTCACAATACATTGTAATGTGGCTGTGTGTGCAGCTTATATATATAATAATCAGATCCAGCTTTGGATGTGAATCAAGAAGCTGACTTTGAATTGGATTCAGATTGTGATCTACAAATCAGATTTAGAAAATGACAGACTTTTCTTTATTAGTATTCAAATCCGAATTCAAACGGAAGCATGTGAAATTCCAATGTTTAAATAGTTTTAAGTATATGCGATCCAAATATATAGGAGATATGACATCTTTATAAATGAAGTCAAGTTTCAACTGTTCTGCATCGCGATCTTAATTTCCTACTAAGAAAAGAAACAAAAAGCTTGCAGTCTCTCATGGCGTATCTTTTATGAATTGCAGTGGGATCACGGACGACCATGGTGGCTCTACCGGCATGGATAATCAAAGCTTTTGTAAGTAAGGGATTTTTTCTCCTCATTTATACGTGAAGAAGATCATGATCTGGTTGAATGATAAATTCCACTTAACACGTTGGAGGTCTACTCTAATGGATCATGTCTTTATGTCCTTTTGTTTCAGGAGCTGGTTGTGTTTATCTGGACTATTTTTTGCTTTATAATCAAGTAGACAAGAGCGACATGGATAATGGATTTATATATACGTGTTTGACAAATTAGTATATATATATCAGTAATAGGACAAATTAAAGAAAGCAAAACCCCATATATCTGCCAGTCCAAGAAAATGGTGAACTTTGATTAAGGGATGTTGAAGAACACCGAACTTGGTTATATATATATATATATAACTCATTTACCCCATAAAAAGGCTGATTTGAGGGGGAAATGAAGGACTATGGGAGATGAAAGGATCTTATTCTGCGCAACATTGAAACAGTTTTGAAGAAACTTTTTCATGGCTTCCTCAAGTACAGTAATTAATAACGACGATAGAGAAATTAACTTAAAAAATAATGGTATTAGGAGAAAAAAATAAAAAAAAAGAGAGAATCACAGGCCCATTTTTGAATTATAATGAAATAAAAACTTTCTCAAATAATATTTACATCAAAATCCTATGGCAAAGACTAAGGTGACACTTGATTACTTCATATTTAAAATCCATGCACCTGACAGGGATCTGATGTGACAATAATGTACCATAAAATCTATGGTTCATCAATATTAGATTAAGGATCTCAGTTCAAACCTAGCTAAGACACTTAAAATCCTTATTTTACTTTTTAAATTGAAAACAAGTCAGATTTAAGATCAGGGGAGGGTCGAAGGTGTGACCTTAGATGGTAGATCCACATCCAAACTAGGGGCAATCAAACGCCAATTTCGGTCGACCGTATTTTTGAGAGGTTTCCGGAGGAATATTTCAAACGGTGAGGTGAGTTAATCAGGATTTACTAATTAATTGAGCACTTTCCAAAGAATTGTCCAGGATGAGTTTCAAGGTTTCTATCTTAAATCTAAGAAAGGAGAGATTTCAAACTCAACGACCCTTGGTATCCGATCAGAGGTTTGCCTACCGAGCTTCTTGGATCGTTTGAAAATGGAAAAGTTAGTTGTAAAGTGAAGGCTAGGATCAGCGACGATCTTATCGTTTGAGATCAACGAGCAGACAGACGACGAAAGGAACAAAGTCTTACCATGCACGAGATCAGAATATTATGGAAAATTAAATGAATCTAACAAAATGATTAGATATAATCAAATTCATGAGATCTTATTTTGGCAACTGAATTGTGCATAATTTACTAAAAGCAACGTTTTCATAGGAATATGACTACAAACTCAAACTGTTGGCTAGGGACTTTCACTTCTGCAACTATGATCGCCTCTTTAATCTTCCATCCTATCTTCCATGAAGGAAACGATCTGCAAGGGAGCAGAACAAAACCAGATATCATCGTTAATTTGGTCTATACCCTTCTCGACCGGAGATACGTTTGCGTTCAGACCATGCTGTTTCTGATTGCTTGGCCCTTTGCATATTGGTTCACGGCCATTTCCTACATCTTCTGTTGCTGAAGGGAAGAACCCTCCAACATTCTCATAAGAAGCAATGTTCTGGCAACTGCTAAATGGTTCTGAAGTTCGTCTTCATCCTCACCTTCAGATTGCTCTCCATGGTGGCGATGATGGACGAAGTCAGGAATCTCCGCACCACGATCTGCAGCTCGATCTTCTCCGGGAATTACGGCACCATCAGGCCGAGCGACGGCGCAGTCAACATGAGCTTCATAGTCGCAGGCCGCCTTACTACAGTGGTAGAACCATGTCTTCCGCACAATTCTTTCCCCGCAGATATCGCAGTCAAAAGCGCTTGTGCCATAAGCAGAGGAAAAGTCGAGGAAGAAACGATGTCTGTGGGAGCCATGACCGAGGGAGCGAGGGAGGAAGGCGCAGTGGGCGTGGAGATCGTAGTCGCAGTGGGTGCAGTGGTAGAAGAAACCGCCATTGATGGTCTTGGCACAGGCATCGCATGCCGCGGTGCCGTAGTCTAGGTAAGGGGAGGTGGGGACGAGGGTGAGGGTGTGAGAAGGGTGAGACGGGTGGCGGATGTAAGGGAGCAGCTCGGCGCAGGCCTTGTGGATGAAGAAGTTGCAGCGGCTGCAGCCATAGATCGGATCTGGCTCTGCCGCGTCGAGGACGGATCCGCAGCAATGTGTTTTGCTGCGGCCATTTTGGGAAGAAACTGGTTTGAGGGCCGGGTTGAGTTGCAGGGCGTGGACATGGCTGAAGTGGTAGATCACGCTCTCTTCTTCTGGCACAATCTCCATCTCTCTGTCTCAGTCTATGTCTCATATGATGGCCAAGAGATATATCAAGAAAAATAGCGCTAGTCTCTCATTTAGAAATTATATATATATAAAACACATGATATCTGTACACACATGGTAACTCTTAATGGAATTTATCTTCAAACAAATCGATAGATCGACCACAAGAAATGCTTTTCAATGTGCTTTCAACTTCAACCAACCAAGTTGATGTTGCTGATTCCTCATGAAACATGCTTTGATTCAAATTGATTTTTGCAAACTACCTAAGTATTTAACCATGGAATTCTTATGTTACAAGAACGATCGATTGTTTTATATGTAAGTGTGTGAAGACAATTCAAGTTGAAATTCTACAATCATGTTAATTTTACAGTGATAAACATCCAGTTGTTCTACTGATCTATACAAGGAATACGATCGAAACGTACTTATAAACGTCCATAGTCTGATTTAATTGAGATGCCAATTAAGTATCTAATTAAGCATAAGCTTCAAACTTGTGGTATCATAGAAAGTCGACGTCTTAAAACTCGTGGACATGGGATTTAGAAGCTGACCGATGTACGTGATCACCATGATAAAGCAATAAGTTGACCTGTGAAACTGAGTGTTGGTACAACCATAAGTTATGGCGGAAGATGAGCGCCTTAGACGTATATAAATGAGTTGACTGGACCATGGAGCATTGACGATCTGACCCTCTTTGCTGCAATCCATGTGCTGCAAGGTTGGGAGGAGGAGAAGTACAAGACAATGTAATTGCACTTATTTTTATGAAATTGTATGTTTTCAAAAAATTAATTACATGAGCACATAATTCAAATATTATTGTAGTTTCATATTTTTATTCTCAAATAATGAAACGAGCACATAATTCACTTAGAAAGCCAACTCAATGATTGATCGTTTATAAGAACAAGAAAGTAGTAGAAATTAGTGAGTTGTAAGGTATTTGCAGGATGCATGTTGGACAATTAACCTAAATAGTGGTTTGCACGTCGCCGGCTCTCGGATTTGGTGGTTCATGAGGTTGTGCTGATCATGACAAGGAAGCCCAGACATCTTTATTAGAAGGTAAACAATATTATGTTGGAATCTCCAAGAAATGAAGAGAAAAATCTGTTAAAATCTTCTCACTGCAGGAAAGAACAGCTTTTTTTAGCGATCGAAGACCTGTTTGCTATTGGAAAAGCCTTTCTTCCAACACAATCAGCTGGACATCACTGAAAGGTATGAATGTCAACGGATCATATTCAAATCAAATATATTCTTACTCATATTCATTTTCTTTGATATTCATGTTTTGGGACTGAGTTTGGATTTGAATATGAATGAAGAAAAGTCATATCCATATCCAAATCCAAAATCCAACTTTCACCTTCATATCCTAAAGCAAATTCGAATTCTGCCGATTTTCAAGATGTAAGAGCACTAGATATATAATAGTAATTTTAAAATAAATCTGATTTGAATGAAATCTGATTGGATAATTATGTATGTCTGAATCCGAAACCAATTAAATGTTGTGTCTTAAATCGGAATCAGACTAACTGGTCAAGTATTATGAGGGAGGTCTAACCGCCTTCATGCATGTTTAATAATTCAAGGAGGACATATTTCTTCTTTTCTTTTTGTTTCAAAAGAAAAACTCCACTAAAGGTTAGGGACTTGAAAAGAAATTCACTGTTTCACAAAATAGTTCACCCACAAAATGTTCATCATAAGTAGGGATGCCAATCAATTGGAATTGAATTACTCTTTACCATATCTGATTAATTGGCAGATCTTTAGATTCTAAATGGGTTCAAATGCAAATAAAGAAAAGTCCGTATGATATCTGAATTTAAAGTGAATTGAATCCAATCCAAATCCAACATTTAAATTCACAACCGAATCTGAATCCATCTATTAAATACACAACTGAATCTAAGCTGTAGTCCACTTTCAAAATATATGGGTATTAGACATAACAAATTTATTTAAAACTAAAACTAAATCCAAATCCAAATCCAAATCTGAAAACAATAAAATATTTATTTAAATCCCTATCCATCTTAGAATTTGATCGGATGTCATTTCTTAAATATGAATCTGCTCTGATTAATTTTTTATACTAAAATTGCTTCCAGATCTGACTTTTGAGCTAAATCCGATTCATCGACATCCGTAAAAACTATAAAGTAAGAAATCTCCCGAAATGGTAGCCAGCTTCGGGATGGCAGTTGCTACCATAAACAAAATACAGAAATTCATGAAACCAGTAATATGCTTATGGTTATATTCTGCAGATAACATGTACACTGAAAGCAACATAATGAAAAATGCAGAAAGATTCCCATCACGCTGCCATTCGTAGCATATTGTCAATAGCAATCTCAAAGGCATCCCGAAAATTCACTAGTTTCGAGTCATAATTCGCGTAGATAATTCGCGGCATGAGCTCAAAAATTATGTATCTTCTCATCTTCCTTCTCTCTTCAATCGAGATCCCACTGAGAACATTCATGACATCCACCTTCCCCTGCTTCACTAGCTCTTGATCTATAGAAACCGAGTACTTCCGGCAGTCCTCCGGCAAGTGCCACGGATACTGGAAGTGCGCCGTGAAAGGATCGAATACAACAGGAATGCAACCATAAACCAGAGAATCAAAGAACGATTTCCTTGTCGGGCTGTCACCTGGAGGTTGCAGGCAAAACTCTGACTCCATCAAAAGCTTCACCACCTTGCCTGGGCTAACACAATCAACTACCTTGCAGTCAAGGTATGTGCAAACACTAGAGTTTCTCATGCATTCCTTGATTAAGATCCTGCGGATGTTCTTCTTCATTCTCGGTCTCCCGCTGCCGGCGAAACTAATCAAAGTTTTCCGTTTGGATTCAGAGAGCTTGGATTGTAGACTGATGATGTCCTGATCAGAGGTAGGGTGAAAGTTGGTGGGGTAAGGAATCCCTACATCATTTCTGTGCCAAGGTTGGCGCTCAATTATTAGTTTAATTGGGTTTTGCATCTCATTAAGCTCCAAAAAGTTTGTTCCCCAGCCCTGACCATTAGTCTTTCTTCTAAGGTCCCAAGAGATAGTGGCCACTGCTATAAAATGGCCTCTTCCCTGGTTCTTGACCCATGACTTCTTGGTCTTGATCCACTCTACCAGCTCCAATCCAAGCTGGTCCTTAGTATGAACCGGGGAATTATGGGAATTGCCCTTCATTGCATTCAATCCTGCATAAAATGGTATGTAGAAAAGTGAGGCCTTTTCTTCTTCAAGAACCCGGCAAGGGTGATTCTTGATCCGCGAATGGAAGATCAGCTCGAGCGAGAACTGGTTGGTCGCATACCAATTCGAACCCAGTTCATGGACTGGGTGACCGAGGCCTTGATTGGAGAGGTACCCACAAAAATTCATCCATGGGAAGATATCAGCACATCCATCCAGCACTTCTTTGTTGAACTTTGGAGGAAGATCATAAACAAATATCCCCTTCCCTTGGCATGTGGTGTCATTGCATGTGCCGTTATGTGCTAGAGATCTTAGTTTGTGAATTTGGTGCTCCACTGTTGCAATTGCATAATCTATGTTCTTGCTTTGATTTGATCTTCGCATCGAGCAGCTGTGGAAGCGATCGGATATTGTTTTCGTATCCGTATGCGTCCCCGCCGACGTAGATTTGCTGCCGGCCTGAACATGCTTGGTGCCATTGCCCTCTGCCATTGAAATGGTATCACTTAGGTCCTTAAGGCTGTCCCCTGCATTGAGGGGTTGATCTTCTTTAATGAGTGAAGCATTTGTAGGCTTGACATGGGGACGGGGTGCCTGGGCTTCAATGGGATTGAAGCCGCAACTAAGGCAGCAGGCCTTCATTTTTTGTGAAGAAAAACAGACATGAAAGGAGGATACTGAAAAATAAGAGAGGGATAATAACAGGGGAACAGTTAAGAATGTGAGGCAACATACTATGAGAAACCAGCAAACAGTAGTGCACTTTTGTTTCGCCATTGATGACGGCTCCACGTTTTCTCATTCATAGCCACCTCTCTCCATCTCGCTCCTTTCAATGCGAGTATTAATAGAGGCAAGGAACAATTTAAGAGCAGGAAATTGCGTAGCTGCGAGTTGCCAACCAACGTTAGCAAGGTTTTTTTTTTTTTTTTTAATAAGATTGGATCATGAGTCACCTTCTTTGAAGGATTCAATTTTGTGGGTGAAATTCTGCATATAGCTTACGTGCCTTAGACATTAAAGCACAAGAGAACCATAGTCGGCTGTTGCAATGACTTACTCCACACTTATTTGCTTCTAAACATTAATTCATGCATGTCCAGTACTCGAGTTTATAATGTTAGGAATATCGGAAGGGGAGAGAATACAATTGTGACGTCAATTGAAAGAGACCAACTTCTTGCTACTTGGCGCACGTTGACCAAGGACTGATCTGTGATTTCAATTCATCGCGTTCGCGTCCCAAAGCATACTGTGCGGACACTGCGTCCGATCAACTGTACTCAAATGGAATAATTGACATATAAAAATGGCTAGGAGTTAGGTACAATATAAAATATTCAAGTCAAGAGTTCAATATTTAAATTGTAGATCAGCTAACATAATCTGATAATAATTCGCCTCAATCCAACTTTCTTATTTAAAAGAAAAAAATGTATGCCTTCTTAACAAACTTGGGCCGATATATTCTGTGCAATCAGCAGCATTAGAAGGCCTATAAAACTTAAGAAGCGCATTGAAAATTATAGCAACACCATGTGGCTCTGCTGAGGCTGTTTAAAAAATCATAATAGCTTGCCCCAAGCAGCACTACCTTTGATTGCTTGTTTAACCAGCAAAAAGGGAGAAAAAGTGATGCTCTATTTCAAGGAACTGTATAATCTAAACGATCTTCATTCCTAAATTTGACACCAGGCTACGTAATGTATACAAGTTGTACTTGTACGCCATCCATTTGCCCACTTTTGTAAGTCTTCAAACACGTTTCGTGATAAAGCAATCAAAAGCACTCGTTAATTTTCACAAATTTTTCTCGCAAGTTCAAAATCTTAAAGTGAAAAATAAACAGATCCAGCACAAGTTTTCATTGGGGCAAAGTGGGAGAAGAATGTTTTTGGCTAAGGAAGCACTAATATTGTAAATCTTAAGCTTTAAAGGGCACGCATACATAAAAAAAACATCAATAATGAGCTGGTGTGGACAATTGCCCACGTAATAAGCCAATAGTTGCGTCTGAGTTTGGATAATTTGGTCGCTACCAAGAGTTTGACTCTATGGATGCGTTTGTTTTCTCTTCGGATTTGAGATCCAAGGGGATATCGAATGAACGGTGCATGAAATTTAGTTTCATTTCAAGCCATGGGCTCCGACCTCAAAACCAGTGAGCTGAGATTTCCACGAAGACGAGTAACTATTAAGTATATAGCCATTCAAAAGCATAATCTTGACCTCAAGAGCAGACCCAACTATTTACAATATCCACAGCTGGCATTCAGAAACTGCAAATAATTAATTAGACCAACCATACATTTGCTTCAAGATCACCATACTGCAACCCAGCAAAAGAAAGGCTCTTCAATCACAAATCCCGCCCTCAATCGTCACACACAAAATCACCACACTCCACCTCACACCCAACAAAATTCTGTCCTTCATCGCTATTAGTACAGTAGGCTTCGCCGTCGCCGGAAAAGGAGATGTCAGCCTGAGCTTCGTAACTACAGTACTCCCCTGCGTCACCACTATCTTGACTTTGACTTCCAGAAGTACCGTTCTGTCCTCCACCACCATCCCCAAAGTTGAGTTGCAGAGACGCCGCCATGGTCGGCTGGGTATCTGGTCGGTTCCAAGCCATTGCTTGAGCCTGCGCTGCCTGTGGCCGACCAGGCATCACCGGTCTCCAGCCTGCCGGCCTGAACTGTGGCGAAAGACCTGTTCCGGTTAGTCCTGGAGCCTGTGCAACTGCATATGGCTGGCCGGCAGATGGTCGGAAGGGATGGACGGGTGGTCTTGGGCCGAACTGGTAATTCGGCGCCGGTGAGTATGGTCGGACAGGTTGGGTGGGTGCCACTGCTCTCGGACCGACCATCGGCTGAGCGGGCACACCGGTGACGGGGCCGATGCGGCTAGCGCAGTCGAGGTGGGCGTCGAAGCCACAAGGGGCGCAGCGGTAGAGCCAGGCGCTTCCTCCCTTCCCTCTGCAGAGGTCACATTGGAAGTCGCCGTCTTCAGGGTAGGGGCAGGCGAAACAGAGGGAGAGGCGATGAGGGTGGGAGCCATGGCTGACGGCGAGGGGCATGGAGGCGCAGTAGACGTGGAGGTCGAAGGAGCAGTGGGCACAGTTGTAGGAGAAGCAGCTGGAAGTTCGGGAGCAGGCGTCGCAGGAGAAGGTGGCGTCGGGGTAGCTGCAGACGGGGAGGAGGGTGAGGGGGTGGGCGGGGTGGGAGGGATGGGTGATGAGCTGGGGGAGCTGCAGGCAGCCCTTGTGGACGTAGAAGTTGCAGGGCTCGCAGGCGTAGAGAGGTTCGGAGGAGCGGCCATGGTTAGTCCAGGAGGAGAAGGGGGCGCCGCAACACTGGGTCTTGAGATTGGGCTGCTGGGCCTGGGTGAAAGAAACTAGTTGCAGAGGGTGGCCATGGCTGAAATGGTGCACCGTCGTCATCTCTGTCCTCCCCATCTCTCTCTTTCTCTCTTTCTGAGATGCTCTCTAGAGTTTCACGTTGACATTTATTGGTGACATGGAGCTACATCTATAGGTGTACGATTCTTGACTTGACTTGGCTCTTGATTGCTGTTCTATCGCTCTTTACAAGCCATCGGTTTCAAAGGATTTAGAAAAAAAAAACTCATTTACAATTTTGATGTTTTGATTGTAACCAGTAAAAATATAAAAATAACAGAAAATTTTTTGTAAAAAAAAAGCACAAAGTTATTCAATACTGCTCTGCTGCTTTTTTTTTTATGTTGATTCAATAAAAACCAGCAAACTCAAGCTGTTCCGATCGAGTCGATTTTAGCAAGAAGCAGCAGTTTTTATAATTAAAAAAACTTGTCGTGCAAGTATTTAAGGGGAAGCTGAGTATTATTTAGAACCCTGAACGGGTCAAAGGCCAATCACTTGTTTTCCTATTATTCTGTTAGATTTATTCCACATGAAACATATTATCTGGCACCGATCATGCGGCCGGCCCATTGTTTTCAGGAATGAGATGAGTTCTTTGTTCGTTCATTTTCCCTTGAGGCCGAAAGAAACAAAATTGACTCCTTCGTTGAGTAAAGACGCTGAGAGTTTTCCTCTACATCCTGAAATTAGACCATGGGGATGGCCTTGACTTTCCAGACCACAGATAGTGAAGCTTACTTCTCCTTCACAGGATGAAGGAATCAAGAAGAACTCAAAACAAAAGATTTTCAGAGAGATTTTTCAGACAAGATGGAAAGTTTTCATTGATTCTTAGGGATCTCATTAATACAGACCAATAGCACCCACTAGAATCAAGCTGATGACAGAACTGTTAATGACCCACCAACCCAATTACTAGTACGTTACACCCTCAAAGCGTCTGTTAGTCCATATACTAATATTATCGTTGACATTTATTTATTAAAGTAATTTGGTTGGTGCACGACAGCCATTAGGGATTAAAAAACAAAAATTATCAACCGTAAGGTAAGGGTGCACATGAGGAAAAAAAAAACCTTGTAGGATTTAAAGCATAATGGGACAAAGCCGTCGGTTGATTGGCAACCTTGTTCATGGTTGCAGTCTCTACGTGCTTTATACCTGCGCAACCGATTATCTCGCCAATCCCAAACAGAAAAAGGGCTTAAATATCCCCTTCAGTAACTTCAGCAAGAAAAAGAAAAAAATAAGAGTTTCATACCAGAGGCATGTTTAAGCTGATAAAAGTCTAATACCAAAGAATTCCATCGTCTTTTTTTTTTTCAAACTATTATATAGAAATTTTCCCTAGGACTGCATTTCAATTTCGACAGACCATATTATACGTAATACAAAAATTTTAAACATTTGAATATTTTATTAGTGTATACAGTTGTGGATCTATATTATGTCATACAAATGTTGTGGATGAAGCCCGGCTGAAAGCAGAACTAGAAGAAGTATTACAGAAATACTCAATACAAGGCACTATGAGCAAAGCACATACCACCGGACCCCGTGTTGTAAAGTAAGGAACGGACTGGTGGTCGGCTTGTTTTACTTTAACAAGCCAACCATGAACAAGGTTCAGTGGGCAGGAAGTTGGGTGGTTCTTTCGGAGTCCCTTGCTTGCGGCTATTGACTCACCTCGGAAGGAGACATGCTTGTCGCCATTGCCCCACCGCGGAAGAGGACTTGCCTGTTATTTTCATTGGCTTCCTAAGTCGAGTAATTTGGGAGGTTGATCCCCACCACCGATTGAATCACGCGTATTTGACAAGTTCGGGCCTCTCACAAAGGTGGTGGGTTTCCTCACACTCTCCAGGTTGGAACTTGGAAGCTTATGAAAATGTATGTCTCTAGTTTGATTCGTAGATATTATGTCTCTATATCTTAAATGATAGGACACTATGCGTAAGTTCAAGGGTACATTCTTACCATCGCTGATGCCGACGCGGCCAAGGCCCAAATGGTAAGGAGAATGGGCAGCCTTCAAGCCTCTTTTGTAGAAAAGCTGGAGACCTTGTGCAAAAGCTTAACATATTCGTGGCGTCTGAAAAGTCAGATGAAAACTTCAACAATCGAAAGCAACATCCTGACGAATATAAGACGGCCCAGGCCTGGTAAGAACATCACAACTTGGGTTCAACCATCAGGCTGATTTAGGGCAGCAAATGAGTCTAGGTTCTATATTAGGGATTTTTGTTCTTCCTGACCCAATGTTGGAAAACACTGAGATCAGCAACTTGCTAAATATGATCCCCTCGTAAATCAGCTGAGTACAAGGAGGCCCAAACAGGCCATACAAAAGGACGATAATTTGAAAAATATAACTAAATTTTATCGGCCGATACAGGCTTATGCATACCATCAAATGGTCTGAGATGGAAACTGATTTTTACAGCATTGATTTGAAGTCTCAGTTCGATTGCTCATGTATTGACGTGAACGAGTCAAAATAAAGAGAAACATGTGGCTTTAGGGGGGCTTGTTTGGCAATAGTAACACACTATTATTGTTTATGAGTCTATTCTGGAACTTGAAGTAAATCCATGAAATACTAAAACATTTGTTCCATGAATCTGAGTTTTTTTTTTTTTTGGGTAACATCCATGAATCTGTTTCTTCTTTTGCAATAGATTCAAAGGACCGTGTTACTGTTCCCAAACTGCTCTTAGTTTCATCGCTTACAACTGGTCCATTTCCAAGGTATGCACTCCCAGAAGTCGGTCCAACCAAAGGCACCCTTCCCAATCAAACTGCCTGCTTAGCGGAGAAAAGATCCTTTGCAAGAAACTGCAATTTTTTTTTTCTCTTCCATAAATGATGAATAAAGTCAATATACAAGCTTATCTCACTAACGGAATTTTAGCAAAGCAAATACTGCTGCTAAAGCAATTACACAAACTCGGTTTGCACGGTCAAATCATGTATCCCTATGTCATGATACAAACTGTGAACGAACTGGAGTATCGGCCGAGTATCTACTACCTCCCTCTTCACCTGCCAGAAATGATCAATCATGGATGATTAAACATCAACCGTAACAAATTGCACATGGACCTTTTTTTTTCTGGGATTTACCTGAATGGACAAAGATCCAACAACATGTCCAGGCACCAACTCCCAAAATCGAGCCTGTGAAACTTCCGAAACGTCTCCTAGTGCAACTATCTGCCACCAAAGAAAAGTCATAAGGTACATATAGGCTTACGAAAAAAATGGTTTATGAGAGTGACTGTTGAAGGTTCCGGGTTCCATAGCAAGTTTCCCAGCAAAGGAAACGGAAGCAGAAAATCGCTTTCAAATGGAAATAACAAAATAAGTTTCTTTAGGCGCATGTGCTAAGAACTGATAAGTGAGTGAGAAATGAACCAAGCAGTGAATGGGAAACAAATAAAGCATATTTAAGAGGGGCAAGACCATCAAAGCATGATAAATGAATCCAATTTGTCCGTAAATGTCAAAATACATTTCCTAAAAAATCAATGGTTTCAATGATAAGGTATTAATAATAGTTCACCGTAAGTAACAAAATATGTGTCCCTAACACCTTTTTCATTTTTTTTCTCCTTTTACATCTATAAACGATTGGAAGAACGTGTTTATAGTATTCTTCTGTGTTTTCACTAACTGTGAGCCATACAGAAAGAGCTGACATGGCAATCTTATACAAATGAAAACACCAAAAGAAAGAGTATGAGGTTCAAGCGCCCAACGAACAAGGGGCTAGCTTTCTTTAATTGAAAGATCAGATTTTGGCTGGACTCAATGTATTATATCATTGCACATTCAAACCTTGATGTTGTGAGTGCAACTCGAATCCCAAAAGGAGACTAGATCCAACTAATTTAAAACCCAAATTGGGGACTAGGAGATGCAGTTCTACTACGTGGCAAAACTGAGTAGAATGTTTCAGGAAATAATACGCATGTTATTGCAACATCATACTGCAATTATAGTCTAAGGAAACTCTAAACTATAGAAGGCATATTTAACTTGTGTGGACAACCTGTCTCCAGCATTTACTGAAAGCGGAAGGTGGTATGCTGCATGGTGCCGTCTGCAGCAAAATGGCACCAGTTGCTTTAAAAAGTGGCATGGTGAGCATGAAAACAGCAACTGAAACCAGCCCAAGGCACAAAACCTCAGCATTCTCAACTCTGTTAAAAAAAGAAGGGAGTATGTTCACAATTAGAAGTGATAACAGGTCCCAAAATGCAACATATCCAATTGAACATCGTGTAGGTTGAATATACCCAAGTGCCAAAAACCATGATGCAAGAATCAAGCCTGCACTGAATTGGAAATGTAAGCATAGTTAGTGACATTATTAGATTGTAAAATTATAGCAGCAAACATGCTTAAAGGAACAGAGAAAGAAACTATTGTTCTCACCTTCGAATAGAATCTGCAATGACATGCAAGCAGACAGAATGACAGTTCATGTCCTCAGCTCTCCTGTAGACTGAAGATGGTACTCCATAAGAAAAAAAAAAAAAAGGTATGATAAATTGAATGACATGCAAGATCTCATATCACTGATACAGCATGACATCAATGGGTAATTAGACTGGGAGGGGATTCTTAACAAAGCTGAAATAGTATGGTCAGATTCCACATACATGCTCTCAACATTTTGTTCACCCAAAACTTAAGTCTCCATTTATCTAGAACAAAGACCACAACACAAAATAATCCGATAAAAATCAGTGCAGAAATTACCAATATTGACACGGGCATAACTTCTAAAGAACCATACTCCTAGTAGGTTGACCAACAGATTTGTCACTGCTGACAAAATTAAGTAATGCCTGGAAAAGAAATGCACATAGTTTAATAGTGAGAATCTGCAAGAATTTAGCTAAAAGGCAGAAGCGAAAAATGTAGGCAAAAGTAAAGCTAAGAGTAACTTACTTATGTTCTGACTCGTCCTGTATAAATGCATGAAGTGCTTCAACGGCAAGGGAAAATGACATGAACAATAGGAATAGCTGTCTACAGAGGAAGCATTCATATTTTTGTATTAGCTCAACGCCTAAAGGGTGAACAATGCAATGGACTACAAATAATTTGGAACAATATAGAAAATGTTGAATATTTCTCAATTATCTCGATAATTCAGAAACGTGCAAAGCATAGGCACATAGTAACGACTAGGATCCTAGATGCCTAGGTGAGTGTTGGGGCTACGAGCCACCCATATTTTTACATTTTCTTCTCCTGCCGAGTATTAAAACATTAAAGCAATGTCACATGGGTGCTCTTAAATGGCCGCCACACCCATGTCAATGCTGGTGCTGGTGCTTCTCCAACACACCACGTCCAGTTTGGTCAGCCGAACAAGGATAAAACTGACCATTTTAAACGTGCACATGACTAAACTAGCTCTAACACAAAAAGTTCATATGTAAATAGAGATCAATAAGGCTACTAAACAGTTAAATATTTAACTATATAACAAATGATATACAGACACACACACACACACACAAATATATACATCTTCCCCGCACCTGCACCTAAATTTTTTTGAAAAATTGACGGATCTGCACCTACGTGATATAGTATTAAAGTGTGGGTTTTAATTGTTCTCAATTATGTGGAATTTGTTCATTTGAAAATTGCATGTTTCCAACTGTTTGATGTAAATCAAAACTACTGGAAGTAGGAACCTAGTTGCCAGTGTAGTTGCTGACCTATCCCGAAAGCGTAAAACATAATTTCAGAAAAGGGATATTCTTGCGAAGCACTTACAGCATTAGTAAAAGCAGATAGCACTTCCAGCCTTTTGTACCTGAAAATGAAGCCATCAAATTGTTGCAGGATATTGCATGCCTCCTGAACTTTATGGTAGCAAAAAATAAAAAATAAAAATAAAAAATAAAAAAAAGAACAAACAGCACATTTTTGTGATCAACTGAAGCATGCCAACCAGCAACACGTAAACAAAGGAACATATCACGATGATGCACACACTGCCACAAACACATGCACATATCATGCATGTGATGCACACACTGCCACATCTGAACTGGCTTCTATGATTCCTTGACATAACTGGAATCAAGAGATTACCTTTGAGAAGAAGGGATGGATGGATGAGCCATGGATGGATGAGCCATTTTAATACAAACTCCAGAAAGGTAGAAAGAAAGCACCTCTTTTTTTTTAAAAAAAAAAATGTAGTCAAACTTCACCTACAGTGTGTTCCCTGTTTCAAGTTTTCAAGTCCAAAAACCAAATAAGGTAGTGTGCAGCTGCCATAGTCAAAACAAATACTTCAAGTTCTGCAATTTCCAATAATTGCTTCTTGCTACTTATATATGGCTACTTGGTAATCATGTTTTTGTTTTTTTTATTCCATAACATTTGTTAGCAAACAAATTATAGTTACTACTTACTAGTAAAAGTGTGACTTAGCTTCTCACAAAATTGACTAACAAATAGTATAAGAGACGAGAACTTGAATTATGCATGAGTTTGTAACTTTGCCACCTCTAGAACTACGGATCTGCAAATGGCACTGCAAGAATTAACTATTAACAGAAGAATATTCTTTTTTTTTTTCTGTTTGCATTTGCACTGCATATAGTTGAATGGTGGCACAATTTAAACTCCTGCTGCAAACCACATTAAACACTTTTCAGCCCACATGACATAAAATATTAACTACTATAGCCATTTTACATTGCATAAAGAAAATGAATCCTCACACTGTGGTATGCTTATAACATGACAAGAGGTTCACAGTTTTCAGTTGCATCATAACAGAAGAAAGCAGGTTGCAAAAATCTTACCCATAACTGTAACTACTAGTAGCCTTGCTCCTAGCCATAGCCATGGAAAATAAGGAAAATGTTAGAAGACTGCATCCAAATGTGAGGTGAAAAGCGTCTGAAACAAAACCTACAAGAAAAAGAAATCTTTCTAAGCAACCAAGCAGACCACATGTACAATTTAAAGAGAAACTGCACATGAAATAAATGAGAAAGAAAGGCACATGTAAAACCCACAGATTAAGCTTCAACATAAACAACCTGCTCAATGAAACGTGAATTCCTCTACTCCATTTATTTTCAAATTTTAAACCAACAAAAAAAATGGATTGTCCAATAACGTTCCCTTTCTGCAGCAAATTGTCACATGGGTGTGCCATTTGGCCTGCCGCCCCTGCATCAATGCACTCTAGCTGCAGGTGCTGTTTTCTGTGACATAACATTATTTCAAGTCATACATTCTATGTAAGTAAATTAAAATTACACATTTTTTCTGCTATTCTGTTGTCTTTTAATTGCTAAAATTTAACTTATTAGGAGAAAAATCAGACAATATTGTCAAATGTATTCCTGCAGCTGCAGAAGTCAATCTGCTGAATCACAGTGCAACTTCCCTTCTCATTCCAGGAGAAATTCAATCTCATTCATCTTTAGAATTCGACAAGCATGCAGCAAACATATCACTTTTCAGGTGATATTTATGTATAATGGCCATCCATTATCCTACCAGATAAAACAAAACAAAAGAAGAAAGTTGCTTGATTGTTCTGGCAAACAGGAGTAACAATACTAGTGTTGCAATAGGAAAACTGATACTTCAGGGCAAAATACTGTCTCACAGGCACTCAAGATCAACCTAAAAAGCAACTATTCAACCCACAACTTTAAGGCAAAAAAAAATACCACGCTGATATTCCCAGAGGTTGCTCAATTCTATTAATTTTAGGAAAAGTACATTTATTCTGGGAAGCCTGTGACAGATGGGCGCATGACAGGAATGAATGTGACAAGAATTGAGCCTAAATATATGAAAGCACAAAAGAACTGATGATCTTAGACTCTTAGTAACACTAGTGATAACTCTGAAATGAAAATAAAAATATCATCAAGAAATTTGATGAGCTCCTTTAAGTTGAAGCATATAGACTTGGACTATATCAATGATTACCATATAGTCACATATCTAAGAAGGGACCATTCATTCAAGGCAATGCTTGGCATTTAAAAGGTGCAAGTCTTCAACTAGTACAAAGGGAGCCAGCAAGTCCTCATGTAGTACAAGGGAGTCAGTCCAGAAAAGACTGAATAGAGCCCATTGCTACAAGAGACATCCTATTCATGCATATTCAGACTTCTGAGATAATAAATGCTGGTTCAACAAAGTTTTCTTTATTCAAGCATGTCATTTATAATGCAAATGGAATAACAACATTAATGGATCAATAAGGTTGTCATTTAAAGCACTTTATTTCCTGCCAATTTACAAAAAATAAAAAATGGACACAAGTTAAGGGCTACCTACATCTAGCTAAGTAGATCGGCTGTTTTATGGAGAGATTTCTCTGAGAATTCATTGCAATGAAGGGGAGCAACCAGAACACCACAAAGAAGTGAAACCAATTATACATTCCCACACTCAGACAACAACTAAGTTAGAAATATAGATGAATTGAATTGCATAAACTTTGTTTTTGCCAAGTACTCAAAGATTAAGGCTCTAGCGGCTAATGACATGCTTGATAAAAAGAAAGCAACCATAGAGTCTTCTCACTATGCACAGCTGTCATATGCTTTCTTTCAACCATGCTAAATAAGAATGCTACAAGGTAGAGGGAGTTGAATTTCCCTGATAGCTAGGTATTGAAGAATCCATTTTCAGTGTTGCTTTTGCTGCCATGGAGCTTTAAAGTTTGCGAAATTATGCAAGACCCTACAAGCCTGGAACTACATGCCCTAGTTATTTGCTCGGGTAAGCTCCGAAGCTAACATTCAAGAGCCGAAACGTTCTGAAAGAAATAATGGTCCACTATGGACCCCAGCCCACAACATGAAGTGAGAGACTGATCCTGGCGGAGGAACAAATGGTTCACCTGCTCGATCAGCCAACTCTTCAATGTCTTACCTTGACAGATGGGAAGGGGGGAGGGCAGGAACCCCAGCAGGTTAAACGAAGAAGATTGATCGTCTTGTCTGCCGGAATGGAATACGATTGGACTATGACTACATGATTCCAGGAGAATGACACCCTCCGGTTGAATCATTGGAAGTAAGAAAAAATTACAGTAATGACACTGTTTTACTGATTCAGCCATTAGGACATCAATTTTTTCATGGCCTCCTTTTTGAGGCATGCAACTCATACATATAGCCATCAATTTAACATATTCTCTTCTCTAACCGCAGGAGGGAGAAATTTCACATGTTGATCAGGATTCCTTGATTTATCTGAAAATGCTTCGTTGCCACCAATTATCCACACGCTTGCAGTCCCATAGGAAAAAATGTTCCATGAGGTCTCAAACCCAAAACCGGTTAAAGGAAATATTGATGCAAAACTGTCCACACTGAGACATGTATCTGGATTATACGTTTAAATCTAGTTATGACGGATAAGGGAGTACCACTTCAACCGACCCGTTCTATACTGTTCCAACACTACCAATATACCAACTGTCAAAATTTCTAATATTCATTCAGTGACGTGAACTCCACGCGATCAACATACCAATGCCGTGAGTTCCACACAAAAAAGGTGGAAATTACGTACCGAAATCAAGAAAATCACAGGTAGAACGGATCATGGTTTCACAGTAATACTCATTCAAAGGACCGACCAGATAATAATTTGGAAAGCAAATGTAAACATATCAACCTTCAACGACGCAAACGCAGTAGAAGAAGTTCCTTAATAGAGAATGACAGCAGATCCACTTCAATTTTCATAAATTTCAGGAGAAATTGGAACCCACCTACACGGCTAGTGAATAGGCCGACGAGCAATTCAGTTGAGGAATAAACAACATTTAGCAGGATCATCAACGATAGCCGTTTCATCGGCCGGTTTCCGCATCGGATCATCGTCAAGAAATCCACAACGAGCGCAAGAACCGAACCCCCGGAAGGAGACACTCGATATTCCTTGCCGGAGCCGCTCTCCATCGGGAACTCCAATCCTACGTCTCCCTTCGGGGTCTCGAGCGACGTAGCGAAACTCCTGGAAAGAAGAGGCTGGCGGACGGGATCGTCCGATTTCCGGAAAGACGGGTGGCGGGAAAAGGCGATCCTCCGATCGGCGGCCGTGTCTCCTCCTGCTCCAGGAAGAAGCTCAAATTCTCGGCCGCCGGCAGATCTGGAGTTGAAGGAAGAAACCCTGGACATCTCCCCTCCTGACTCCGTCGGCTTCCTCGTCATCCCCTCGAGGAAGCGACCAGGAGAAATTCCTCAGTTCCAAAGAAAAGAAGAAGCAGCAGCAGCCCCTCAAGCCTAATCCTCGTCTACGAGAGAAGCAGGTTCGCAGCTTCCTTTTTCAAATCAGAGAAATAGCAGCATGGCTACGCTGAGCAGCTAAAAATAAAGACCGCAATGCCATCTGATGCCACCTAGCCTGACGCAATTTTGCTAAAACAGTCCTCTCCACAGGAAAATATTGCAAAATAACGTCCCTTATTTCGACAATGACTATTATCCAATCAGAGGTTCGAGAATCGACCGTGCCATTGCTTTTAACTGGTTTTCATAGTAAATTATTTTAATTTGAGTGTCACATATACTACACTCTATAGTATATAAAAGTAACACCCATAAAAATCGAATTAAAAATTTTTATATTTCTAAATATTTAGAAATAAAACGCTCGCCTTGAATCTCAATCTGACTTTAGAGATAGATTTTTAAATAGCCATCTGTTAAAAGAAACATAAATTTTTGGTATAAAATAACAAAAATAACTCTATTGAAGAGGAAAATATCTTTCTTCAACCAATGAAAGAATAGTTAAGGATATTTTACAGTTTTGCAATAAAGATTAGTGTTTTTTTAGTATGTATTTTTCTCTTAGAAGTGGAATTCCCATTTATTAACTTTCAAAAGTTGAGCTGGAAGTTGTGTTTCTTTTTTTTTTTTTTTTGCCTCAAGCTTATACATCTTATTAAGAAAAAAAAGTTTAGAAAAATAATGTGCTCTGACTACAAAGCTTCTTGCTTCTTTTTTTTTTTTTTTTGCATGCTGCTAGTGAAAATCGGCCTTGTTCGGGTGCAAAATTAGAAATTAAAATTGCCCTTGAAAAGTTAATACTTTATATGAGTCTATTTCCAACCATGGATCAATCTACTTATACGTTTTAACATAACAAGGAGAAGCGTGACCGATTTAATGAATCTCTAGGTTGGGGATTTTCTGATTTCCTAATTTATGCACAACACCCAAGAATGCAACTTAGATTTTCAAGTCACAGTTGTTCGGTCGGGTCCAGCCTCAAGTGAGGACCTGACCCACCCACTCACTTAAGTGAGTAGGCAGAGAAATGGTTCTCTCTCATTGTCTCTCTCTATTCAGAAGGAAAGATGGTTTCCCTCTTGCAGTACACCGCCGGCAAAAAGAGAAGGGGAAGAGGAAGGCAAGAAGAGAAGAAGAAGAAAACGCAGCTAGGTTGCATGGGTTGATCAACAAGTCTATATAAAAGAAAAGAGACAAAGAAGAAAAAGAGAAAGAATGGAGTATTCGTTGGATCATATCTTTCTTGTTATTAAGAGAGTGTTATTCTTCTCTTGTGTTATCTGTTTTTCTTAAAACAATAAGAATATTGCCATTTGTGTATTTGGTTTCTTTTGAAATGTATAAAGTCTTTTTCTCTGTGGTTTTTTACCTTATTATTGAGGGTTTTTTCACTTATATTTGGTGTGCAGCAGTTTTGTACACTTTCTATTATCAAACTAGTTGGTTTAGTTTGCACTGTTTTATTAATGCCAAAGGACGTCATTAAGTGTTGAAATTGGTTGGTTTGCAAAAAACTTGTTCTTACAAGAATATATCCAAAAACAACTATAACAATAGTCACAGACAGTCTACGTCTCTAACGATCAATATGCTTTGGCCCCTCCACTTCTATTTCTCTAATCTTCAACACAGCTCTGATGCTCCTACTCCATTGATATTGCTTCGCTACTTTACATATCAATGCACAAACTGATGCTCCAACATTCAAATAGAAAAGACTTTATCTGTTGAGGCAGAATTAGGCTTCTTAACTTATGCTACGAACAAATACATTCAAGAATGCAGCATAAACTATCCTCGTCACCATCACAGTCGCAGTCGTCCTCGTCGTCATCACAGTTGCAGTCGTCGTCATCATCAGGGCTTGTTTGATTACTGGCGGGCGCAGCATCTGCAGACATTGTTTGCTCTGGATCAGTGGCGGAGCCAGAAAAAATGGCTGGCGTGGGCAGGTACCTTGAAAAATTGGCTGGCTGGCGTAACCTATAGCGGTGGTTTTCGTCACCGCTATTTGATTTCGGTCACCGCTATATGTTATGCGTAGGCAGGCGCCCACACCTGCCCCACGCTGGCTCCGCCACGATTCAGGGGGAACCAATTGTGTTACGAGAGAAATAGGTTCAGAGAAGCGGTGGGGCATTAGGAGCTCAACCAGTTCCCACAAGGACTCGGGCCCATCAATGGCGGCGCCACCCACATCATGGTTGCCCATGCCGTTCGCAACATCCACCACAATTTGTCGACTATGGTTCACATCATCCCATGAATGTCTCCCAATTTTCATAAGTCATTGCTGATTATAAGCCCTTGGCTACAAAAGGAATTAGCGATACTTGCAACAACAACATTGAATATTTATATTCATGGTGATCTAAGTAACTTTCTAAAATTTTCTAAACATCCAGCAACATTTAGCATTCAGCTGCTTTTAATTAATCTTACCTTACATATATAAACATTCTACCCTGTGTCATTCTCATCTCTCTCTCTTTATATATATATATATATATATAGCTTGGTAGGGCTTCCCAGCGGTTGAAAGAAAGAGTCAACCATCATTTTTTCTATTGTTAGTGCCAACTGTTGATCAAATACGAAAGATATGATGGTATGAAAGCGTGCCTCAAACTTATACAGCTTATTTTATTTGTCTCTAAAATTTTAAGTTGAAGGATGAAGGGTTTTTGTAATTAAGGAAAAAAAAGTTTAGAAAAATAATGCACCCCACTTGTTAAATTAGACTACAAAGCTTCAAACCTTTTTTTTTCTTTTGCGTGTGCGGTTAAGGTGCATATTGAAAATGAGCCTTGTTCTGAGGGAGCAAAATTAGAAGTTAAAATTGCCCCTGAAAAGTTAATACTTTATGTAAGTCTATTTCTAACCATGGATCGATCTACTTGTATGTTTATTCAATTTTTATGCACAACACCCAAGAATGAAACATAGATTTTCACAGTCACAGTCACAGTCAAACAGGTAGCGCAGCAAGAACTAAATGGAGCTCTAAGTCACTCTAACGATCAATATGCTTCGCCCCTTCACTGCTATTTCTCTCATGTTCAACACAGCACTGATACTCCTACTCCATTAATATTGCTTCGCTACTTTACATATCAATGCACAAACTGATGCTCCAACATTCAAATAGAAAAGGCTTTATTTGTTGAGGCAGAATTAATGTTCTAACTTATGCTACGAACATATACATTCCAGAATGCAGCAGCAACAATCGCAGTCGTCATCATCACAGTTGCAGTCGTCGTCGTCATCAGGGATGGGTGAAGGATTTGGAGACATTATTTGCCCTAGGAGCTCAACCAGTTCCCACAAGGAATCGGGCCCGTCAACGGCGGCGGCACCCCCATCATTGTCGCCTATGCCGTTCGCAGCATCCACCACAATTTGTATCGTATCCACCGTTTCCCCTATATCAAGCTGCGCCTGCAAATCATGCACGACTTAAGCAGGTGAGAACGGAGACAAACCTGTTACTTTTAGTTGAAACGAAAGACGATTTAAGTTGGTTGGTGTGAATAATTCTCCACATATAGTTGGCTGATTTGCCGAGTTAGACTTTTAAGAATCACTCGCATCATCTCCCGTCGCTAGAAAACCTAGCCATAAGTCAAGGTTGGCTCAGTTTGCCCCTCCTTTCAAGTTATTTTAAAACTCAACCGAATCGAATCAACCCGCTGACCTGGTCATCAGCCAATCAAAGTCCCACTCACAAATTTTTCAACTATAGTCCACATCAGCCCATACATGTCTCCCCATTTTCATAAGCTATTAAGCCGTTGACTATAAAAGGAATTAGCGACACATTGAATATTTATATTCATGGTGGTCTCCTTAACCTTCTAGACATCCAGCAACATTTAGCATTCAGCTGCTTTTAATTAATCTTACCTTATATATATATATATATATATAAGCAAATTGAGGAAGACAGGAACAAAGAAGAGAACTTACAGGGTTTTCGGAAGCAACTAATGCTATAGCGGCGGCACAATCTGAAAAATGATGAAAAAGTGGAAAATGTTAATACCGATAAATTACTAATTAAAATCTAAGTTATTGTTGTATATTGAGAATCAAATTTACGTAAGTCAAGATTGCACGAAAATAATCATTAACGATGCGATTTCATTCAGCACCGTAGCACTCATCCTCTCTCTTTATTTCTTTCTTCCCGCACCATCAGTCGGTTGAATTATGAATAGGTGTATTAATGATGCCATCAATTTAAGTTTTCTCTTTTTATTTTTTCATGTTTTTCTATTTTTGTGTTTCTTTGAAGTCTTTAGTTACCAGTTTCCTATTGTCACATTTTATTTTTAAGATTTTGACTTCACTGAAAGATTAATTATGTTAAAATTTTTCCATTTTTTGGCACAAAGACTTATCATTTGAATCTGGAAAATGATTATTTGTAGTTATGATTAAAATAACCAAGACTCAACTTGTAGGAAGGGGATTATAGAATCTCTACATCAAAGTACGATGGCACCCAAAATTTTGAACACTATGGTATATACAAACTGATAGATTGAACAGATTTTCAGATTCTGATGGACTGGTAGAAGTAGAACTGCTGTTTACCTAAGTGCTGGAAGAACCCACTACCGCAGGTGCTGCAGCCGTAACCCCACAGCCCTTTGTCGCCATGACCACACCACCTGCAGTTGATTCCTCCGCCGGGGCGAGGCTGAGGACCGGCCGGAAAGTGCAGGCTAAGCGGGTGCTCGTGATCTCCGGTCGTTTCTATCGTCTTCGGCCAATGGGCGCAGGCAGCGTGCAGGTGATAGTTGCAGCGGCAGCTGCAGCTATATCTCCAGCCCAGAATCCGGCCGCCACAGGCCCTGCAAATTCTGGGGACGTTCCCTGTGGCTGGAGTTGTTACGAGAGTGAGGGGGTGCTGCTCATGAGACTGGACGTGAGTCTTCTCTTCGAGCATAGCGCAGACGAAGCCCAGGTAATACTGGCATCTAATGCAAGCATAGAATCCCTTGGCAGCGCATTTGCTCCTCTTGCAGACAGAGCATCGCACGGAAACATCGGGAGCCATGGCCGTGAGAGCGTGCTCCCTGTGGCTGAAGTGGGTTATCGTCCCGGCCATGGCACTCTGCACTACAACTCCGCTATATATAATCACGGTGAAATTATTAGGTTGTCACATGGGTGCACGAAAATAATCATTAATGATGCGATTTCACTTAGCACCTTAGCACTCATTCTCTTTCTTTATTTCTTTCTTCCAATGATGGGTGGCATAATCAGTGGGTTGAATAGGTGTATTAACCATGCCTTCAATTTAAGTTTTCCCTTTTTTATTTTTTACTATTTTTTGTGTTTTTTCACAGTTTTTGGTTACCAGTTTCTTATTTTCACGTTTCACATTTTTGCACTGAAAGATTAATTATGTTAAAATTTGCTAAAATTTTTCGCTTTTTTTCTTGTAAAAAAAGCTTTGTCATTTTATACCCGCACAAAGCCTTATCATTTGAATGTGGGAGATGATATTTGTAGTTATGATTAAAGTAATCAAAAATCAACTTGTAGGAAGGTAATTATATAATCTCTACACCAAAGTACGATGGCACCCAAATTTTTGAACACTATGGTATATAAAAATTGAAAGATTGAAGAGATTTTCAGATTTTGATTGACTGGTAGAACTGCTGTTTACCTAAGTGGTGGAAGAACCCACTACCGCAGGTGCTGCAGCTGTAACCCCACAGCCCTTTGTCGCCATGACCACACCCACTGCAGTTGATTCCTCCGTCGCGGCGAGGCTGAGGACCGGCCGGAAAGTGCAGGTTAAGTGGGTGGTCGTGAACTGCGGTCGTTTCAATCGTATTCGGCCAATGGGAGCAGGCAGCGTGCAGGTCATAGCTGCAGCTGTCACTGCAGCTATATCTCCAGCCTAGAATCTGGCCCCCACAGGCCCTGCAAATTCTGGGGACGTTCCCTGTGGCTGGAGTTGTTACGAGAGTGAGGGGGTGCTGTTCATGAGCTTGGATGTGAGTCTTCTCTTCGAGCATAGCGCAGACGAAGCCCAGGTAATACTGGCATGTTATGCAAGCATAAAATCCCTTGGCAGCGCATTTGCTCCTCCTGCAGATAGAGCATTGCACCGAAACATCGGGAGCCATGGCCGTGAGAGGGTGCTCCCTGTGGCTGAAATGGGTTATCGTCCCGGCCATGGCACTCAGCACCTCAACTCCGCTAGCTCCCCGGCAGTCGGGGGAGCTTCTTATAGAGAAGATCATCAGCCGAACGAAGACCCATTCAACGGCTTCATCTAGTTGTGTACACGAGGGTGTGTGCAACCAACATACATTTTAAAAAGAAAAAAAAAAAAAAAGAAAAAAGAAAGTTGGGGAGGGGGGTGGGTGCTGTTATGGGCCCTCTTTGCAAAGTTTTATTTGGCCTCACATCTTCAATTTCTTTAGACCACTCAGTAAGTAGACCGCTAGGCATTCTCATAACATCGTCATTCTTCAAAGTGTTTATTTACTTCCATACGAAATCTGTTGTAGTCTGATTTCTTTTGAAAGGAATTTTTGAGCTTAAATCAGTTGTCAACTATATATATCATTAAGCAAGGCAGTCGATCATTGTTTACTCGACGACAAACTTTACGCGATTGTGGATGCAGCATATGCATCCATAGAAAGAATTACCTCTAACCCACACACAGGCGTCCTGAGCCCATGACAGGGGTAGGGTATTTTATAATCTACTATAAAGTATATTTTAAATTTTTGAATATTTTTATTCAATCTTTTTTATTCATTTAAAAATCTCCGTTTTTTGCTATTTTGATCATTACACATTTTCATGCCCAATTTTCAATTTTTTGAGCAAATACTTAACCGGTCTTTATGCATAGTTAGTTTCATGGAAAAGAATAGGTGCAAAAATGGATTGTTCACAATATTCAATGTGTTCAGGATCAAATTAGATGTTTTCTTTTTTATATTTAGCTGACATGTAATGGCAGAGCCAGACATATTTAGTTAAAGTTTGAGAGGCATTTTATATGCAATTATATAAAACTTAATGTTCACAACATGTAATAAATTATTTTTATTGGACCGTGTGGATAATTACTCAGACATACCAGCACATGGTATAAGAACTATGTGAACTAATTAGTTATAACTATCAGATTTTAGAAAAATCAAAATTTTGCTTATAAAATTTTAAAAATTTTAGTTTAATATGTATGAAAAAATTGAAAAAATATATTTAAACCTTGTTAAAATTTTGAAACTGGACAACAACAAAAATTTCTCACGGGCCCCTAATTGCGTATAAATGTTATTTTCTCAAAAAAAAAAATGATGGCTTTGGAGTGAGGTTTGACGGGTCAGAAGGGAGTAACATGCCCGACCAGAGGACTAATTTTCATGGTTAATCTAAGCTTGACTACACTATAGGTGCCGGTTGTACTGGAAATAAAAAGAAATTGAAAAATCACAGATAATATTTTAACACGACTCGACTTGAATTCACAGAGAATAAGTATTTTAAAAGCATTCAATTTAAAACTTTTAAAAAGGTATTTGAAATTTAAAATTCACAGAGAATATTTTAAGACGACTCAACTTGAATTCACAGAGAATAAGTATTTTAAAATCATTCAATTTAAAACTTTTAAAAAGGTATTTGAAATTGAAAAATCACAGAGAATATTTTGACACGACTCAACTTGAATTCACAGAGAATAAGTATTTTTAAAATCATTCAATTTAAAACTTTTAAAAAGGTATTTGAAATTGAAAAATCACAGAGAATATTTTGACACGACTCAACTTGAATTCACAGAGAATAAGTATTTTTAAAATCATTCAATTTAAAACTTTTAAAAAGGTATTTGGAAATGAAAAATCACAGACATATAACAAATATATATATATATATATATATATATATATATATATATATATATATATATATATATATATATATATATATTGATGAAAGAAGGGACTAGCACCTTAACCACCAAAAGGGAAACTGGTTATGTGTGCGCAAAAACTTGTCCAGCATGGTCATGCAATAAAGAAAATACCCCTACCACAGTTTTTTTTTTTTAAGGAAATTTTGAGATGGTTGAAAAGGAGATTATCAAAGCAATAAAGCTATAAAATATACATTTTTTATAAATAATTCTTAAATTCCTCAATCCCCCTTTCTTTTTTTGTTTTTCAAATGTATATTTGTTGCTTGCACAAACCAATGCACGCAACTCAACCTCCACCACCTTCGTACATGAAGCGCACCATCTAACCCAGCTTGTAGTAAAAAAGAAAAGAAAAAGGTGAAGAAGGTAGGGAGCTAAGGCACGGTCTTCAAAATTAATTAATCCCCTAACCCACCCTTCAGACACGTCTGATGTAACATGAATTCTAATTCCCTCATAAGCCTGTCTTCCCTACAAATTATCATGTTGAGTTCAACGACGAGTCGTGTTTGAGTGGAGAAAGTGTCCACTTGATCATGTGGAAGGTTCATATCTTGGGCCAGCGGAGTTGGACTGACATTGGACAAAGTCAAGCTGAGATCATACCCATTTCAACAGGCCACGTCTAAATTATTGCTGTCGACGTTGGGATTTACGGTTAAATTGTCAGCGAATGAATTAAATCTCCAAGCATTAAATCTCACCCTCCCCATCGTATTGAACATTTAGACGTGTTTGCATGGACAGCCGAAGGCTATTAATGAAGGAGAAATTAAATCGGGCTAAGTTTTGGAGACTCGTTCGAAAACACTCGACTCGGGCTCCCAGCCGAAAATCGAGTTCAAATTGAAACTCGAGTTTGGAAACGAGGGAACTCGAGTCAATTGTCTTTCTTTTAAACGAAAACTTTTACCGCGTCTTGAAGCAACCCTGTTTTGAAGATTGAAGAAACAAAAACCAAAACAGGGCCAGCCCCTTGACTGTGTATGGTATATTATTGTTGTGCAATTCTATGTTGTGGCTTGTGTTACACAAATGAGAAAGTAAACTTGGTTATTGAATCATAGATTAACGTATAAACTGAAACTCAACAAATCATTTCCATGGCCTTCCTTGGAATCCAAACATGAACTGCTTTGCCTTTTTTGTGTGCATGCAAGCGAGCTTAAACGAGTCGAGCTCGAATTTGCACAAATTTTATGTTATATTCTCTACTCACATTTTACAAAGCTGCTTAAAATTTACAATACAATCAACTAAAGTGGTGCATTACCACCATTTACAATACAGATGAATAGCGCCCACCGAATCAAACTGATGACCAAACTGTTAAATTGATCCACCAATCCAAAGGTTCCGTTAATCCATATACTAATATTATCATTGACATTTATTTATTAAAGTAATTTATTTGGTGCAGGGCAGCCATTCGAGAACCCTGACTCTTGCAATCTCTACGTGCTTTATACCTGAGCAACCGATTATCTCGCCAATCCCAAACAAGAAAAAGGGCTTAAATATCCCTTTCGGTAACTTCAGCAAGAAAAAGAGAAAAACAAGAGTTTCATACCAGAGGCATGTTTAAGCTGATAAAAGTCCGCTAGACTCTAAAAAGAAAAGAAGAGGAAGAAGAAGAAAATCAATTCCTCGAGCACTCTATTCCCAAAGAATTCCATCATCTCTTTCTTCAAATTATTATATAGAAAATTTACGTATAAGTGCATTTCAATTTTGACAGACCACATTATACGTAATACATAAATTTTAAACATTTGAATATTTTATTAGTGTATACAGTTGTAGATCTATATTATATCATATAAATGTTTGTGGATGAAACCCGGCTGAAAGCAGAAGCAGAAAATTTAGAAATAAAAAGCTTAACATTTAGGCAAGTAACAAACTAATGCTCAGCCTTGAACCTCAATCTGACTTTAGAAATAAATTTTTAAATAGCCGTCTATTAAAAGGAAACATCAACTTTTGGTATAAATTAACAAAATAATTCTATTGAGGAGGAAAATATCTTTCTTCAACCAATGGAAGAATAGTTAGGGATGTTTTTACGGTTTTGTAATAAAGAAAGCAACATAGATTTTCACGGTCACACTCACAGTCAAACAGGTAGGCGGAGCAAGAACTTAATGGAGATCTAAGTCACTCCAACGATCAACCCTTCACTTCTATTTCTCTAATCTTCAACGCAGCTCTGATACTCCGACTCCATTAATATTGCTCCGCTACTTTACTTATGGATGCACAAACTGATGCTCCATCATTCAAATAGAAAATACTTTATTTGTTGAGGAAGAATTAACTTTCAAACTTATGCTACGAACAAAGACATTCAAGAATGCAGCAGCAACATTCGCCGTCATCATCATCACAGTCGCAGTCGTCATCATCACAGCAGTCGTCGTCATCAGGGCTCGTTTGGTTATTCGCAGGTGCCGCACTTGGGGCTGTCGCAGACATTGTTTGCACAGGATCAGGGGGAACCAATTGTGTTACGAGAGAAATAGGTTCGGAAAAGCGGTGGGGCACTAGGAGCTCAACCAGTTCCCACAAGGAATCGGGCCCGTCAACGGCGGCAGCACCCCCATCATCTACTCATCTTTCATTGATGAGTAGCACAGTCGGTAGGTGTATTAATAATGCCTTGAATTTAAGTTTTCTCTTTTTTTCATTTTTTTGTATTTTTTTGCTTTTTTACAGTTTTTAGTACCAGTTTCTTATTTTCACATTTTATTTTTAAGATTTTGACCACCTTTTTTTCACTGAAAGATTAATTATGTTAAAATTTGCTAAAACTTTTCCACTTTTTTTCTTGTAAAAAAAAAAAAACTGTCATTTTAGACCCGCACAAAATCTTATCATTTGAATCTGGAAAATGATATTTGTAGTCATGATTAAAGTAACGAAGAATTAACTTGTACGAAGAGAATTATCTAATCTCTACATCAATGTACGGTGGCACCAAAAATTTTGAACACTACGGTATATGCAAATTGAAAGAGTTGGGTGCAGATAAAGAAAAACAGGTTTTCAGATTCTAATGGCTGGTAGAACTGCTGTTTACCTAAGTGCTGGAAGAACCCGCTACCGCAGGTGCTGCAGCCGTAACCCCACAGCCCTTTGTCGCCATGACCACACCGCGTGCAGTTGATTCCTCCGCCAGACTGCAGGATAAGCGGGTGCTCGTGATCTGCGGTCGTTTCTATCGTTTTCGGCCAATGGGTGCAGGCAGCGTGCAGGTGGTAGTTGCAGCGGCAGCTGCAGCTATATCTCCAGCCTAGAATCCGGCCCCCACAGGCCCTGCAAATTCTGGGGACGTTCCCTGTGGCTGGAGTTGTTACAAGAGTGAGGGGGTGCTCATGAGCCCGGATGTCAATCTTCTCTTCGAGCATAGCGCAGACGAAGCCCAGGTAATACTGGCATGTCAAGCAAGCATATAGCGCATTTGCTCCTCTTGCAGACACAGCATCGCACCGAAACATTGGGAGCCATAGACGTGAGACAGTGGCGGAGCTAGAAATTTTTGGCTGTGGGGCACTACTACATAGTATGTCAATTTTCTTTTGAACCCTAACCAAATAAAGTTAGCAAAAGAAATATGAGAAAACTTGGAATGAAGATGACTGCACACAATTGGAAGGCTTTCTACTTTCAAACAGCGTGTGTTATCAACAACTTTTATTGAACATGTCAAAATGGAGGAAAGAATCCAAATGCTTCATTTCAAGAGAAGTCTAAAAAAAGTTCACAAAAGTTTGATTTGCTTGATATGAGCAAGCCTCTGTACATCTACATACTTGCTCAGATATAATGATAATAAAAACAGTAAGAAACTTACATAGCAACCAAAAATCACGCCCAGACAAAAGCCAAGAGGAATTGTAAGTTAAATAAACAGAAAAAATTATTAAGACTCTTCAATTTTCTTTTCTGAAATTTGTTCTCTACTTGTGATTATTGCTCTTGGGTATGCTGTGTAACAAAATGCATTGGATGAAACTCATGTATGATGTCTGTGATTATCTGGCTAGTGCATTCCCAACATGTGAATTGTGAACCAGAACAAATTAACAACTAAATTGTGAGGATTTGCTAAGAATTGTAACAGCCAAAGAAGATTACTGATCTCCGATCACGAAAGAACCTTTCCCATTTTCCACAACCTATAGCTCTTTCCAAGCAATTGACTTGTACAGCCACAACACTTTTTTGATGAGTGAGGATCACGGCAGAGCTACGCCTCACAGAGTGACAGTAAACTGGGGCACTTCCGGCTTCCCCCTTTCTGATTTGATGAAGGTTTGGGTGGCGGGCGGGGGAAAAATGTTTTGAGAGTTAGAAGTTCAAGGCTTTAGCCTTTAAGCCGCTGGCTTTGGCTTTGGGACTGTGGGGCTCGACCCAAAGTCTGGCATGGGCATTGGACTTGGAACAGTCTTGGGTGGAGCTCTTTCCAATGGAAGCTTTAATGGGCTGGCGTGGGCAGTGGCCCACGCCAGCCCACACGTAGCTCCGCCACTGCCGTGAGAGCGTGCTCCCTGTGGCTGAAATGGGTTATGGTCCCGGCCATGGCCCTCTGCACTACAACTCCGCTGGCTCCCCGGCAGTCGGCGGAGCTTCTCGTTGAGAAGATCATCAGCCGAACGAAGACCCATTCAACGGCTCCATCGTTTCCAGAACAACGATTACGATTTAATGTCGGTGGGCCAAGAGTCGCGGATGTGATGAGATTGCATTGAACACTGAAAAGAATAGTTGATTGTCCAATGTCCATGTATTGACCGATTTAAATGATTTTGGCGACAGTGAAAAGACTAGTTAATTGGACAAAGTCTCTTGTCCCGATTCCTTTTTTTTTTTTTCTCTCTCGATCTTTTTTCTTGATAGCAAACGATCGAGAAAAGATTTGTTGGTGAAGAACTGAAGATCAAAATTGCATATGGATAGAATAGTGAGATCGATTGTGTACACAGGGTGTGTATGCAACAAACATACGCTAAAAAAACTTGATGTTCACCAACATCTAATAAATGATTTTTTATTTGAGACATACCAGCATGTGAACTAATTATTATAGGTATCATATTATTTTGTCCAATAATTTACGCGGGCAGGGTCAGGGGCAAGGGCCATGGCCCCTTCAGATTTTAGAAAAATTAAAATTTTGCTTATAAATTTTTAAAAAAATTAGTTCAATATGTATGCAATATATTAAAAATTATAATTAAATCCTTTTAAAATTTGAAACTCTAATTACACTCCAACAACAAAAAAATTCTTGATAGCCTCGGATTACATGTAAATGTTATTCTTTGAAAAAAATATCAGGTATTGTTGGATTTTTTGAAGTAATGGACATCATTAACTTTTTCACAATCCTTTTTTATCCCTCTAAAAAAAATTATTTTTGCATTTTAATAAAAGTTCTTTTTTTTTTTTTTGTTATTGCACACCCCATGTACATTTTTTCTTGAACAAAAGTGTGCATAGCTACTTTCGCTACTGAGCACGCCTCCTAGGGATCAACTTGAATAAAGTGATACAAACTTTCCAAGCCACCTACACCTTTGGAATCCAAACATGAACTGCTTTGCCTTTTTTGTGTGCATGAAAACGAGCTTAAACGAGTTGGAGCTGGGATTTGCACAAAGTTTTTTCTTATATTCTATACTCAGATTTTTACGAAGCTGCTTAAAGTTTACCCTTGATTGCGTTTAGCTTTAATTTAAGAACACGATAAAATTGAAACAGATGGAGTTGAAGCTGGATTGAATACTTAGGGAGGAGAAAAAAAAAAAAGAAACGGATTTGGTTATACACAAACACACTACATATAATCCTTAAATGCAGGAACCAATCAAGAGTTTATCTCCCTAAGCAATATTCTAATGCATAACAATAATCATATATTTCCCTGTGGCCGGAGTTTTTCACGAGAGTGAGGGCTGCTCTGCCGGCGGAGCTTCTTGTGGAGAAGATCATCGGCCGAATGGAGACTCAATCAACGGCTTCGTCATTTTCAGAACAACGACGACGATTTAATGCCGGTGGGCCAATAGTAGCGGATGCGTTGAATTTGTCAACAGACGCTAAAGATCACAAAACGGCAGCCAAAAGTATTTTTAGCTAGAGATCCGACAAAGGATGATGGACTCGAATTTATTATTCATGAGTTGACGGATTCAAAATATTTTGACAACACTGATAAGGCTAGTTAATTGGACAAAGTCGCTTGTCCCAACTGCTCTTTGCTCTTGATCTTCTCTTCATCGAAACGATAGAGAAAAGGTTTGCTGGTGAACATCAAAGTGGGGTTGATTGCATGCACAGGCGGCGTGTGTACGCAACGAATATACACTCAAGAAAAAAGGAGATCGGGATATTTTAGAATTTTGCTCAATAATTTACAACATGTTGCTTGTAATGTTAAATTAATGATAACTTTTGAGTCGGGCTTTGCGGTTCACTAATCAGCATTTTTTCCTTACTTAATTTTTTTAATAAAACTAATATTCGCCTTCTTCTTGTTTGCAAATTGCAATTCATGGGCATGACCATGACAATAATTTGCAAGAAACTCCCGAATCCTTGTCGGTCCGATTGTTCTCAGATGCACTACAGAAAATAGGGGGTTTTACTTTTGTTCGGAAAACCGAAGTAAAGCTACCAAATTGTCAGGGAATGCTTTACTGACGGTTTTTTAAAATTTTCACTATAGATAATGTCACTGAAAGTTTTATTGACAAATGCAAATGACCTTCAGTATACGTAGATTTTTACTGACACAAGCGGTCGTCAGTGTCTGTGCCAGTTTACCGATACCGTCAGTAGTGTCTCTAAGTTTTAATAACGGTTCGTTTAAGTTCTTTAATTATTTATCCGTTATTTATTTGCACTTTCCGCCATTTTTTCCTGTTACTTTGGCAAGATATATTTTCTCCTAATTGTTTCTTTCATTCTTTACTCTCGAAAAAAAAATTGTCAGACGCTTCTTAATCAATAAACCCAGTCTGAATATACATCTACTTACTCCACGTAGTGTTCATATCAGCAATTAAACATTGAACTTCGATGGATACAGTATGAAAAAAGTAGGAGCAAATATATCTTATGGATATATACAATATTTTTCTTGATAAATGTAAGTTTTGAAACAATACGTTTCTTATGGATACAGTATGAAAAAAGTAACATAATAAATCACAAAACTGAGAAATAACACTCATTTAAAATAAAATGATAAACAGGGTAGCTTTATTAGACCCCAAACATAGCGCAACCTCTCACGTAACGGACAACTGAATCATGAAATGTGATCTACATCAGCCAACGGGTGTCACTCGCCAAGGGATCCCAGAAATTCGAGCACAGTGCTGAACAGTTCTGATATACCACTGGCGGCTTCCTCATCCAGACCAAATTCAGCTTCCTCCGCCACCTCCATCTCCCCATTCTCCTCCGCCACCTCCATCTCCCCATTCACCTCCGCCGCCTCCATCTCCCCAGGCTCCTCCGCGGCCTCGGTCTCCTCCGCCGCCCCCTGTTCCTCGTTTTGATTTTTTCCCCTGTTCTTGAAGATCTTACCTGCTTTACGCATCAAGGTTCCTGCGCCCGCTACCATCTTTTTAGTGTGATGGTGATGATGGTCGTGGGTTTCTTCTTTCTCCTGAGCCTGCATTTAGCGGTTAATTATCAGAAACTCCTTCTAACACTTGAGCCAATGACTATCCTCCGTTTACTGAGAGTCAATGCAATTAGTTCGCCCCCCTTTTCTAATTTTCTGGCAAAGGAAACTGTACCATGTTCCTTCTCTGAAATTTCACTCAAGATCATGGGAATAATAATGAAACAGATTTCGATTTTAGTTAAATGAAGATCTGAACAGATGATCACATAAGGAAGCACATGAAACATTTCAATCAGAAACTTGAATTCCGTCATTTGTTATTTCCTACTGTGCGGTGTACATGCAGCAAATGTGGAAGAACTTACCAATTTGTTGTTGTTGTCGTTGCCATCGTCGTTCTTCTTTTCGATTTTGTGGAAAATATGAATGCCCCTGCTGCGGCTGAACGTCGGTGGCGGCGGCAAGAAGACATTGCAATCTGCAAATGGTTGCAGAGGTTGTTTATATATTTATTGTGAAAAAAAAAAAAAAACCTTTTCATGGAGACTGCTATTAAACACCAAGACAGATTTGCAGAAATGTACCTAGATGCAGGAAGAACCCATCGTCGCAGACATTGCAGGTGTAGCCCCACAACCCTTGATGGACTTGTCCGCACTGCCCGCACCGGAATCCATGGCTGCCGTCGCTTTGGGGACCGGGAAAGTGCAGGTAGAGCGTGTGCTCGTGGAACTTGGAGTTCAACTTCTCTGGCACTTTAGCGCACCACGCGTGGACGTCATAGCCGCAGGTCTTGCCGTCGCTGCAACTGTATCTGTTGTTCACGATCCAGCCGCCGCAGGCCTTGCAGGCAATGGTTCCCGGCGCCGGAAAATCGGTGATGAGGTCGAGCACGTGCTGCTTGTGGGCAGGGATAAGTTCCTGCTTCTTCAAGCTTGCGCAGGTGGGATCTAGGATGTAGCCGGCGCAATAAGAAGAAGAGCAGACATAAACTTCCTTGCCGGTGCGTGCTCCGGTGTGGCAAAAAGAGCACGTCGCTCCATTAACGGGAGCAACCTTGGTGGAGGGTTGCAGAACCAAATCATGGGGGTGGCTGAAATGGGTTATGGACTTCTTCCTTCACCTTTCAAGATTGGATTGCAGTGCCCTTCACTTGCCGAGGCGGGAGTTTATATAAGCAGAACAGAGCCACAGTTGGCGCGTACAAGTGGTAATGGCCGCCATCTTTGACAGGCCATATCTCTTTTCTCTCTTTAATGAACAGTTCTAACAAAAATAATGAGAAAAAACAGAGATAGAAGATTTAACAATTTTTTCTTACTTTTCTCTCAACAACTCCACATGATTCGAGGGCATTTGATTACTTTGAATTTCAAATCTATAAACCTGATGTAGATTTGACGAGACATGCTTTTGTCAATGTGACAAAAAATCTATAATTCATCAAAGTAAAGATCTTTGTTTAGATATTCAAAATTCTTATTTCGTATTGAGAAAAAGTTGAGTTTATGATCGGGGAAGAGAGGATCTAATGTTAAGCCTCCACTTGATCACGTGGAAGGTCGACGTCCTGGGCCAACCGATTCAGACTGACAGAGGAAGAAGTCAAGCTCAGATCATATCTATTTCAACAGGCCGCCTATAACTTCTTGCGTCAATGTGGGGATTTAAAATTTAGACGTGTTTGCGTGGATTGCTGAAACCTATTAATGAGGGAGAAATTAAATCATGTTAAGTTAATGGAGACTGGAAAGGAAGACGCCAATGTCCTATCATTATCAAGAATGGCACCCAAGACTTTTGGAAAAGACACAAGAAGCCGCATACATATATATATATATATATATATATATATATATATATATATATATATATATATATATATATATATATATATATATATATATATATATATATATATATATATATATATATATAAAATATTTGTGTTTATATATATATATATATATATATATATATATATATATATATATATATATATATATATATATATATATATATATATATATATATATATATATATATATATATATATATATATATATATATATATATATATAGAACATTGGCGTATTCCTTTATATATATATATATATATATGCCGCTTCTTGTGTCTTCTCCAAAAAGTCTTGGGTGCCATTCTTGATAATGATAGAACATTGGCGTCTTCCTTTCCAGTCTCCATTAACTTAACATGATTTAATTTCTTCCTCATTAATAGGTTTGAGCAATCCACCCAAACACGTCTAAATTTTAAATCCCCACATTGACGCAAGAAGTTATAGGCGGCCTGTTGAAATAGATATGATCTGAGCTTGACTTCTTCCACTGTCAGTCTGAATCCGTTCGCCCAGGACGTCGACCTTCCACATGATCAAGTGGAGGCCTTCTCCCAATCAAACACGACTCGTTGTTGAATTCAACATGATAATTTGTTCAATTAGTTGAAATCAAATTCAATGTTGATCCACAATAAAAAAATTGAGAATTCATGTTACATCAGACATTGAAGGGCGGGTTCTTTTTCTCTTTTTCACTCTTTCTTATTTGTTGACCGCAGGAGATGAAACGTCACAGGGAAAAACTTTGCAGAATTTAAACAACTATTGCATAAATCGAATTGAATTTTCGCTTGGATTTTCAAAAGGGACATTCTTATACATTTTTCAGACTACCAAAGATTATAAAAATTTTCAAAAATATGACAATGAGAAATATTGTGAAGACAATTGTCCCTAACACAAGAGAGGTTCAGATCCGGGTATCAATTTAAGAAAAATAATTCCAAATTTTCAGTAGTTTTCTCCCAATATTTGGTTGAACTGGCAAGAAGAACATAATCTCGTGGGTAAATCTTTTACGGGATATCCGATCCGGCCTAGTGAGCCTGGAGTAGAGATGGTTTACCAAGTAAAATCTATTCATAAATATGGCCGTTGTTCTAACTGGTCATTTTTTAGACCTTTTTATTAATTATTTCATAGACTAAAAGTTTGCAGAAGCCAAATAAACATAAAGTGAAATTAAATCCCGCCCATATTTTTTATTTTATGGATTTTATATCTGAAGAAATTACAAGAGATAGTTATTTTGAATTGGCTTTAGAGTTGAACTTAATTCCGGGTTATATTGGAGTTGAAGTTGGATTCAATACTTAAGTCTAGAGAGAGGAAAAAAGGAAATGAATTTGCTTACACACAAACACGCTACATAAAATCCTTAAATGCAGGAATCAATCGACATGTTTATCTCCCTAACAATATTCTAATATATTAAATAATAATAATATTCTAATATATTAGATAATAATAATAACATAATTTGGAGCGGTGAAGGCAATGGAAGTGGCTCGGATATTGTTGAACGATTTTAGAAGAATCTCCACTGAGAGTTATGACGGTGGTTCACTTACCGTTGAAGTGGTTCACTGACCGTTGAAATTCAAAACCCCCGTCTCTACAGTCCCTTCTCCCAAACTGCATCAGCAATTTGCTTCTGCGTCCATCTAAAGTCATCGAAATTACCTAAGGCGAGCTCTTATAAATCATTTTTTCGCAACGGATTCCTCAGCCTCGTTTTCTACTTTATTTAATAATATGCCTTCCGTATGGGAAAATTTTGATCGGCAATATAGCGGTAGAGTGGCTGCCACAAAACGCTGAATTTCGTTATTTATCTGATATATGGATGCTGGAGTCAGGCGGAATTCCTGTTATTTCATAGCATGAAGGATAAAAGTGCTGAATGCTATTGAACTCTTCACTTTCTGTAACTTCAAAGTCTCCAATTCCAATTCCTTGGGCAGTTGGAGTTTTTGTTTTCTCCAAGTTTTCGTTATCTGCAGATCAATGTTCTTTGTTTCCTTCCTGTTAAAATTAAGCCAAAAAAAAAGGGCGAGAGGAGACTCTTGTAGTTATAAAATCAAAATCAAACTTTCTGAAATCTGTCTTATTTGTTCCAATCTTTGGCAAATTCATCCTAAACTTTTATTTATTGATTCTAAATTTGGTCTAAATTAGAAATGAATTTTGCTGGCAAACTAATTAGCATGACTCCGTCAATCGCCGAAAATTAAGAGACCAATTTATTAAAGAGAAAAACAGAGAAGAGAGAGAGAGAGAGAGAGAGAGGCCTTATCTAAGATGCCAAAACCCTGTGGGATAAGAAATGTTAAAATTGGATCAAGAAGAATATAAAAGAGTAGGTACAACCACACACTACTTAATTCATCTACACTTTAAGTTCTGGCTTCTTAATACCTCCCCATCACTGGAGCCATTAATGGCGAAGGCAGACCAGAAAGAAGAAGGAATGGAGAGCCCAAAGCCCGCAATTCTTCACTTCAGCCACAACCACCCATTGGAGCTCACCAAGCTCAGCACCCTCAACATCAATGGAAAATCACAGTTGTCATGTTCAGGATGTAAGCAAAAGCTGTCATCCAAATACGCTTATTGCTGCCTCTCATGCAACTATTTCCTCCACGCTTCCTGTTCTCAGCTGCCACCGGAGGTCCGCCACCCGGTAGACAAGGACCACCCTCTTTGCCTCTCCGCTGTCGCGCCATACCCAGGTGGGGTGTTCAAGTGCAGTGGCTGCAGCGAGCCGGGTAGTGGCTTCTACTATGCGTGCGGGAGCTGCAGGTTGGAGCTGCACGCGCAGTGCGCAAACATGCCCCTCCACATCCGGAACCCTGCCCACAGGCACCCCTTGGAGCTCAGTGTTGCCGTTGCCCGCGGCGGCATGGGCTTCTTCTGCCTTGTCTGTGGCAAGTATGGTCGCAAGAATTGGCGCTACAGGTGCAAGTCCTGTGTCTTCGATGCGCACCCAGGTTCTCTCTATCTCTCTCTCTCTTAAATGAGCTCTAGTAATGTGATTTTGATGCTTTATTCAGAATATAACTGCTTACTGTTCGAATTCTAGGCTGTGTCCTTGACAAGAACCCTCCACCGGAGCCAGAAATCATTCTTGAGCCCTCAGAGAGGTCGATTCCAGAGGAGAAAAAAGGTTCTAAAAGTTCACTAACGCGTGAAATAGGAGGGCGCGTCATGGAGACAGCAGCAGTGGCCATCGTTTCAAATGTCATTGGCAGCATGTTTTCTTAGGCATCATGTACCTGTATGGCTGTATCTGATACATACAAGGAATTTACAAGGGACGAGCAATTGAATATTGTTTCAGCGACGACCAACTAAAAACCCGTTCCAGCAAAGGAACTCAAAATGCAAATCCAGGTAGAAAAGCAAAACAAAGTTAAAGTCCAGTAAATCTCCAATTCGATGGAGCTAAGTTCTTATTTTTAGCTAAAAGCATCGGCAATCAACAGAGTAATTCACTCCATGACAATTCCATTCTTTGGTCAAAAGTCATGCTGCGGCCAAGGAACACATTTCATGCTCTGATCAACCAAAAAAAATTCAATCAAAGGATGTACAATATGTGAACTGAGTTGAATCACAATGCTTAGATAAGTCTTCATTTCCATCCACTCCTTGCTCTTATGGTAGGCCATACCATCAAGTTAAGACAATGTAGTGCTACCAGTGCGCTTCATGAATGGGTCTCAACTCCACAAGATGCAAAGCTTCAGTATCGCTTGATACGTTTAGAACAGATTTCACCTGCCATGGAATCTCAGTACCGTCGTGGGGTTTGGTTGAATCTTGGCGGGAGCTCGGATCGTGGCTTTGCAACTTCAACAAATATAACCCTGCCATCCAGAAACTGACAGTAGAATACAAAGTCAATTTGATAATTCTGATCACTTTAGTTGCATCATCAATCAATGAACTAAGCAATTAACAATATCTATTCACACAAACATCTCTCTCTTTCTCTCTCTCTGTCTGCCGAACCGATACCCGCACATTAGCACTTGCAGACACAAGTCACTCATCTCTCATACCGCAAAACTCCATCCAAGACAAATTACTTGCAGAAGTTAGAGACCCAAAGTTCAAATATCAGTTTGCCCAGGACTATTAACTCGTTGATTGAATGAAAAGCTCCTATTTGGACCTCTTTTTCAACTAATCAAATTCGATAATGAGTAAACAATTAATTACACCTTTCCATGGAACTGAACTGCACAACAGGCACCATTTAGTCGGTGAATCAGGAGAAAACCCACAGGATGCCAATGTCTAACACGAAAAGCAACTAGAAGTCCTCATGCTTCCAAAGAATGCTAATATCAATGGTTGGAAGACATGAATACCACAGGGATCACTAATCAACTTGGGAAAAGACAATTTCTTTGTTTCTTTCCTTTTCTCTGATAAGGTTTAGGATACCAAACTTTTAAATACCTCATGCTCACTTCAATCACTTACATTGATAATGTCAATGATGTAAAGGTTGGGCAACACAGTGGAAATAGACATTATTTTCTTGTTTCTTTTCGTGTGAGGTTTGGATAGTAGATGCTGAATTACCTTTCCATGCATTCCTTCAATTGCTTTCTTTGACTCCTCCTCGGTCGCGTAACGCAGAAAGGCAAACCCTCTGGGTCGATTAGCTCTTCTATCCATAACCAGATTGACTAAAAAGCATAAAACAACAAGCTGTTTTAAAGTCTAAGAAACCAGGGAGCTAGTTTTCCTTTCAATTCAAAAAAGGTATTAAGGAAGAGAAGCAACCATCTAGATAACTTTTCTGGTATGACATCTTTTCAGGTTCATCTCTCATCCAAAGAAGATCGGCTAACATTTTTACAGCAACAAAAATGTTCCAAAAAGAAAAGATCACCTTCCACAAGTTCACCAAAGTTCTGAAAGGCATTTCTGAGGCCTTCTTCAGTTGTCCGAAAAGAAAGACCTGCAAAATGGAATGGCAACTCAAATCTTGTGTAGAAAAGAAAGTTGAAAAAGCCATCACAATTTTCGTACTGTAACTATCCAACTCTCATACAGCATCCATGGGCTCGTTAGATTTTCAAAGTTACTAAATTTCACCTTTCATGAAAAACCAAGATGGCAGAATTTTCTGCATTTAACTTTATCTACTGATTAAGGTTTCAAACTTGCCTAAGTATGCTCAATCTCCTCCCACTGTTTGGCGGTTTCAGTTGTAATCAAAACAAACTGCAATGGGGTGAAGAGGAATTTCAGTCCGCTAGAACAAACATGGTTGAAACCCTTGCTTTTCTATTATCAGAATGTTCTGTCCTTTAATTTTTTCTTGGTCTTCGTCTGGTATTCGGTCAAGGATTTCAAAGCAAAGGACTGAATTTGAACCAGAAAAAGAAAAAGTTCCTAATGTCACTCCAAGAGAATCCAATACCAAAATATCGCAAGTTTGAGAAATGGGAACGTAAATTACCACTGACGTAGAGCTTCGTGGTAGGAGCGGCATCAATATTTGAAGAAGAAGGTGAAGGGAGGGAGGAGGAGGAAGAGGAAGAAGAAGAAGCCAAGCATGAGATTGGAACGAGGCCGCGCCGCTGCTGGCAGCGGAGAACGGTCGGACGAACGCGCTTCTCGATCGAACCAGAGTGAAAACCCATGGCAGGTGTCAAGAAATCGACTGTTCGGACACCAACCGAGGAGAGGAGCAAGAAGCCTCTCTGCTCTCTGCTTCTGAACGAGGAGAATGGAGCGACGCCAACGGCGGCAGAAGAAGCAGCAGCAACAGCAGCCATTTCTGCAAAACCCGCTAAGCGCCTTCCTTCTTCTTCGTCGGTTTTCCAGGCAGTGCCCTTTTAAGAGTCAGAGGATAATCTACAAACTTCGGACCTCGAGTTATAAAACGGGTTGGGTCGGGTCAGTTCTCACCACTTTCAAGCCCATATATTGAATCAGTATATTGAATCAGTCAAGTGGAAGGTTTGGTTATTTAAATGGATTCTAAACCGAAATCATTTGGAAATTGGAATCTCTCTTATTTAAATTATTTCACATCAAACATTCAAACATTTATATTTAGAATAATAACATCCATGAAAATCAAACTAACCATCGAATTTTTCTTAATCTGCCAGTTCGACCTGAGTTAAACATTGTTCTAAAAACAATAGCTCTAGATTTAAGGATAACCAATGAAATCTAACTAACGATCGAACTTTTATTAATCGTCAGTCCAACCTGATATACTATGCCCTGAAATTGCTCTAAGAATAATTGCTCTAGATTCGAGAATAACTTCTTTCGTTTAACTTTTCACAACACTGAGTGTTTAATGTTAAGGCAACCTGAACATAATATTTGGAAGTTCATAATTTGTTGTAATCATTCCACTAGTTCATGAAATCGGTTAGACAATGTTGAAATTACAGCCACAAATATGGCAGGGGTTGTTTTATTTTGCATTTCATTTTGGGTGAGACTAAAATATGAAATTGTTTACAGTAGGATGTGTTCAAAAAATTTGTGATTTGATCCCAACCGTGGTTCCGGACTCAGAGTGTGACTGCGGTTACTAAAACAAGAACATTAAAATGGACCCCAGGTTCGAAAATCAATGTTGAGAGGAACCCGGTTTTGGACCCAAAAGAGGTGGCAAAAAATTATGCCAGATTATGATAGAATCTGACTTGTTGTTGAGAGTGGGATTTGAACCCACGCCCTTTCGGACCAGAACCTTAATCTGGCGCCTTGGACCAACTCGGCCATCTCAACTGAATTGGTTGTGACTGGCAATATTTAAAATATATAGTAATATACATACTTGCAGCCCGCAACCACTCACAGACGCAATTGTTGGGGACCGTATGATTCATTTATTTACGTAAATAACCTTACTCTTCTTCAAATGTCCGGAGGAGTCAAATTTTGTTGCAATCCAAAATCAAATACCATAAAGTTATAAATATGGAGGTACTTAGACTAGGGCCTAAGAAATTATATCAGCTCAAACGCATGAAAATAGTAGAAAAAGCAAATATAATGTTTGTCATCAAACATGTTAAGAGTGGATCCCTCAACTAATGATATAAAATATGCATTACTTTACCATGAAATTGTGGTTTGAGGGGGGAGGGGTCTGCTCACATCATCACATATCTATGGTTTTAAAATCTTGGTTCGATCTGAGGCTATAAAACATAACTTAAGTTTCTGACTGGTATTTTTTTATGTTTTTAACTGGTAAACCTAAAAATCAACCCGCGTTAAGTAGGATCGATTATTATTATATAAAGAAAAAAATAAAAAGTGAGAAAGTAACATTAAAGAAAAACGAAAAGGTTAAAAAAATCAACCTGGAAATAACAATGCATTTTCAATAAAGAAAGTTAAACCTCCCATCCTCTCACTCCCTCTCCCCTCAATAAAAAGTGCACCAGGGTCAAAGAAAACCGTCCTCATCAGATGGTCCATTACGTTAATTAATAAATGAGATCACAATCACATTCTCGTATATTGTAAGGCATTGATTTTCCATCCCTTGGTCTTTCTTCCAAGGCAAACTTATTCTTCCATTAATCAAATCCTGCAGGCCATATTTACCGCAGTTCTTTTTGACCATTCGTTCGTTTCAATAATGCAATGGCTTTGGAGTGACGCAAAACCAAGAACATCACACCAGAACTTGGGGCAGAGAGAGATACAGAGAGCAGACAACCTTGGAGTAATGGCCAAGCATATAGACAAGAAAGACACCATTTTATATTCATTACTTTACCATTGATAACTCGATTCCTAGATCAGTACATATTCTAACGATCTCTATGGTTTCCCACCGTCCTCAACCCTACCAAGAACCAACAAGGAAGGCAATGATCAAGAAGAGAACTGCTTTCCTTCGTATGTCTGACCGAACTGCCAATGCGACGGCGCGACGTTGTATGAGGTCATGGTCCGGCCGTCGCCGGTGGTGACCTCAAAGGAGAGCGCCTGATGGCTGAGGTCCGCGTTGCAGTGCCAGTTTTGGCCCCAGTTCCTCCCCATTTGCAGCCACCCCGTGTTGGATCCCTTGATCTTCACGGCGACCACGTCTCCGGCGCCGGCGACGTTGGTGATGAGGACGGAATAGAAGTAGCCGAAGCCGTTCAACGTGAACCGGATTCCGCCTGCCTTCACGCATTTTATCCTGTATATCCACCACAAATAGCCAAAGAACACAAAATTCATCAGCTAATGCTGACTCTTGACCGAACGGTGGTTTGACCGTTTTAGGTGTATAATAATCAATTAGAAGTTTCTGCTAATTTACGAATAACCGCTCAATCTTTGATGTATGCACAATAACGACCCATGACATTCGAAAACCTCAGGATGAATTTCTCTTTACAATGACAATGTCAGACGAATTTTGTCTTCTTCTACTTTTTGTCAACTTACTACTTACTAGGGGTGATCGATACCCGGGGAAGGTTTAAAAAAAAATCATGCTGAACAGGTGGCAATCAAACAATCGGAAAGTTTTTTTTTTCCGTGAATTTTTTTACTTTTTAGGAGTTGTACAGTTTTTTCAAAATTAAAAGTCTGAATATTTTAACTATTCAAGCATTTCATGCTACCAAAGGACTCTCAGGCGGATGATGAATCTACGAAAAAAGAATGGGGCCGCTCTAGGGCTGAATTATTTGTCTAAAGGATTACCCTTTGCATGCACCTCGAAATTTTTGCTTTGCTAGTCACACGCCCCTTCAAGAATTTCGACAGAAAAAAGGAGGTAATTTCACGAACTTTGACAAAAAAAAGGAGGTAATAGTAATGAGAACATAATTTTTAATGTGATTAAAAGTGGTTTATGTCTGAATTCACAAGGTTACAATGATAAATTTGGCTCTTATAGTTTTGAAAGATGAGTTGGCTACCAAAGAGTCATGTCACAGTCATAGATGCTTCTGCTATTCAATTAATTAAGCAATAATGGGACGAGACCATGATAAATAGACTTTCTTGCTACTGGCAACAATGGTGGCATCACATTTAATTCATTAAAAGAAATAATGGGCTTTAAACATAAAAAATCATCAATGCTATTAATACTAATCATCACTAACAAGTTAAAGACAGCAGACAAAACTTGGAATGGAAGTAGAAACCATGCTACCTTTTTCTGAGGCTGTGCATATGAAGAATATGAAACTTAATACCACCACAGGTAGTAAGAGGCGAATCAGAAGGATGTTAAGTTGAAGAGTCTGGATCGAGCTGTAGTTCTGTCATTCTGCTGTTTTTCTGTACTACTGTCTTTGTAAGAGTGGGGGAACTCTGTACTACTGTCTTGGTAAGCTTGGGGGAAATGCAATAATGAAGTTAAACTTGCCATTTAACTCAGTGTTCAACCTTTCAAAGCAGATTTTAACCTCAAAATGGATGAAACCCATTATGCAATTAACAGCACTATATCTGATGAGATCTATACATTTCGAATTTGGATTCCTAGAACTTGAAGATCTACTCACCTACCATTGGCCTTTCACATCTTTTAACCTACTTACAGCGCACACTGTTTTTGTCCTAAAGTACTTTAGCCTGTGTCTAGCACCTCCCATGGGCCCGGCCTTACAGCTTCCATATCTAGAGTGAGATAAAATATGGGTGAGAGAAATATGTACTCAAAGTGGGACTGCGGCCCCCAATATGTTGAAGAAGGGGAACTCCAACCATGGGACCATCCGCCATTAATGATGAGGCACTTGCAGAATCAAGATTCCAGTGCAAAGCTCAAAAGGAGAAAGAACAGCCACAGCACGAAGAAGGATGATGCTCAAATGAGAAAATGTCAGCACCTACCAAGTGGCCTAAATGCCGTCGAACTATAGCAAGAAAGACAACCAAAGTTATCGACATTTTGGAAACTAAAGAAAAAGGATAAGTTCAGCAGAGCTGGTGCAGAAGCATGTTTTCGAAAAAGATAACGCGAGATTTTGGAAAAAACCTTCGACGTTAAGTAAGGGTACTGCCGCACTCAAGAAATAAATGATCGAAAAGTTCACTGCAAAGAGAAGGTAAAGTAAAAGGAATAGGGTGAAAGAGGAAAGAGGGGATATGGAATCATTGGTGCCGATAGCTCGTACCTTCTGTAGATGACGGGAATGTTGCCGGCCTTCCAGATGGCGATCCTCTCGAAGGCGGCGATGGGCATGATGAAGTGCTTGTTGGGAGGGTTGCACCAGCCGCCGGAGTCGACGGGGAGGGCGTAGTTCGGAGGGCAGAAGTTGGTGGCCGTGACGATGATGGACGTTCCGGGGATGCACCATTTGAGGTCCTCCACGCACCTCAGCTCATAGCACCCACCGCAACCTTCCCCCTTCCCGAACAAAGCGCCACTCAGCGCCGCCGTGCTCAGCCCGTAGCCGTTCCTCGCCAGATCCCCATATCCACACGCCCCCTCTGCCCGTCGCCATTATTCCACAAAAACAAACAAACGGAAGAGTTAATCAGAGAGAAGAACAACGCAAGAGAGATTATATATATATATAGAGAGAGAGAGAGAAAGAGAGAGCTACCAATGGTGTCGAGGGGATCGTTGGCAGCGTAGTACGTTGCACGCGCGTACTTCCATTCATCAGAGTCGCGGGGAAGAGCAGAGACGAGACTGGAAGAGAAGAGGAGGAAGATCAAGAAATGGGGCGGCAAGGGGAAGAAGAGCATCTCTCTTTTTCTCACTTTCTCTCTCCCCTAACAAAGCTTTAACTCTTTATCTCACAGAGCGAAGCTCAAAACTTTCACAGTTTCACAGACACTCCCTCTCCCTCTCCTCTTTCGCTCTCAGATCTGAAACAGAGCAGGGGAAGTGGAGCGTGCCCGTTTCTCTTTTCAGCCTTTCTTTTTTTCTTTTTTCAGATCGGGTCGCTTTACCCTCTCATTCTTTCTTCGGGGATTACGAAAATACCCTTTCATTTCAACGGCGATTAGAACGAAGGTCGGACTCTGGAGCCCATGAAAAGCTGTCATACGTCATCATCGTCAGACTAACGGTTTGGATTCATTTAAAATACCTTCTCATGAATTTAAAGTTTAATTATTTACATTTAAAAATCAGTAATATAGTGATAAAATTATATAATAATATTAGATCATAGATGTTCAGTGGATTGTGATTTGATTTACCAGAGAAGATTTCCACCTTCTCGTAAGAAGGGCATTTTTGTCTTTTTATAGGAATCAATTTTTTGCTTTTTTTACTTAAGTTATCTACGTATTTTCATCATTTTCAGCCAATAACACTCCCTTCATTTTTAGGGTTTAACATACCACCTGTTCTGTTTCGATAACAAATCTTCAAACAAGATTGGGGGATGCCAAGTTTGGATCGAGAGATTGACAAGGAAAAGAAATAAAACAAAATAAAAGGAAGAAAATGGAAGAAAAATGAGACGAAAGAAAATAGATTAATGAAAAAGCTTGTTTGTTTGGATAAAAAGAAAATGAATTGCTAAAAAAACTAGTTTATATGATATTTTATTTGCTTTTGCATATTTTGTTTTTTTTTAAATGATTTATATTTTATCGTTGTAACTTTCTATTTCACCCCATATGAGTAATAAAATATGATCACTACATAAAATGTTTTACCGTATAAATATTATTTTCAAATATTCAATTGGGAGAGTCACGGAAGAACATGGGAGTGTTAGTTAGTCCAACGTTAGAAGGTCATGTATGTGTCCATGCATAAGAAAACAATAAAATGTGTGAGACTGAATTTCAAAGCATCATTTCAAGTTTCAACAATCTTAAAAAATGTTGGTTGTGAAAACAAATAAATAAATAAAAATTAAAAAAAAGAAAAGTGAAAAGAAAAAAGTTGAGAGAGAGAGAGAGAGAAAGACAATAAAATAGAAATATATAACAAAATTTAGGGACAAGAAGTCTTCTACCTACAAAAACAAACCGCAAATACAAAATAGAAGAGCAAAATATACAAGTTAGCAGCACAGTAAAACATAATAAGAGGGGTGGAGAGGGAGTAGACAGACGAAACAACAGAGTCACCCAGCAATAAATGAAGAACGGCGCCGTAGCCAAATAGCAAAGTGGACATCTACATGCACAAGACATACCACAAACTCCGACAATGAGAAGGTGCCCCTGAAGACCATGTTGTTGCGCTATCAAGAAGAAATGAGCCACAACCCCAAGAAAAAGACAGGTGAGACGAAGGAAAAGAAAGAGAGAGAGAGAAGGTACATTAAGAGAGCCATTTTCTTCCTCTCCCAATCTCTTTAATTTTGGAGAAATTAAAACTACACTGGTTTTTATGTTCATTTCCCTTCCTCCCATTTTAACTGGCCAAACAATTGGCTAATAGATTAAAGAAAGGAGCCTTGTCTTTCATTGTAGGTGTTTCCTCATAAAAACTCAATCACAGCTTTGTGCTATTTAGAGAGTTAGCTACAGCTATCAAAACTGTCCTTTATAGTAAATTCCAAGCGATCTTTTTTGGGAAACAAAAAGCTCATCTCTCTTTCATGCTTCAAGGTTCTCTTCCTCTTACTTATTTGGGTGTCCCTTTTTTTGTGGGTAATATGCAGGATAACTTATGTGCCTCTCTAGTTTTGAATGTGAAAAAGAAACTTTCGCTTTGGTCTTCTAAGCTTCTTTCTTATGCATGGCATCTTTGCTTGATTAAGTATGTTATCCTAAACATCATTGGCTACTGGTGCTCTGTCTTTATGCTCCCTAAGTCTATTCAACATAAACTTGAAGCTACTATGGCTAATTTCCTTTGGGGCAGCCAAGAAGGTAGGAAAAGTGTGCACTTGGTTGCCTGGAAGACTCTTTGCCACCCAATGTTGGAAGGGGGTGTTGGGCTGAAACTTCTTGCTTATTGGAACAAAGCTTGTATTGGTCGCATCACGCTTCACGTATGCCAGGATGAGGTCCCTTGGGCGAGCTTTATCAGAAAAAAAAAAATATCTTTCTTTCCACAGTCTCTGGACCTTAACGTGCCTTAAAAAGGAGTCTTGGTTCTTCAAATGTATTAGGAAAAGCTGGATTCAAATCAAAGATCATGTCAGGTGGTCTGTTGGTATCGACGCCATTCATTTCTGGACGGATAACTGGGGTGGTTTTCCCCTCATTGCCCACTTGAATTCTTCGAAAACATTTGCCTTTGAGTTTTCCATTAAGCATGTCTTTGACTCTGACTTGCCTATTCTACACAACTTCATGGACTTTCTCACCCGAGTGGAGATGAAGAGACCTAACTTACGTTCACAGCAAGACCTCCTTCTCTGGCAGAACGCTCCTGCCTCTAACATTGAAACGTCTGACGTGTGGGAGGCAGTCAGGTAGAAATATGGCGAGGAGTCTTGGAGGTATTTGGTCTGGTCGCCCCAGACCCATCCTAAAGCGCAGTAGTTTGTTTGGCTGACATGCAGTGATCGTATCCCTAGTTTCGATCGACAAAAGAAAAGTGACATCTCTTTAGCTAACAAATGTGCTCTTTGTCTTAAGGATAAAGAGTCTGCCCGCACTTCTCTAAAATTTGGAAATTCATAACTTCCAAATTCAAAGAAGGTATAACCCCCAACACACTATTGTTACGGAGCTAAAATGTTGGTTCTCTTGTAGCTTCAAAAGAGTTGGCTTATGAAGTGCTCGAATATTTGTTTTCACAGAATTTGGTGTAAGCGCAATTTGAGAATCCATAAAGAAGATACTGTCTCCTCAACAAGACTCTTATGCTGTTTGGCGGATCTGTGTTGATGGCTTCTATGCAATCTTGAGGAACTCTGGCGAAGATAAAAGAGACCTACAGGTTTGGTTGAGTACAGGGATTGCTCTTGACAAATGTCCGCGTATTGTGACAGGCCAAGCTTGCCTGCAAGTCGCCTCTGTTGCTTCTAACGGTAGACAACTGGTTGCCTTTCTGCTTAAAGATTCGCATGGTTTGCATCTTGACCAAGGTGTAGCTTGGTGAGAGGTCAACAATGATCTACCCGAGGACTCTATCATTCGTCAGCTCTTGATGGGTGGTGGTTTGGAGACATTTCAGAAAATTTTATTGATTTCTAACAACAAACCTTTGATTAAAAGGCTCTGGACCATGATTCAAGGATGTCGGCCCTTCCACGGTTGGCTCAACCATTACAGCAACTTATTGCACAGTGTAGAATTTCTGCAACAACAACCTCCTCGTGATATTTTGTCTCTTTTAGCTCAATCACTATAGTTTTGGGTCCGTAACTTTTGATGTACTTTTGTTTGTTTTTCCTTCCTGGCTCGCTCTAGCCCGTAGGGTGGAGTGACTGCTCATTTTTGCTGTACATATTTTCTTTTTTTTGGAATAAAAGGTTAGAGGGCCTTTCCCCCGCAGGGTTGTTGCGGAACTGAGCTTTATAGAATGTTCCATTATCTTCATTTTTTCAATTTAAATTAAGCAACTTTTATATATATAGCAAGGGCCAAGAGGATTTATACATTGTTTTTATATTATAAACTACCGTATTAATAGTCATATGGTAATTACTTTTTAATTACAAATTTTTTATTTTTAGTCATCTAGCAATATTCCCTGCAACTCCCATGTTGAAGTATAAAAGAAAATTTTCAGTCTCTGGTGAGACATATGGTGAAAAAAAAGAGACGATGAGGAAAAAACCATCTTAAAAATTTGTTTATATCTGAGGCAAATGAAAGGAAAGAAACTGTAAAAGTTAAATTAAATTGATTTAAAATAATACCCTTAAGAGAATAATGCCATTTTCATACAACTGTTTTTTTTTTTAATTAATTTTTTAAGCCCGACCTATGTCTATCACCCTTCGCTCTTGAAAGTTGATTAAAATGCAATCAATTGTATTACTTTCTCTTCACTGTTATTCAATATATTTTTGTTATTTTGTGTATATTAATGTGCATACATGTGTGACATAAATATTAATTATCGACTGTTATAAATTTTGTGAAATCCTTATGATAAAAAAAAAAACAAGAAAACAAGAAAATGCTGAACGAAACATTAACAAAAGATTATGTATGCGAGAGTTAAAACGGGTTAGTCCATAGATCAGGCTTGAACCAGACCGAGTCCATGATCCTGAAAGAACCGATTCCCGATACGTTTTGGGTCAATAATGATCTGACTCGAGCCCAGACCGAGTCAGATTCAACCAGTTATTCTCTCAAAACTGCTGCTCATATTACGAAAGGAATGAGCGAATCGGCCTATTTGAAAAGACACATTATTACTGAGACCGATTCTTCACGTCGTAACGGATTCAGTGATCCAGTCCCGAACTTTTTTCAATGCGGTCTCGGTCCGATCCGATACTACAAGCCGCTAGCCTCCTGCGTCTCTCACATGCTCAGTGGCGCTGACACTCTCCTTCTCCGTCTCTCTGCCATGGAGCCGTCTTCGTCTGCTGCAATTTCTTCCTTGCTATCGAGAAAACCCTAGATTCGTAATCCTGAATTACGCTATTTCGAATGCAGAATCATAGTTAGATGCGTGTTCAGAATGCCTCCTGAACCCCAATTTGAAACCCACGCCGACCAATGCATCACCCCCTCCTTCTGCTCATCCGGAAACTCTGCAGCGGTCCCCATATCAGCCCACTCCCATCTTCGTCTTCCTCTTCGGCTAACGAATCCCTCATCTGCCAAACCATAACCTTTCTTCGCCAGGCGCCCTGCACCCCGGCGGCCAATCTCGGTCCCCTCCACGCCCGCCTCATCGTTGCCGGTCTGTCCGACGATCCTGATTTCTCCGGCCACTTCGTCAGGCTTTGTGCTCTTTCCCCGTCCGATGGGTCCATCTCCCACGCGCTTCACTACCTCACGCGGCTATCCAGACCCACTATTTTCTCCTTCAACACTATCATCAAGGGCTTCCTCAGCCGATCGCTTCCTGCGCTCGCCATTGATTTCTTCAAGCATCAGATGGTTCGTCGTGGAGTGTTGCCTAACGAGTACACGCTGCCTCTCCTGATCAATGCGTCCGCACAGCGGAATCAGGTCTATGAAGGTGAAATCTTCCATTGCATTGCTTACAAGCTCCTATTTTATCTGGTTTTGCCCGTTACCAATTCCTTGATTCATATGTATTGGAATTGTGGACTTCTGGATTCTGCTCGCCAAATATTTGACCAAATGCCGGTGAGGGATTTGGTATCGTGGAACTCTATGATTGATGGTTGTGCGAAAATTGGTGATCTGACTGTCGCTGAGGGTTTGTTCTGGGATATGCCCTCGAGGAATGTAATTTCTTGGAACACATTGATTTCTGGGTTTATGCAGAATCAGAGGTTCAAGAAGGGTTTATGGTTTTTCTCTAGGATGGTTAATGAGTTTGGAGAAAGGCCAGATGAAGCGACTACCATTAGCGTATTGTCAGCTTGTGCTCGTTTGCAGTCAGTTGCCTTGGGGAAAACAATCCATGGCTACTTGGTTAGGAATTTCTCTGAAAATTCTGTTGCCCTGGACACTGCCTTGGTGAATTTTTATTGCAAATGCAATTTGCTGACAAGTGCTTATGTTGTGTTCGAAAAAATGCCTCGTAGGGATTTGATTTGCTGGAATGCCATGATTGCGGGGAATGCTGAACTGGGAAAGGGAGGGAATGCTGTAGTTCTCTTCTCGCAGATGCTGAAGGAAAAGGTGAAGCCTGACGACATTACATTTGTTGGTCTTTTGACCGGTTGTGCACATGCTGGTTTGGTTGAGGAGAGTGAAGTATTTTTCAAGAGCATGAGCTCCGATTTTGGTGTCAAGCCAAAGTTTGCACACTATTGGTGCCTGATCGATCTATACACTCGCTCTGGTAATCAGGAGAAGGCATTTGAAGTAGTCAAGAATATGCCTATGGAAGCTCCATCTTCTATTTGGGGTGCAATTTTTGCAGTTGCACGGATTTATGGGGAAACAGAAGTGGGAGAGTACGTGGGTAGACGACTGATTGAGTTGGAACCGCACAATAATAACCGTTATGCACCTCTGATGAATCTGTATGCAGCTGCAGGAAACTGGGACAGTTATAATTCTCTAATTAAGACGATGAAGGCAATGGGATTAAAAAGACAGCCTGATAGTACGTTAATTGACTTGAACAATGTTATTCATCAATTTGATTTGGGGGACAGAACTCACCCTGAGGTGCAAAAAATCTGTTCCTTTTTAGACATGATAGCCAAGAAACTAAATGTGCAGATTCCTGCAGCTGAAGAAGAAGTCTTGAGAGCCTATAGGCTGGGATTATGATCAGTATCGACACCATGTTGCATTGCTCTGTTTTTCTATGGATGACTGAGAGTGCCCTTTTGAATTGGACTAGGCGCAGCCTTTTAAAAAGTGCTTACAATTTTTGGGTTTTAGCTTGAAAGGGTGCACGTTTTGGCACAGGTCATGCGAATTGGATGTCAGCTTCTTAAACACCAGAGTTTTTTGGCAGTTTTGATGTGATTTGTGGGACGGACGAGCAAAGTCTCAAGTAGTTCCTTCTCAATCTCCAGCTTGGTTTAGAGCTGGATTGAATCGACTGACATTTTTTCCAAATTGCAAACATTTTAGGTCAAAATGCTTGTACACAATAAACAGGCCACTGGTGCTATTGGGATGTTGAACCCTTAAATTATGATCTCTCTTGGCATAATGAGCTCTTGAGAGTTCATAGGTCTTCTTGTTGTACAATTCTTTAGGAATTTAATGTTCATAATGTCCTCTGCAGATTACTAAATCGAAATTTTGTTGATCAGATTTTCTTTGTATTATTTTATTATTTTGCTCATTGCGTATGCTTGTCTTGGTTGAAGTAGAATTATAGAAGCATACATCCTTCTGCTGCCTTACAGTATCAGCTGCAGTGTACTTTGGGCTCCAAAAGTTTGTCTAGTTTAGCAGAAGATGTTGCCTGTAAGAAATCAGTATATAGGTTGCGTTGTAAAAAGATAAAATACCAGTCATGTATAAAGCTAAGATCTTAGTGTTCCGGACAAAGCTACTATTTATTTCAACTGAGTTGTCTAGTGCTTTTGTTTTCAAGCTCCAGGACGATACATCATTAGCGTAGCTTCACATTCTCCACTTTGAACATCTAATTATAAAGGAGAAAGGCCCAGGTTGATTCTGAAGGCAATCAATTTGCGATACTTCAAAGACAGGTCAACTGAAAGGAGTGTCTAATTGCTGCTGAGGCATCAAATTCTTCTGCTCTCAATGTTCACCTCCTAATTTTTGCTGCTTTTTACCCATTTTTACTTACTAATTTCAACAGACGTGTACTACTGATGTGGATGCCGTTGGATGTTTGTCTACAAATCCAGTCTCCGGTCTCCCCAAATGCATGAAAATATATGCGCCCGAAGAAGCTTCCGAATTTATAATCTCTGCTACCTACGGCATCTGCAAGTTTAAGATGGATTGCTCGGCAGAATCCTGTGTCACGAGCAAAGCATTGAGCTGTTGCTTTCACGTAAAGGGTTGTTCATATCCCATCTAGTCTCTTGGAATGAAAGCGAGAGCAAGTTCTCACCTGTGCTTCATCTGCTTCTTTTGTTTCCACCTGTGGAAAGGATCGTACTGCAAGCTTTGTTGCTTGCAACCTTTGGGTCAGCGCAAACCTGCTTCATTTGCTAGGCGGCTTGTGCATCATTGAGCTCTTCATTGGTTGGCTACTCTAGCATCCAGAGTTCATTTTATATACTTATTAGATGTAATAAACCCCGCATTTATTCTTTCTAATTCCACTTTCTTCAGCTGGCAGGTCACTTTGTTGCTTAAAATCCATCAAGAAAGGTTGGAATAAAATTTGTCTGTTCTGCTCTTCCAAACATGTCAAGAAGTCTAGCTTGAGATTTGAAGAGTTTATGCAGTGCACTAAATTTGGACGCCTGCTGAGCAAACAGAATTTTATTTGGTGTCGCTTTTATCTTCTGGTCACAACAGGCATGATCAGATGATGCGAGAATCACATTTCCACCATCCATTATGGTAGATTGGTGATTGTCTATTCAAGATAAGCGTTTTGGTGATGTCGCATTCCAGTTCAAGGTAATTAAAAATCTCCATCATCATTGATTTTATATTGATGAATTTTTCGACACACCCGATCCCAACTAGGGGGTTGATATTTTTTTTCCTCAAGTCTTTCTGCAAAAGACGACCATGGATTGTGTCATGTGGGAGCTAGCTCTCTCTCTTTCTCTCTCTCTCAATGGATGCATTACTTATTAACCTTTCACTTGAGAAGTTGAAAGTACTATTAGTATATACGGGATCTGTATTCTGTAATACATTTTGAACACTTTCTGTCATGCACATTCCTTGTGGTATGATGTATAATTCGTCAAAATAAAAAAGAAGCGATTTCATGTTCATCTAGTAATTTTTGAGCTCATGAACATTTTGTCTAGCAGACATGGAAAGGTAAGGGAACTACCAACTGGTGATGATGCCATCGATGACACCAATTCCACCAACCAATTAGCAACACTTGGCGATGGTCATCTTGCCCTGGGTTTTCTTTCGATGGCTTCCAAGTGAACTGTCCAACACCCAATCTTCACTCTAGCAGTGGCCTGCTAAGGAAGACCGAGTGGGTACCGAAGGGCAAGTGTCCTTAGGTTTCTTTATGGCCCTTTGTTAGCAGGTCATAATTGTGAAGGGGCTTGGCAGAAGCACACAAAATTCAATCATAATATCTTTATCCTGGTTTCTGCATTGTATTAACTTGTGAAAATTTGCATTTCTTTTCCCCAAACAAGAAAAAGCCATGGTCTTCGATTTTGTGATGTGCATTATAAGAGCATCATCTTTCCCAATTTTCCCAACCATTGAGTCTGTGACCAGCACGAATGTGTCTTCCCACGAGCAAAATATGGGTACGTTTACCATGGACAACTGATTTGTGGTATTGCATGAATTGTGTGATATAAGCATTCATACAAGTGAGATGAATTCACTACACCTATGAATGTTGAAATGCGTGAGGGACAAAAACTTGCAGCAGATCCTTCATGCATTTGAAGCTGCAATCAAGCGTGTAGGTTTTTACATTTGCAAATAACTTTGTATATGAATCATCTTCTCACGAGCATGAGCTCGATTAGCTGCAGCACTATAATTGTTACATTTTTGCGTAATCCCATATTTTAAGAACCGATTTAGAAATCTCTACAAATTTTGATTTAAAGTTGTGTACTTCGTGGATCATAACCTACAAATGAGCTTTCGGGTCAGTTCATTTAATGTTTGATTAAGGCCGAATTGAAAGCTTTGTCATTGGATTTTCTAGTGTCACTTTACAAGATACTAAATTCAATTGGCACTTTAAATTTAGTGATGCAGAAAACCAACTTCTTGTAGTTTTATGGCAAAAAGAAAGGATAATTTTGCATCAGAAACCTAAGATAACATTACATTTACATTTTTCAGTCATACAGAATTATGCAATTATGTTTACACTTGAATAATTTTTTTTCGATGAAAGAACCCTTCGAGGGCCAGATAAATTAATCGGCCTGCCGCTTGGGTTGAAAAACTCAAGGCTGGCCTCTAATGCATGCCTTAGAAGCAGGATTCCACGAGAAAGCTCAGGCTGCAAAATGGGCAGGCTCTAATTTTATGCTTTAACAAGCAGACCCCTACTTGAGTAGTACCATTGCTTAATGTAAAGATATTCAGGTACCTTTCAAATGTCATAAAGTCCATTTTTTGTTGAGTTACATGACTATGGTAAGCTGGCAATCATAGTTAAAGCAACAAAAAGATGCAAATGTAGGAAAATGGGTATATCAGTCACAATAAGTTCTGAATATATGTATCATTTGCCTATAATTCAGGGATGAATTTGGAAAAAGACTGTTCTTTTCACCAATAAGTATTCTCTAAATCTGATGTTCTTGATTGCCTGGATAGCAGCGGACATGGTTTTGTCCTTTAAGTTAAAGCCAAAGGTGGCTCTTACTAGGTCCACCTATCCCCACCTCGCCAATGAGCGAATGAAAAGTGGTTCATACCATGTGGGGTGGCATAATGCCAATTGCAAATGCTAATTTGGTATGTACTCTAAAAGTTACATAAAATTTAGTTGTTTATGTTTGTAGTTTTCAAAGAAGACACTGGCATCAATACTCCGCAATACTATTGGGATAACACCCTTCATAATCACACCAAGGGCGTCTTTAATACACACCACACAGCCCGACTGGTTGCACTACCTATCGTTTGGAGAGAGAGAAAGAGAGAGAGAGAGAGAGAGAGAGAGAGTAATCACATGGAAAGCAAGTTCCTAGGAAGAATACGACAAGAGCGACACTGGAGAGCTGTAAGTACTTTTTCAGGGCCATGCGTTTACAGTCTGCGGAAGATCTTTCATGAAAAATGAGTTAGCATTGGCTGTAGTCTACAGAACTTCACTTAAAACGTGGCTTTTCAGCTAACAGGAGCTCTCACTTGAAAAAGTAGATTGGACAGCGTGACCTTCAAGTTGGAGGAGATCAAGAGTCCAATATTCGGTGTGTCAAGAGTCCAATACGTGGTTCCCTTAACCAAATCTTAAATTGCAAAATCCAATCACAAGCATGTCAAATTCATCTTTCTTCAGAAAAAACTTAAGTTGAGAAGAATGCTTAGAGGAATGGTGACAGATGCACAAAAGTTGTCCTAGAAAAAACTCAATTGCAGATATAACTGGTGGAACCAATAATATACATCATACTGATTATTTCATTTGAATAAAAAACTTTTGTACCTTGTCCTCATTTTGGGGACTATTTTCCATGAAAATTTTACAAAACACGCTTGATTTTTTAATGGGTATAGAAGTACATTATGGTTTCAATTTTCAAATGTCCTGCATTTAGCCGCCCGCCTGAATTACGTGGAAAAAGGCAGGCACAGCTAAATAAGGGAAATTCAAACTTAATCATGCTTTATACCACAAAAGTTGGGAGAAATGCCATTTCGAATTAGAGCCATACTGAGGCAATGAGTCCCTAGTCGGCCAATATTCTCTTCAACTGCCCTGCCTTGAGGTGACCTTCTTCCATCTTCCTTTGTGGACTAAAAACCTTTCCAATGACGTGCAACACTGAAATGTTTTATTCCTTTTTCTTGCCGTATCAGATTTTGCTAACTATCACAGTGGACGGCAATTACATGTGGAGGCACAGCATCATCGTTGGGAATCGCCACTCAACATGTCAGTCCAATGACAGCGCAGACACATTAAAGTGGGCTAACTGGCCCTTGTCCCTAAATTGCATTAGATTGTCCTCATGTAGTTATTATTTTGTGGGTAAGTTTCATTTTTAGAAGTAAGTCTGCAAGATTAGCACTATTTGAAAGTGCCAATGTCTGCCTCATCTCTAGCCCACAGAATCACACACACAGAGAATCCACCTGAGAATTGTTGTATGACTGTTGTTGCACAGGGTTGGTCGCCCCCACAATAAATTAGTAAGTAAGAACATGAACCTTTGAAGCATATTATGGTACAGTCCAAGAAAGATGATCAAAGGCATAAAAAGGAAGATCGAAGACATGATCTAGTGCATCATTAGCAACAATAGAACTATGTCACATGTATTTGCATAATCATATTAAGTGAAAGTTGCACTAGTGGATTTTGGGTCAGTGCCACCATATTAAGCTTCCCACTCTGAAAATGTGAACAGGATGGCTTGGAGTATGATATCAGACTGGCCTAAACCTGATTAATCATGTGCAGAAAAGCAACTTATGTTCTGTAACTGAAAACCATGGTGGACTCAGATTAGCATATGAGGAACTGGCTAGGCTCCAGAAGTCCAACTTGGGTTATGAAACTATGACTAGGGAGACCGTTATTTTAACTTAAGATGGTATAAGAAAGCTCAATAAGAATAGGTTCGGTCATTGTTTGACCTCATTAATGTCATTCATTCCTCTAAATGAGTACTATTTCAGTTTACAGCCTTTTAGGCCAAAATTTTCACTTAGTTAGGAGGTGATGCACCATGACCTGCAGAGTTTGGCACTAAGGCCCGCATAAAACCTTGGTTAAGTGCAATTATGTTCAAATAATAAGACATTTTAAATTGTTAAATACATAATTTATGATGATGGTTTTATGTTAAGCTTTACCCAACTGTCACTATCGTGCTGCTAGACATTCTGCACAGGCCAAAGCTGTACCATGTACAATTTGGTGATGTTGAAAGCACACCGAAGGATGCCTTACTGCTGCTCTAAAGGATCTCAGCCTGGGTTCGGTTAAGAAATGATGAAAGGGAAGAGGGAGATGAGCAACCAAAGTTAGCAGTATACAGTAACAGTGAAAGCAACAAGCTATGCATGTACAAAATGGCCACTGTTCGAGGCCAAATTCATGTGGGCACCTCATCTGTTGGTCCATAGCAAGAATCCTTGACACATTATCCAAAGGTTGAGATAGGTTGTAAAAGATTGGTGGATCTCACTGGTACAGAGTTTGTCTACTTCTGACATAAGAAAGTGCGCTAACAGACCATTGTTTCCAAATTGCATTAGATTGTCCTTATGCAGTCATTGTTTTGTGGGTAAGTTTTCATTCTTTAGAAGTCACCAAGATTAGCACTATTTAAGAGTACCAAAATCTGCCTCATATGCAACCACAGAATCATGTAAAACATAGAGATTCCACCTGAAATTTGTTGCATACTTGCATGCATGACTATTTGTGCATGGGGGTTGGTCGGCCACACAGAATGTGATTGAATGTTATGCCTCTGTATCCCTGTCTTAAAATTTTGCGATCTAGGGGTCAAGTACTGGTAACCAACAATCAATTAGAAATGTAACTTACACACTATTTAACGAATATGAATCTTTGAAGCACATCATCAAAAGTCGAAGAAAGAATATCAAAGTCATAAAAAAGTTAATTATTACAGTGCATCAAACTTAGATGCATTAAAAAATTATGATTCTAGTTACATGAAATATGACCCAGTGCATGATTAGTAACCAGAGAACTGTTGAATCTTATTGACATAAAAATTATTAAGTGAACCCATTGTTAACAAATATATATATATATATATATATATATATATATATATATATATATATATATATATATATACATATATATATATATATATATTTATATGTATATATGTTTATATAGAATCCTCTTTTCCTTTCACAGTTTCACCTAATTTATCCTTTATCCTTCCTTTTTTCCTTTTGACGACCATCATTCTCCGTCTTAAAATTGGAGAATCATAGAGAAGAAAAAGGACTTGAAAATCTAGTGTCATTGTTTTAAAATATATAGGTCTAATAGAAGCAATAGAATTTTAAATTTATATCGCGGAAATAAATCCAAGAAGTGATTGAGTTAGAATATTGTTTATGTGTCAATTCACGTATATAATATTACTACATAATGATATAAGTGAGACCACAGAAACCTAACCAACGTGCAGGTGATCACCAACATTCGTGGTAGCTGGACTCATTTAAGCCACAGGAGCTGCTTAATTATAGCTCCTTTTTTGTTTTTTTCTTTTTGTAACTCATTTGTTGAATTTAAGTGAGCATTATGTGAGCTGAGCCAAGCCAAGGTATGAGCAGCTTGCTCCACTTACCATTTCATAGTTGTGCTTGCCAGGAAATAGGTTAATGATCCAACTGCAGGTAGTTGATTCTGTAGTTCTTGGGAAAAATAATGTCCAATTGTTAGGGTTAACTGATAAGTCTCCAAGACCAGTGGTACATAAGAGTGCCAAGGACATCCTCACATGATAAACGACTTCAACTGGATAGCATGTCCATTATGAGACACTTTCTACTGATCCACATTGGGTTCCAATCTGACCATTTTCCATCATCATGTCAGCGAGTGCTGAGACATGTGGTTCTTGAACTGCAAACCCGCACTTGTGCCCACTCTAATCCAGAAATGCACCATGGTGTGCTTCCTGTTCTATAGATGTGAACAAGATTGTAGCATTGTTCTCATTAATTCCTTTCAACTAGATAAAAGCTAATTAGCCACTTATTCTTTACTGTAGATGACTACTGTTTTTCTGCATTTCTTTCAGGTCAAAATTTTCAATTTGCAAGAGATTGATGCACCAGGACCAGAAGAGGTCGGCATTAAGGCATGACTAAGCTGTGGTCCAAAAAACTTGGTTAAACCCAACTATGTTCGAAAAATGAGACACTATTAATTTCTAAATGCATAATTATGATTTACGATGATAATTTTGTGATAAACTTCACCAACTGTTTCTTAAGTTTTACACTTTTGACAGAACATTTGAATTTGTAGGAACTTTGACAAAATCAAAAGAAGGTTGAACAGCTTGTCTAGTCCTCCAGTAAAATTCTTCTGTAATACTTTGTAGGGTCGGGCTGTGCAACCAAGCTTTGCATATCGGACTGGGCCTGGTTCACTTTTCATAGACCTGGCTTGAGCTTGGGCCTGTGTGCTCAGTACCAGGTCAGGTTCGTAAAGGCCAGAGTCTGTCAGAGACCCAATGTCGTGCAGCTCTAGCCGGAAAGGGCGGATCCAATGTGCTGGTGTAACAGAGCATGCTGTGATTACCATGCTGGTAGCAGTAATGGTTCGACTCATAGGGACATCACTTTTGTAGAAGCTAAAGCTGTAGAATGTACAACTTGGTGATGGTGAAAGCACACCAAAGGGGATTTACTGTTGTCCTCAAGATGTTTCGAGCCTGGGTTTCACTTCAAACTTGTCGAAAAGAAAAGGAGAGGTAAACCGCCAATGTCAGCAGTATACGGTAATACTAAAAGCAACAAGCTCAGTATGTATAAAGTTGCTACTATTGAAGGACAAATTCATCTGGGTACCTCACCAGATAAGAGATTGTTAGATCTCAATTGCACTGAGTTTGTCCATTTTTGAATCCTTTCTTTTGGAGAAATTTCATCCTAATTGATATAAATGATGAAAAATAAACATGAGTGTTATGAAATGTTGTCAAAAGCAACCCTATGTGCAGAAATCTCTCAGCAAGTCCATGTTGAGGCACAACTGGTGTTTCTGCACACGTAGAATTCACCTAAAGAGTAGCTGACTGTTCAGTGATGCAAACATGCAAGATGGTTGGATGTGTTCATGTGTGAATCTTCTTCCTCCCCTGTCAATTCAAATTCTAGGAAGCTTCCACACAAAACGTCTCACGCACCACATCTTTAGAGAATGCATGACCAAATTACTTTTTGCTGATTCCATAGGATAGGAAGTATAGAATCTTCAATTTTTCAACTCTGGTTTGGCATATATTTTCCCTATACATTGCAATATGTCTCTGGGACTGTAAGGAGGGGCAGACTGGAGCTTGCCTACTTTCTGCTATTAATGAAAGTGCCTTCCTCAAGGTTCGAACTTATGATCTCCTACTTGGCTGCTCAAGCACCGCATAATTGCACCCAATAATTTCCTCCTCTGCAATAAAGCAATTTTACTATATTTACTGCACATAACTCATACTTTTACCCTGAAATACCCTAACTTATTGCTCTTCCCCAAGTCTGATTTACATTTTGCACTTGAGAATTTCTCTCACTATCCATACACCAACCATCTACTTGGTTGTTTCTGCATCCAAAATTCCACATACTTGCCGTCCAACAACAAAATTATCTCAAGCATAACTCTTCCTTCTCTAAAGGAGGAAACATCTCGGTGAGATTCTGCCATCACCGATTGCCCATTGCCAGACCTTTGATTGATAAAACTGGGAGCAGAAACCATCGCCTGCAGAGGAGTACACTAGAAAAACTGTTTGGGATGTTACATTTATCATCATCTCTTCTTGGTAATTTGCCATTGTGAATAGCACCTAAGCATATGCGACATCTAGCAGATGCATGATGACGATTGCATGCTCGTAAGGTTGGGAACATGACAGGACCTTTTTATTGGCATAATTTGCATGTCCTGGCATATCATGTTCGTATAATATATCTTTATTATACACCATCTAAATCAAGATTTTGACCGCTTGTTTTCTTCATTTTGTTTACTTTCCAAAGTCGCATTAGCTTTCATGCTTTCACTATTCACCCAATGTTTGCTCAATAATTTTGAACATCTTCTTCCTCTGTTTTTCTCCAGCATTTTTTTTTTTCAAAAGAATGGTAGCCTAAAGTAGTGTCCGTAATCCAAATTTGGAATGATCAAGTGGGTCCTCTGTTTTGTTTTCTAATCAATGTAATGTTCGTATTGGCACACTTGAAGGCCATGTTCAAGGAGTACTATAGCTGCCTTGCTGTCCTGACCCCAAGAAATTTAAATAGAATAACCGATCCACAGTGTCCAACCTTGCTGACCTGCGACTAATCAATAAGTGCCCTTGCTTGGACTATTTTATTGAACCGAAACACGCTCTTGTGCCGTCGCTGGTTAGATTTTTGGCTCTCTGCCATTGGCCTTTTCTTGTATCCTCATCATCGCCGTTAACAGCTTCTTTTCTCAGGTGACAGGTTATGGCGTTGGATCTGGTTCAGATATGGTCGTACTTGAAAATGCAAAAGTAAATAAAGTTTATCTGTCAATCAAAGTGGTTGATCAGGCCGAGCCGTCCTGTACTTTTGCTCGAGTTACTGATGCCCCTGCCTTTTACTTGTGGGGCTAATGACTTTATTTAAAAGGCGTGTTTGATTGCAGGTCAAAATTACCGGAACAGTTTCATATGGACAACTTTTCTCCGTTTCGAGGATCAAAATGGTAGCATGCCAAGATGTTTTTAGTGTTGAAATTTCAGTATTTAGCCCAAGATGTTTAGCTGCCAAGATGATTCAATCTTCAAAAGTAGAGACAAGTCGCCTCTAGGTAGAGACTTTTCCTCCATTCAACCTGCCCTTCAAGTTCTCTTGTAGAGATGCGGGAAGACGAAGAAACCTGTACTTCCAAACAGATTAGCAAAATTATTGTGGAAAATAAATCAAGCGTCGTTTCGTTCTTGGCATCACTTTGGTTGCATGGACTTTTCTCCTCTCCTCATATACATATATATATATATATATATTATACTATACAATATTTTATATCATAGATGATGCCAACCCCATTAGATAACGTTCTAAAGAGGCCGAACACAAGCTGGCGCCTCTCTCGTGAAAACATCAATATTTGAGCATCGAAATTGATATTATCCGAATGGTAAGCATATTTGGCCATGCATTAATTGTCGCTTTATGGGAAAGCACATTGTATTAGAGCCACAAACGAAGACTTCGGATTCTAAACCTTTCCTTTTCAAAAAGGAACAGGTTAACAAATCGTTTACATTGAATATGTATCACGAAACGTGCTTAGAATGTTGTGATAATTATTACAAACTTATATCGATGGAGACATTAAATGTTGTGATGTTTAGCATTTGTTCTAACCACGAAATATTGAAAGTATAAGATGGAAAAAGCTACTAAATAACATCCACATAACTTAGACCTGCCTGGGTCTGATTTAGATTTCCAATCTAGTGTTTGAATGCTGTTCACATTTGAGATAGATTCACACGGCAATGTTTAAGGCCGACTTACTTGATCAAATTCCGCCTATGTCATGTCGCGGTTGCAGGAAAACCAAAGGCCCCTTTGCTTTCCAGGCTGATCTATCGAGACACTTTTGTTTGTTTTATCCATTTAACATGTATAGTTTGGTTAAGACAAGGGAAAGCCCTGATGTTAGTGGATGCATATTGGCTGATCTCTAGAAAGCAGATTCATTTTTTTTTTCATAGTAACATCTTTAAATATTTTCTTTGTTATATATATGAGTGGCTCTTGAGTTATGAAAATCTATAGATGAATGTCCCTCCAAAAAAATTTTAGCTCTACCACTGACAACAAAGCGCTCCCTCGCACGAGATCTAACCCATTTACAACCCAAATTTCTCCATGCAATCATGGCTTTAAATTATTGTGCTGTAAGGCTAAGATGGGTGAAGTTTACCTTCCAAGTAAAAATGTCAATGTCAGCTTAAATGATTAGAAAATACTGAATGAAATGCATGTTTATGGGTCCCATGTGCAAGCAGGAATCAACATATGATGTGCCATTTTGTCACCATGGTACCCATGTTTCTGCTTCTTCTTCTTTTTTTTTATTGTGATGCCAATTAATGCTGTGATGTTTCACTTTCTTTGTCCCATCTAAAATTTGTAATCATAAATAAAAGCACTGTTGGTGGAAAAAAATAATATTTCCCATATTTGGGAATAACTAACCAATTGAAGTGTTTCTTTAGGAAATGATGTTGACATATTTCCATAATTTGTTGGAATGTAGATGCGGTGCTCTGTGTAATATATGTGACAGAAAAAGGGACACACTGTAGGCAACAGTTTTGGCAAAGGTCTCTCCTTAAATTTGACAATTTCCGTCTTGGTGTCAACCTTTGATCTTAATGCCACAAACTATACCTTACATTTATAAATTTCCACGTAGTTTTGCTAAAAGAGGTTGATTGAGGGCGTAAAAGCCCGCCCCTCATGGACACTGGTGGAACTAAAGATGGGCTAATGTGTGCAATTGCCTACACCAACCCACAAAAATTATTGCATTTATATATTATACAACTTTAAAATTTTATCAATTTACATATAAATTCCTCTTAAAATTTAAACTCTTAGTGCTTCTCAGCTAAAAAATTTCTGACTCCACCACTGTTTATGGCCTTCACGTAAGCTGGCTTTCAGGCTAAACTGCTCTTACTCAAAATGGGGTCAGCTCTGTTGTTAATGAAAATGAAATGTAATAATCTTCTTCTCTCTCTATCCTTTTAATTTTATCAAACGCTTCCAAATAGGTTCATTATTAGGGAAAATAAGTATTTAAATATCTTTCATCTGAAGAAAATGACAAGGGCTTCTTCCAAATTGATCCCCGAGTTATAGATAGACAATGGACCACTCATTTCTGCCTATTATGTGTGGCAAATCCGTTCACGTTTAAAAGAGAATTCATCTGTTTGTCACCTGGGGTGGCATGGGGAGCCGAGCCAGAAATTTCTAGCTGAGAGGTACTCAAGTTTTAGATTCTTAAGAGGCCGATTCATTTAAAATGGCTCTTATGTATGAAGATAGAAATAACCAAATTGTGTGTCTATGTAGGCAACTGCCTGCACAAGCCCACACCTGTCTTCGCCCCTAAGTGGAATCCTATAGCGGGCATAGAGAAACTGCCCTCATCTAAAACTACAAGGATTAAGTTAGGAAAGAGAGAAAGGAAGGGGGCGCCTAAATGGAAATCTTCTTTGTGTCTGCTAGTGAAAAAGTTGACCATGTCTGCCTACACAAGTAGGCCTGAAACTCTAGAGGCCGCTCAAGTAAATCTGTGTAAAAGCTTCTCTGGTTTGTCCCAGTGAATTTTGGGCACGTTCACGAGCATTTTATGTTTTCCACGGCAGCCAAACGATTTTCTAGAGCAAGGAATCACCAGCTCTCACTTTTCTTTTCAAGAGTTGAGATGAGGTCACTGCTGAATGACAACATGGGTCTTCTCTTCCCTCACTTGTCGGGCCGTATATTGATTTTTATGTGTCCACAAATTAAAGTATAGCGATTTGGTAAATCTGTTTCGAAGGTTAAACAAGATTGATGTAACATTAGTTCTAGTGTTCTATGAATGACAATAACCAGAAACTTACAAATTATTTCTACCGTCAAACAATCGTTATGTGTAATGGTGATATGAGCGAAAAAATTACAAATAACCATTTAATTTTTAAATAACTAAAACATTAGTAGTCAACTATGAAGAATCAACAATTGGGTGCTCAATTAAAAAAAAAAATCATGAACTCGTGTGTTTTGTTAAACTACATTGTTTGCGTTATGAAGTTCTAGTTGCTTACGTTTCTCCTCTTACGAAACGGAAGAGAATGACAACAACTAAAGACTGGTCAGAGTTTATGTGTCTGAAGCTAAAACTACCGTCTAATCGTAATAAGCCAACCAAGAAAAGCATCAAATACCAAGAAAATAGACTTGTAATGCACAAAAGCAAAACACCAAAGCACAAAATATAAAGAGTTCGTTTGTATGTCTACATCGATATGTCGAAAATTAAAGGGCAGAATTCTTTTTCCTCCAAGTAGAGCTCTCTAAATACCGTGTTTTCTGCTTTTCCCCGGAAAAGTACTAGACCATTGGCTTGTTTCCCCTTCATCCCCTAATTTAGAGGGGATGAATATTCAACCCCTTCTTGTCCAATTAGTTTGTTCTGCATCCTCAAGAATATCCATGCTTCGAGATATGGCACATGGTCTCTTCAAACCAAAGCTTTTCTGGGTAAGTAGGAAAAATATCTCATCGAAGCAAAATTTTCACCCTTCTCCTCACCCCTCCTAGTGTACCAGGCTTTCTTCCGGTTTTTTGAGGTGACACAAGCATTATATTTCAACTTGCATATCGATGCTCCTTCTTTTGTAGCACAGATAGTTAAAACCATAGGAGCTCGAAATGGGGACTGACCATCTGCCAACCCCGTTAGTTGTGCCAAACCAAAGCTTTTGACCAAATCAATAGCTCAACTCTCTATTTCAAATACAAGTTTTTCCTTAACCCCTCCGGAGTCTTTGTTCTTTGTAAATTTGCTCAATGGATACATCAATATTTTCACATTTCAGGCTTACCAAGAAACGAATCTTTGTTCTTTTACATAGGCAGGTCCATGGTCGGTAAAACTCTCCAAGGAAGGTTAGATCTTCTGACTTGGCTTCTGTGGATTTTAAACATATCGTGACATTCATAACTGCTTGTATTGGGATGTGATCTACATGTCGGAAAACCTAGAAAATGACATATACTACATGACTCTTTTGTTGTGTATATTAGATTCTTATTCATGCCAATGTATAGACCACTGCTTTTTTCTTTTCAAAATTTAAGTTGTACATCTGAAAGAGGTGTACTATTTGTTGATTTCAGATGTAGATCGAATCTGTACGATTGTTTTTTGTCAAAAGAATTAAAAACAAAGTTAAAAGTTCACAGTCAATGAACATCAATTTTGCTCAAGATCTGTATAGTGCAGGAAATAAAGGAAGGAAAGGGAGAGGAGCAGTTGAAATCTGCGGTAAATGGAGATAGGCCCTCAGCTTTCATTAGCGAAAAAGTTTGAGAGTATGCACATCAGAAAAATATAGGAGTCTGCAACCTTAATTTTTCGAGGGAGCTATAGAAGCATTCTATGTATGTATAAATATGGAGACCACTTCAAATATTCAATGGGTTTTTTAGAGGCACAAAGTATGGTTGTACACCAGCCGAGTCAAACTTGAGCATGGTTAGATTGACTCAACTCGACTCATATATTGCTTAGCTCGAGCTTGGTACGATCTCAAGTCAATAGTTAGAGTCTGAACTCAAGTTCGAGTTGTTAAACTCATTTACCAACTTGTTTAGACTCATTTATCAACACTCCATTTGACTTGATCTTATTCAATGGTTTTAAGTTTGGAAGTGACAAAAAAACAACAGACAACATAGTTTAAAAGTGCTTACTCGAGTTTAGTCGAGTGTAACTTGAACTCCACTAGTTTATAAGCTCGAGTTTTCACTTAAGCTTATGAACTGAGTAAATTTGTGTCGAGCTTGAGTTGACTTGACTCGCTGTACAACCCTAAGAAAAAACTATGCAGTCTGTTTCCATGAGTCGTTGTGCAAGAGGAAAGGGGCTAGCTTTCCTTGTCGGTGGTCCATTGAGGCATCGACGAATAACGCTCTCAATGATGTCGAGCTCCTGACGCCATTGTAAAAGGAATTAACAGTGACGTTTTTGGCACCTTCTTGATGAAACTGACCGGCATTTGATTACCGACGGGAGACTTACGTGCCGCAGGAGATGACCTGCTTTCTTCCCTCTCGCTTCTTATTGTTCTCACTCAGTGCTTTGCTTGCTCTCATTTCAACCATTGAAAGGTTGTTTTATTGGTGAGTCATATATGTCGAACACATTCAAATAAAGAAAATTGTTCTTCCATCTTATGCTATCGAAAGATCAATCATGCTTTGAAAGATCTTTTTTTCGAACAAAAGTTGTGCCACTTAGCAGAATGTTTCCATTCATCAACACCGGTTAACATCTCTGGATTGACAGTAATAGTCCTTCTTATACTAATCATTCTGCTAAATTAACAAATGGAAAGCAAGTACAGATTCACCGCGGAGACCTTAAGACAGTATCAGGGCGCCAAAACGTTGATCTTCCATCGGTGAGCCAAAACCCCATATCTCAAGGTTAGATTTTATTTTGTTTCTTGGGGAGCTTGGAGGCAGGGGCGGAGACGGGAGGCACCTAGGCCATGACTCCACCCTAACAAATGAAAAATATATATATATATATATATAGTGTAAAAATTGAATTTTTTTTTGTCTTTATGTATTTTTTAAATGTAAGTTTAGTTTGGCCCTACCCAAATCCAACCTCCAAAACCCCGTCCTCGTTTGGCCCGCCCTTGCAACAAATCCTGGCTCTGTCCTTGCTAGGAGGGGATAGAGGCTCTGACATCAAATCGGTGGAGAGTTAAGTGTAGGAATGTGTGGGCAATTGCCCACATAGACCCATGCATTTGGCATATTGTTGCCGTATACAATTTAAATTTTAAGCTATTAATGCAGCTTGTAGGGGCCTAACCCCAGCACCTTCCATTGAAAAGTATTAGTGTCCTTTAGTTAGAAATTTCTAGCTATCCGCCGCTGCCTTCAAATCCTTATCAAAGATCCTCGATAAATTTCAGTCACTTCCAATCTCTGATTTGACGTAAACAAATCTCCCCTTGATATGTTTTGCATCCCAATGCAGACCTCTTTTACAGCCGTAGAAGGAACAGAAGTCCATCCTATAATAAGTTCCTTTTTTACAGAGAGAAGCCAAATTCTTCTATTTACAGCGCTGTTGATTTTGTGAAAGCCGTAACCAACCATAAGTGGCAAAAGTTTATATTGAAAACACCAGACGAGGTTTTAAAACACAAACTTCACCGTCTAGACTCTAAGCAAGAAACGAAAGGTTTGATTGGCACACTTTTTTTGTTCTTACGGTGCTATATTTTATGCAAGTTTGAAGCTGTTAATAGTTTTGAAATACTAATTTAAGTTCCATTTTTGCATTAATCATAGCAATAGAATAAAGAATTTACTGTAAAAAAATCACATGGGGAGGTCTGTGTGGAAATGATGTCCCAAAAAAATCCAATCTAGAAAGAATCAAACTTTTGATGGTACAATAGAAGCACGTACTGCAGTTCAAAATTTTCTCAAGGGAAAAGATCTTGAAATCTAAATGTGTTTTTGTTATGCCATTCAACATTAAGTTTTTTTTTTTCCTTCTAAGCTATAGAAAATTCTCTTGATTATTGCAGGGCCCACCTATTGAACCAGGCTGCGCCTAACTCCCTCTGCAACCCTTCCCCCTCCCCAAAAGAAAACGAAAAGATGAAGTAAAAATGAGCTTCGTTTCCCTTTTAGACTTCAATCATAAAAAAAAATAATCCGTCAACTTCAGTCCCTTGAGTGAAGGAAACCATGAAAGTTGCCAAGGCCAACTCGGGGGTGTTCCTGTCACAGAGGAAGTCAAAAGTTATGGCAGTCCTTTCCTGTAATGGATTCTCTTCAAAGAAAAAAAACAATGAAAAAGAAAAGAGAAGTTTGTTTCTTTGTTTTTCTTTTCCTTCTGAGAAAAGAATTGGGCAGGCAGAGGCGAGGAATTCCATGGAAGGAAGATGACAAAGCCGTGGGGTCAGGGGTTGTGGACAAATTAGCCAACTTTCATGGGGCTGCTTCTTTGGTTTTGGTGAAACGACCGTTGCATTTAAAATTATAAAATAAAATTGACAGTTCTCTCTCCGTGTGAAAGTAACTGATCAAAACCGTGTGTCTTCATCACTCTCGACTTTTTTACTCTCATTTCCTTTTGCTAGTTCTTCCTCTCTGCCCAATGGTGTTGCTTCGAGATTCACATCAACACTGGAATCCTTGTTCCCGCAATGTCAAAGATTTGCCAGTTTTATGATCCATGAGCCTTATATGTTCAGTGACGATGCTCAATAATCATGTCAGCCGCAATCGTTCACAAAGTTTTTCACACTGTTTAATTCAGGGTTAATTTACACTCAAACCCCAAATTAAGAACATCAAGAGTTTGATCCTCGAGGTACATTTTCGTCGCCATAATATCTGGTAAGGGTACGCCTAATCCCAATTTGTAGAAAAATATACTGCTTTACATGCTCCTGCACATGCCAACAAAGAAAAGAAGCATGTTTTTGATGCGTTTGTGTGTGTGTGTGTATTCGTGGTTTAGAGTGTACTTTGGATGATAGCACAAAATCAAGAAGAGAATTCAGGGTGTGAACCATAATCCAAAGAAGGCCCAAGTCCTCACCCAACTCCTCATTCATCAAGATACGGGACATGTTTTGGTGCCTTGAGGTACTGCCCTCGTCGCCGTGCTTCAACTTACGCATCGGTGACCCCTCGATTGCAGCATGAAGAGTTTGGCATTCTGAAGATTTGAAACGAAATTTGGTCGCCTGCCAGCCTTACTTGATCCATTGTGCCAACCCTCTTGAAGATAAAATCATGAAGATAATTGCTCAAAGTCAGTCCAGAAGATGTGAACTGGCCTTTAGGCCGAAGGATTCACCAAAAGATTTGAAGGGGTTCGACATCGACACCATCACTGAATGGGAACACAAAAATAGGGAATTGTGGGTTAGTGACAGTAAATCCATGTTGCTAAAAGTCGGTGGCAGACATTTCTGTCGGTAACAGTATTGCAAAATGTTTCGCATTCACTGATCAAATGCGAGCCTAAGCTAGTTAACGACAACCTTGGGATCCACACGGTTTAGCTCTGCCTAGAAACTTGTATAATGACAACGAGAAAGCCTTATAAACCAAAGCTAGCAACGAAAAATCAATGTGTTGAGTAAAAGAAAAAATATCTAGGGGATCTTTGACATGAATACATTATAGCACTATACGGTCTTGTTTGCATCATCAAGCATTATTACAGCAGTACAAATTTTTCCTACCGTGAAAAATTACTTATAAGCTTATACCTTGTCCCTGACTAGCCAAGCTCAAGTAGGCTCTTATGTTTTTAAATTTTATCCACATAACATTTTCATACTATATAAAATGTACATTACATGCAATAAAATTTGCATGTGTGAACATCTATAATATACTAATAAAATAGCATGGCTGTAGCCTTACAATTTCAAAATGGATTAGGTGCAGTAAAGAACAAAAACTGTTGGAATTCAATAAAATAGCATGAATGTAATAACCATTTTAACATAAACTATTTTTTTTTCGAGGCAACAAGTCCTAAACCCTGCAGGTGCAACGAAGTCTTAACTAAATTAATGCTCGTCTTTTGAACCTTTAATTATTTATAGATTCCTAACTAACTGTTCCATAATCATAAGGGGCTACCAAAACTAAACAGGCATTTCCAAAAAAAAAAAGGGAAAAAATATACCAACATTAGATGTATTGTCATAGCATATAAATTATATTTCATGAGAACAAATTACCACTAGTTTCCAATCGTTCTTTCATCATCTTTTCTTTCCAATGATTCTTTCATCATCATTACAAGCATTAGAAGAACATTTCTTTTACCCCTCCCAGCGGTGAGTCAGTCATCATCCCAATAGGTACAGCATTTTGTGGACTATCTATACAAATCTGTACGCATACAGTATGGTATAAACAGACAATCTGTACCAGGACTTGTTGATGCGATTTAGGTCGCTAAGGATATAAAGATATTGCACGAAAGCCTCAATCAATCTCTATCTCTCAAAGCCGCGGGAGAACTCTTTAAGTATACATTTAAAATTTAGCAGGCAATGGGCAGGACTCATAAGGTTTGATCTGTGCCCATTTGACAACCGCAGCCTGCCTTGAGTCTGATTCTTCGAGTCTCAGATCTTATTTTATACAATATATCCCCACTGGCTGCCACGAGTGATTGCTTTAAAAAGACTTTTGAGTTACTGTAGCCCCGAGTCTTAAGTCCAAATCCATGTTCTTCTTTTCCGATGTAAATCTTGACAACCATCCATGTGACCAAAGTCGTGCTTACCTTTAGACCATACTGTTCAAGGAATGATCCTTGCTTTCTCTCTCGGAATTCTTTCAGCTCGATCAAATTACGGGGCAGCCAACCACCGCTCAGAGCGTTGTTTTCAGCTGTCTATTTTTGATGGTCTATGCGCCGTCTATTGAAGGGTCAATTGAAATTTGACTTTTATCTCTTTGTAAAAGGCGAGGAAAGAAAAGAACAATCTGCGCGTGGCTTTTGTTGGATGGCAAATCGCGGTTTGTTCTGGTTATTCTGAAGAGGTTTAAGTACCTGGTTCTCTTTCGAACTCGACAAGAAAAATTAACGAAAGGTTTCATGGAAGTGAAAAGATGGGCAACAAAATGGGGAGAGGGAGTAAGAAGAGGCCGGGGAGCAGTTGGGGAGGTGGTGGGGGGGATGGAAAGGGAAATCATGGTGCAGAAGCAGGAGAATGAGAAAGAGCAGAGTCGGTAGGCAAAAGTCAAGGTTGGGTTATGACTTACGCGAGCGGAGAGTACGTACAAGAGGAGCCACAGTGCGGCGTCCTGAATGGGAGGGGTCCCCATGTGCAGTGCCAACAGTCCCACATGCAGCCATAGCCTTCATCCGGGAACTTTTCACTTGAAGGAAAAGAGAAACTAAAAAATTATAACCCCCATATCTCTCCCTGTCGCTCTCTCCCTGTCTCTCTTCTCTCCCTCCCCCCTCCTCTTTTCCCAGCACAGTGTTCAAAAAGCAGCGCAGAAGCCATTGTATAATATAAAGGAGATCTCTTTCTCTCTCTCTCTTACTCTCTCTCTCTCTCTTCTTACACGCGTATTGGTTCAGACTGGTTCGCCACGTGCAAATCCACATTGTGGACAGTGAAAACCTCTCTCTCTTTCTCTGTCTGCATTGTGAATCTCTGTCTGTACAGAACGAAGTTTTCTATTTCGTAAACAATCACCATTCCTTCTGCTGCATGTTGCTCTGAGAAAGGAGGAGGAAATAAAAAATAGGTAACAGTGCAATGAGGTGAAGCAGATGGGTGGCAGTGGTGAATCTGGAAGAGCCACGCCTTTGAGAAGAGACATTGAACAGGTCCCCGGCCTTTCTTTTGTATTATTTCAAGAACTGCTGTAGAACTCCATCTTGTTCTTGTACTGTTGTTCTTTCCTTTTCCTGGCTTTTAATGTTATGGGATGAGGTGAGAATATTCATTTATTTTATAGTATTCGCAGATTCGTACCGTTATGCCCATTCGAACTCTAGGAAATGCTTCTTATTCATTGATGGTATTTTGGGATGAGAGTAATTCTAGGTGGGAAAGTCTCATTTTTTAGTATAGGGTACAACAAAGAGTTAATCTTGCATGTCTTAAGGGGATTCAGGTTTACAAATGAGTCATTCAAGTTATATTGTTCTTTTATACTTTATTTTTTCGTATGCAGATCCATTTTTCATGTTATTTCTTCAATTTCTTGGGTATCATGTACACCCAACTCGTAGAGATGGGGAATGGCAGCTGAGAGCTGACTTGCCATTCGGATTGTCAGGAACAGATCGTTTCGTATGTAAAGGGATAGACAGTAGTTTTGGTTTCTGATTATGACTTGTTTCACGTTGATACCTTAACCCTTCTCATTTAGGAATAAAAAGTTCATTAAAAAAAAAAAATTCTTATCACTGCTATTAATCATACGGTTGGAAGCAGCTCCCTTAGCTGCAGAAAAGAACTACTTCAGAAGAGCAAAGCCCGTTGCTTCCGTGGACCGCTTGACTCATATTGGCGAACAAGTGGAAGTAGCTATGCCTGTACATGGCCAAAGGAGTTTGATCGCTCAAGATTCTCGAAGAAGGTTATATATATATATATATATATATATATATATATATATATATATATATAAGAGAGAGAGATATATACGTGGTCCACTATCCTGGTTCTTGGAGATTGGTGGTATGAAGACGGTTGAAGTTGTCGCTCTCAGAATTTAAGCTGTTTCCACGTTGACAGCTTACCTTCTTCGTCATAGGTGTGTGTGTGTGTGTGTGTGTGTATATATATATATATATGTATACACACACACACACAGTATATATATATAAAGGTGGCTTTATTTTTTAAGGCTCTGATACTGACGTTTCAAGTTTTTACATTTTAAATTTTAATGTTTCTACTCTGGATTTTTTTTTTGGTTAAATAGTTGAACATGAGCAGTTTGTGTCTTATCGGTGTAGAAACATGAATTAATTTGATACTTCTGCTAATTAAGCATTATCATGATGCAGGCCATTATTGCCTTAAAGAAAGGTGCGCACCTCCTGAAGTATGGAAGGAGAGGGAAACCTAAACTGTGTCATTTCAGACTATCTGTGGTACTGTTCATCGTGATGGCTACCTATATTCTTGTGGATATTAACTGCATGTGGTTATGCATAATTCATCGGTTTCTCTGTTGCATCTGGTTAAGTTGATTGTCTGAGAAATATTTAGGAGGCCTCATAAAAATGATTATTGAAATGTATTTTAAATAGATTATTTTCTGTGTTTACCTAAGCTTGTTAACAATTAAGAACCTTCAGTGTCTTTCTGTTTGTTACACAATCTCATGATGACTGACTAGGGTGCATATGACACCTAGCCAATAATGGTTAGATCTAGAGCTAATCCTAGTTGCTTCTCTTAGTTTCCCTTTCTCATAAAAAGTTTTCATGCAGCTTTTAATAGGGTGTTCCAGTAGTTCACAATCTGAGTTTGCTTTCCCATTTTTCCTGTTTGACCATAGTAACAGATCTTATTGATATTTTGAAATATTTACAATTTTGTTGTGTGATATTAGGAAAATAATATGAAAGATAAAATCATGCTCTAATGTAGGTTTTTTTCTTTCCCATATTCGTCATTTTCTCTCATTGTTTAGTGACCAAGAGTTTCATGAAGTCTACTAACAATTCAAGATTTTTCATTGCCAATATATAGCTGAAATTGACACCTGTAGCCCTGATTTTGACATCGAGGAAATGTAAATGGAACTTCTTGTACTTCTCATAGAATATTTGTACTGTTCATTTTGCACAAATCATTCCTTTGAAGTTTGAACGAATTTAAATTTAAGAAGTTCAAGTATTAGTAAGAGAAATGGACAAAGTTCTAAATGGATTTTCTTACATGTAGTAATCATCTTTCCTGAGATGCTTCATCTGATTATGTAGTTTCCTCCTGGAATTGACTTTGGAAGGTTTGCTTTCCTTGTGAAAGTTATCTCAGGAGAACTATCTCCCTTTTCTGTCTCCAGGATGAGAAATACCTGGTATGGCTTGCTGGCAATGAAGAGAATCATGTCAAGATAGGCTCTATTACAAATGTAATTCGTGGTCAGGTTGGAACACATAACTAGATTTACTTATGATGTAGATGAATCATTTGATGTATTTTAAATTTTAGCACAAATCAGCTTCTATTTTTTGGCCTATAGGTAAACTTTCAGCAACAGACTCGACCAGAGAATTTGTATCAATCGTTTTCGCTGATCTATGGGAATGGCCAGAACTCACTTGACCTGGTAAGCTTTCACCTTATACTCTCCGAAAGACCTGCATAAACATTTTTACTTGGCCTCGTATCTTATCTCCTCCTCTAATATAGTACTGAAAAATGTTCCTGTAGTGTATGATGCCTCGTTTCTTTATAAGAATGTGACTTATCTCATGTGTCTGTATGAAAACAAAACCATGTCTATGTAGTTCTTGGAATTAACTAAGTGTGATTGTGTAACAAAATCATGCATGAAATTCTGTGAATGTGGTATTTCACTAATGTTAATGAAATATCTATGATGTAAAAGGTGGTAAACAAACAAGCTCTGGAAATCCTGTTGGAGTACGTCAGTCAAGGTTCTAATGTTAGACCATTCATTTAGATGTACATAAATTTAGCATACTGTGGCATGTTGATGTTCCCATTACATCCAAAGCTTGCATATCCCCATTGAGAATGATTCACATGTATCAATTTCAGATAATGCACTAAGGTTACTTATGGTATATTCTCTTGGCCAGAAACTTTGCTATGTCGTCCTTCATAACATAAAAATAATGTCTCCATTTAGTGAGTCCAATGGAATCATTTCGTGTAAAAACCTGACCCAACCTTAGACACTCTAAGATCCTTTTTCAAACCTGCTCCCATCTCGAGTCGATATACATAAATAGACATATCCCATTGCACTGATCGGGGGGCGCTTGTAGTGGCTGAGGGGGTCAGAGACTAAGAAATGAGTTATTTATACCAAGCATTCTTCTTATGGCTAGATCCAATCTCCTGGTCCCTGCAGAAAGGAAAAAGAATTTCACGTTCTTCCTTTCATTTTCTGAAAGGGAAGATTAGGGAAATCCCATTGATTGCTGCTTTCTTCAGACCTCCTAAAGCATGAAAAAAAGATCGAATGGTACGATCCCTCCATCGTATCCTGTAGCATCTTACCATAATAAACATCTTATCCTACATTAGAAAGTGCTACACTTCCTCATAGAAGCACTGCTGATGTAATTTCAGGTCTTCAACAACAAGATGCTTTTCTGTCAATAGTAAAGTTCTTTGTACCAGAAGGCAAAAAACCTTGGCCGATTGGGCCAGTCTATCCACCCATTGTTATTATATATTATCTTTTCAAATGTTGCTTTCCAGGTAATCTGATTATGTATTGAGCAGCTTCTTCTATGGATTTACTTGGTATTTGTTGGTACACTGGGTAACCATGCCTTCTCCATGGATCAACAATGTGTTTATATTATTGAGGTTTGATAAGTTAAGTTTATACAAAGATATTTCCCTTCCTGCTTGCTCTTTTCTTTTTAGAATTTTGATATCATGTTCTCTGAATTTGTCCAAGAATGGCTATTCTTCTTTGGAGATCTCCCCATGTACTTGATTACATGGTTTCTGATACAAATGATATCAGCAACAAATGTAGAGATGAGCAAGTAGTTTAGAAACTGCATTTGTCTTTCCTCCATTGCGTAAAAAACAAACACAAAAGCACCATTTATATAGCTTTCTATAATGTCATGGTAGATGGATCTTACCACAATATATAATTTTCGAAGTTTTACTTTTCCAGTGAATGCTGGTAACTAATTAACCCTCAAAATTCTTCTTATATCGTGGACAAGCTCATTTTAGTACATAAGGTACCATATGATTGCAATTTTGACAAGGTTTACACTTTTATTATGTAATAATAGAATCTCCTTCAACACACGGGAAACTCCCTCATAGGGGTAGCATGTCTTGTGGAATAGATATAAAGAAAAGGACTTCATGTGGAATGTCAAGGATGTACTATTATATTCTCCTATCATGTCTGAAGGTCTTTCCCATCCTTGGTTCTTGAATAACATGATAATCAAGTGAAACCTTGGGGACAACTTATAGTTGTTCCGATGGAACCAGAAGTCAATTATGGTGAAGACTTATGCAAAATTAGCTTGGGACTTGGGTATTCTCCTGGTGAAATATAACCCTGCCTCTTAACAATTGGCTAGGGCATTCTCCTGTTAAAAACAACACATTTCACTCCAGAAATAGCTTATCCTGGATAAACTTTACAAAGAATAAGGTACCCAAGATAAGTTTTCCTTGGTCTCCACAATCAAACACTCCCCTAGGGAAACCAGCCAAGGGATTTTGAAGATGCACATTCCTGTTTGACAAGTTTAACACATGCAAAAAGTTCAGCGGTTTCACCAACCATCAAAAAGAAAAAAAAAAGCCAAACATTTTGTAAAAATATTCCTTGGTGGCTCCTGGATGTTGTAAACAGAAAACTACTTCCTCACATATCACCTGTCTTATTATTATTGTTGTAGTTGTTGTTGCTGCTGCTATCATTATAATTCGAGATTTTTCTTTTTGTTATTTGGAATGATAGTCATGGTTGAGATGCTTATCCATCGCGAGACACCCATGCAAAAGAAACATTTTTCAGCAGTATTTGTTCCTATGTGTATATATAGCTTACATGAAGGTGTGGCATTGCCATTCTTTTTTTCCCTAGATATGTAAAGACAAGGAACAAGCAGAATCTTGGTATCTAGGTCTGAAATCACTGGTATCTGGTTCAAATCATTGGAAGGTTTCCTCAAATTTGAGAAATGATGGAGGTGCTCGGTCTTACTCTAACAGCCCATCCAGCTATTCTCGAAAGAAGCATATTCCCGAAGTTCTCAGGGGATCAACTGAAGTTTCACAGGTTCACTGCCCATGAAAAGTTGAAATTATTATAGTCTGCTAGCGGCAAGGTCCCAAACATATTGATCATTGGTTCATATTTGCAGGAAACTGAGCGATTGAAGGTGCACAGTTTATGTGGTAGCCCTTTGGTATCATCCACAGGGAAGTGCTTCTCTGATGGCCTTCAGTTGTCCCCGAGGATCTGGTCTTTGTCAGAAAATGTCCCATCCCCTGTTATGGGTTCCTTAACTGGCTACATGCTTCCAGGTTCTCACTTGGTTGAACCAAGCTATCATGCAGAACAGACAAGTGGAAGTACAAAAGGTGAAGGGTGTCGGATGAGCTTGTCTAGTGCAGTTAGCTGTGCCAGCAATGCTTATCTGGTTGATGAAAAGGACAACCTAAATGATGTGTTGGTGTGGGGAGAAGGGATAATGGGATCCATTTTAGGGGGTGCACCAGTTCGAACATGTGGCTCCTCTGGATTGCAGGCTGATTCTTTGTTTCCAAAGTTACTAGAATCAGCCATGACATTAGATGTATTTAGTATTTCTTGCGGAAAAAATCATGCAGCACTTGTTACCAAGAAGGGGGAAGTCTTCTGTTGGGGCAAAGAGAGTGGTGGCAGATTAGGCCACAAAATTGATATGGATGTATCTTGTCCAAAAATTGTTGAATCGCTTTCTGATATAAATGTACAGTCAGTGAAATGCGGAGAATTCCACACTTGTGCCTTGTCACATTCTGGTGAAGTTTACATGTGGGGTGGATTTGGTCATGGTCTTGATTCTTCAGATAACAAAAGCAACAGGAACATTTGGCTACCCCTTAAGATACAATTGGAGGGCATCTTCATTTCAAGCATTGCCTGTGGGGATTGTCATACAGCCCTTGTTTCTTCTTCTGGGAAGTTGTTTACATTTGGTGAAGGAGCTTTTGGAGCTCTTGGTCATGGTGATCTTAAAAGCAGTGCACAACCAAGGGAAGTACAATCCCTGAAGGGATTAAAGGTAAAATCAGTGTCTTGTGGCCCATGGCATACTGCCGCTATAGTGGAAATTCATCACAACAATTCAAATGTTAACCCTTCAGGTGGGAAGTTATTTACATGGGGTGATGGTGATAAAGGAAAACTTGGGCATGTTGATAAAGAAAGGAAGTTGTTTCCTACCTGTGTGGCATCACTTGCAAAACATGACTTTCTTCAAGTTTCATGTGGACGAGCAATGACTGTATCATTAACTGTTTCTGGTAGAGTCTTCACCATGGGAAGTTCAGTTCATGGACAGCTGGGGAATCCAAATGCAAAAAATGGGACTATTGCATGTGTTGAGAGTGCATTAAAACATGAGTCTGTCAAAGAGATTTCCTCAGGTTCATATCATGTGGCAGTTTTGACATCAAAAGGTAATGTTTACACATGGGGAAAGGGTGCAAATGGAAGGTTAGGATTGGGTGATGTTGAAGACAGGAACTCCCCATCTTTGGTAGATGGACTCAACGATAGAGATGTTAGAAGTATCAGCTGTGGGTCAAGTTTCACTGCAGTGATTTGTTGTCATAGAACTATTTCAAGAAATGATCGATCATCATGCTCTGGATGCAGAATAGGGTTTGGCTTTACTAGGAAGAAACATCACTGCTACAACTGTGGTTTCACATTCTGTCATGCATGTAGCAGCAAGAAGGCTATTAATGCATCTTTAGCACCAAACAAAAGTAAGCCATACAGAGTATGTGGTTCATGTTTTGTTCAATTAAGGAGTACTACAAGTGCTGAATCTGCTCAGGAAACACCTAGTTCCGAACAGTATTCTCTGATGAATAAGCTATCCATTTCCAGTTTAAAGCTTCCCAAGTCAGAAACACCATTTGCAATGTCACAGATATTTTCTCCAAGGATTTGTGGTCATGAGGAACTGCAACGTTATGAAGGGAAGAGCTCGAGGCATGGGAGAGAGGTGGAGTTGCTTAGTCCCTTTGCATCATTCTCCTCTGGTACAAAACGATGGGGGCAGGTGAAATGCCCCAAGCATTTTGCTGCATTTAGAGAGGTTTCCACCTTTTCTATCTCTCATTCCAAGAAAGAAGTTGTTGCACCTTCTCCTTCATATGAGAATAGATGGCAGAGATTAATCCCAAATGCAGCATACCCAACCTTCCATGGATTTGAAGATGTGAAAAAAAAAGATTTTACTTTACAGCTTATTGAGGAAGTACAACGACTTAAAGTTGAGGTAAATTTTCTTATGCAACAGTTAGCACTCATTATTGTCCTTTTTCCTTTTTTTCTTGCTTAGTTTAGTTTGAGATTTACTGGAATTTTACGTTCCTGAAGCAGTTATTTCTTCTTTTTCTTTTATTCTTTTCATCTTTGTTTTGATCTTGGGGCATGAGACTTAGGGGTCCTTCTGATCAACTTTTAAACTGGACCTTTTTTACATTGTGAGATAGTAAAGCTTTTGTGACTTTTCCTGCTAATTATAATTTTCAGAATTTTTATAAACAAAAAAGGTCTTCCTCTAGAAGTTGTGACAAGAAGTTTACAAGAATTGAAGTGAAACCAAGTTTCCAACTTGGTGTCCAGTTAACCTTCTGCAGGCGACCCTTCTAGTCTTTGTTAATTGTTTAACTTTTATTGATGATTGGTGGAGAGTTTGCTTCGTATTGTTATTAATATGAGGCTATATGAAAGAGCTACATAAAGTCCTTTCTACACCTGTAATATTATTCTTCTCTTCAGATGGTATTTTAATTATTCTCATGATTTTGGATTTTTGGATAGGCCAAGAACCTGGAGGAACAGTGTAAAATGAAAGATGAGAAAATTCAGCAGTACAAAAAGGGAATCAAAGAAATTTGGTCACTTGCAAGTGAAGAAGTTGCAAAGTGTAAAGCAGCGAAAGATGTCCTTAAAGTATTGACAGCTCGGGTAAGGCTTTTCATTGTGTGGTTTTAGCATTATCTTGCAACTTCACTTCTATTTTGATGTGATTCTGATGTTCAGTATAAACAAGTATATCTTTATGACTGCCTATTCTGTGTTAATTTTTTCTCTGACTGACCATGTCTGACACATCTGGTGCTGCTGGATCCAGTAAGGAAGTTCTGGCACATATGGCTGTACCAGAACCAATTCTGACCCAATAGCAAATGTATTCAAAGGTTCCAGATCTGGCCAGTTTGTAACCCTACTAACAGATGGTTACGTATCACTTTGCATCTTCCTGTTTCTAATTCCACAAAGAATGAAATATTGATGACTTTCTTGTGAATGTTCTGTTTTTATCACTGGCAAGATGACTCTTGTATGATGCTATGCATGGTCCTGGATTTGTGATCCTATTCGTCTTGTTCAGTCTTTGACCTTTAAGCATTATGCATCTTTTCATGTATCGATCCAACCCTTATTTGGTCTTCCTTTTGCTACTGCCTTGAACTTCATTGCTTTCATATGCCTTCTATGTTATACTGTTTGTAATAGCTGGCCATGCCTGATGTGAGTTTACTTGTTGCTTGCTCTCTATATTTGTGCATCATATATTTCTGTCATGTGATGAGAACTTTACACATGCAAAGGGAAAATGTGTAGCATCTTGAGGGTTATGGAAACTTTAGACTCACACTTTTTAAGCTGATAACATCAAGCTTAATTGTCTAATTTTAATGAAAAAAGGCAGTATGAAGACCAAATTTTCTTAAGTGACAAATCTGTAAGGTTTTTTTGGAGTTTGTACTCTTCTTTCCTTTTTGGTTTCGTTGGTTGAAATTCTTTTAGAATGGGGGATAACCTTCAAGGATTGCTTTTGGAGTAAATTCGCTAAATATGATGCCTTTTCATGTATAGTCACAAAAATAATTAGAAAGTGATTCTGATAGTGCTACTTGTTTTTCCTGCACTTACAGGTGGACATACCAGACAAATTTGCATGTGAAAAAGAAATCAACATTAGTAAGAGGCTTTCATCTCATATGGAAGCAGAGATCAGCGATGACTGGTCTCTTGAGGATAACTTACTTTTGCCGTCCATTCTGGAACATATGAACAATAAATACAGCATCACCTATTCATCTAATGACTGGCCCATAGGTGCATCTCCACTGGATATGCAACAGCACGGTACTGCTCTGGTTAATGATGAAGAGCCTGAGAACAGGGAGCACAGCCAGAATGGCAAGAAAACATTGAAAATAGATGATGTGCATCCACCGTTCTCGGAATGGGTGGAGCAAGATGAGCCTGGAGTATATATCACACTCATGGCCCTACCAGATGGCCGGACAGACCTCAAACGTGTGAGATTCAGGTACTTTTTTTATGGATGCCTGGACCTATATTTTGTATTATAGGTTTCCTAGATTTTCTGAGATCAAGATGAAACATCTGAAAACAGATCCAGGACACTGGTGCAGACCTATGTCACCGCGGTACGGGTACTGGTACGGGCACGGCATTTTTAAAAATGATGGTACGGGTACGATATATTTTTTTTGTGATAATATTAAATTTTTAATTAAAATTATACTTTGCGCGTTGGCGCGTCTTCACAACCGAGTTTTTTTTTGTGATAATTCCATAAACACATTTGTACAAAAGCTGAAGTGGTTCTATTCCCGTAAACACATTTATTCAGAAATGTTTTAATGAAAACATTTTCACAGAACCTTACTTTGCAAAGAGGAGGTTGAAATTTTTTAACGGCAAAGAGGAGGAGTTCTCTGAAATTTAATGTGAGTAGTTGTCCTTTACGTCCTTAAAGAGGAGGATTTGCAAAGAGAAGGAGTTCTCTGCCATTTTTTAGTCCTGTATCGAATGTTTGTGGAAAGAAAGAGAAAATATAATAAACTACCACCGACCATGTGCAGAACTGCTTTAGCCCTCGACAGGTGGGAATAGTCAAGCGTTGCCGAGTAAAGGGTTTGTTTTTCTGGATTTTGGAGATTTTGGATCTGGTTTCGACCCGAAACCAGATCCAAACGTACCACCACGTACCCCCGTACCGGTACTGCCGTACCGGCGTACCGGTACCGGTACGTGGGCGAAAAAGGCGTACCGCGGTGACATAGGTGCAGACCCCTGAAGTTTAGAAAGCTAAGTTGTCCATTGATTTTTTTTCAAAAGTAGCCTCCATGGCTCTCTGAGATTTTGATATAATAATGACCATTAAATTTCTGGTTCTGTCCCTCTTTGCAAAGGTACCTTCTTTCTTACAATGTTGTTACTGTGTTCCGCGTTGCAGCCGAAAGCGATTCACCGAAGAGGAAGCAGAGATCTGGTGGGCAGAAAATCGGTTAAACGTGCACCATAAGTACAATGTTGTAGGAACTACTAATACATGAAAAAACAAACACCTGATTCTAGATATATGGTGTTCAGATAAAGCAGTTGTGCTGGTAAGAAGATGTGATCCGGGCATTTCAGATACTGGTCTTTCTTAAACCAGCAAGTGCAAAAATATATTATTGCTCATTCACATTAACAAGTTCAGTACCTTGACAGCAATTTTTGGGTGTAGTGATAAGGGAGCAATTAGAATGAACTCCCATGGCATTGGTACAGCAGGTCTCCGAAACCAACAGCCCCTCCTTTTTTCTGTTGGTTTTCCAACATTGTTGTAACATAGGATTTCCATAGAAGAAGTTCTCTGCTTTGTACATTGATTAAAAATATAATGAGCTAAAAATTGAAACCTTGTACAAATTTCATCTTGTACTCTACTTATTAAATGATAGCTATACAGAGCTTTTCTTGTCCAATTTTTGTTCTGATCTCACTGCTTATTTTATAACTATCATGCATCTCCAGTACAGTTGGAAAACCTGGTGCCTGGCTTTACTCAGATCGCTATGGGATTGATGAAGTACTGAATCAAATGAAGCCAAATTTTTGGTAACTCGTTTTTAGATTGATTGAATCAGTTGAACTAATTGTTGATTAAGTATTGTTTAATATCACAAATTGGTCATTGTTCTAATTTCAGTATGAGGACATTCGTGGAAATAGTCATGTTCAGATTTCAGCTACATATAAACGAAAGTTTGGACATAAAACACATGGAACACCACTTCCATGCATTTTGAATTGCTATTCCTTGGAACTTGCTCACTCTTCTCTTTCTCTCCTTGACCCTTGTTGGTTCTCGTCTGGAAGGCAGAGAGCGGTACTCCTTTCTCCTTTTCACCTCCTTCCTCACAAAGCGTTTCATCAATGTTGATCTTCCGTCCTAAATGGGCACCAGTAACATCTTGCTTCCTTATTTCTCGTTAATCGGCTGAAATTTGGAGGAGCACCACCACCTACTCATTGCCAATGGGGCCTCCTTCTCAGCCCATGTTTGGCCTCTTTCTCTCACTTTCTTCTCTTACTTGTGTTGCTGCCATTTGTCTATTTTCTATGTTTTCTTGCTTTCGTTTGTGTCTGTATCTACGTTGTCAATGGGATTCACTGCCATTGGATGGTTTTACGTATCGACATTCTAATTTTTGTTTTCTCATATGCTTATGCTGGTTACATTGGAAACATATCTGTTCTACTTGAGAATGATTGGATGTTCTACTTGAACACCGAATCCAGTTTGGAAGTTGTATGTAGCTTTCCTCTAGTCAATGGAAGATATAAAGTTTGTTAAAATTGAGCTGTTGAGCCGTCATGATATTGTTTACAGCTGCAGAAGAATAACACATCAATGAGTCGCATAGCATGAAGAGGACAAGAGACTCTTTCTCCAGCCCTATCATGTAAAATTGCATCTAATATCCACATGCATGCTAGACATGAGAAGCAGCAGTAGTACTTGTGTCAATAGTACAAAAGCAGTTTGTACAGAAAATAAACTTGGTCCAAGCCCTTCAAGCTGGAGGTCAATCTCATGCCATGTATACGACAACCACTTCATCAGGTGTTTGAATCTTTGCTAACTGAATCATATTGACAAGCTGTGAAGTTCCTTGCTTTGTGAAAATGCTTCATCTTATTCTTTATTCCAGTTCTAATTTCTTGAAATATGATCAAAGAGTTTCTTTTGACCAATGACTGAGTTTCGTCTACAAATTTAGTTTGTCTATTAATTTGTATACACCATTTATTTTCTTCTTGATAAATCTTCAAACTTTCCCCAAATCTAACTTGCATAGTGTCTGTGTGAGCTCAAAACATGTAAGCGTGCATCTGGAAAATTCACCTACCATTTGGAATGCATATAGCCAATAACTGGTTATGAATTGGAATCTAACCTTGAAGCTATTTTATTGTCAGCAACAACTAGCATTCAACATGATGACTTTAGGAGTATAGCGGATAAAGTATAGGTTGTATCATGCAGCTTTCAATTCATGCATGTGTCCGGTATATGATACCTATTGATACCTGTTGAAACTTGAAACACATGCATTGATGATGTTTGTTGATTAAGTAGTCTATTTTTTTTCTAACGTAGTATTACATCGTGTGCAGCTTTCTTCAAATGTATGGTTTGAACTTTGAAATGTGTGAAAAATGATTTTTCAAGGTTAGTTATGGAGCATAATCAAGTAACTAAATAAAGGACAAACTTATTTAGGGTGATAATGTTTGTTTGACTATATGCTAGAATAAAGCTACGTTAGTGAGATGTGAGAATCCAAGGTAATTTGAGGGACTGTACTATGAAAGAGGTGAAGGGGATAATGATCCAAACTTATGGCCCATCCTATACACTGGAGAAAATAAGAATCAAACTTAAGCATGCAAGACTGATTCTATCTATTATGCATGAAATGGTGCTTACTCCTGAATTTAGATGGAATCTTAATGCTGTGGTTGAGAATGATGTGTGGGTGGAATACGTACAAAAATATCAGACTGTAAATAAATTGCTTACATGTAAGTATTATGAACATGTTTTGGAGATACTACAGTGGGAGACGTTAAGAGTGATGTATCAAGCCAACAACAAACTCTTTTTACGACCGCAAAAATGACACTCCTCATTAAGGTGATGTACGCAATCTTGCCTAACACATGCATATTCACCAGCTGAAAAAAATTCTCAAGCTGTCTTCCACCAATACAAGAGTATCTACCAAAAATAAGAGAAAGAGTAGGCAGATATGTCATTTATGACTGGCTTGCCGACATCATTGAATAATTAAAATAGTTTGCACATTTGGCTCCATTTAAAGTACAACAAACTGTGTTCAATTTTGTCGGGGACATATACAAAAAATGGAGAAATTGATGCTATATTCTGTGCCTCAGAATTTCTGAATCCTTAGGTATGCTAGAAATGCAATCATATTCCTTTTGGTTCCATGAGATTTGAGGGCTTCTTGGATGCAGATGAAGCTTGAATGATGTTTGGTACGAATATACTGTTTGTTATAACCATGTAATCGTTGTTTTTTTGTTGACTTGTGAGTTCTTTTCATTAATGTGTGGGCGTGTGGCTGTCATTCTGAACTATTTTGAATTGTTGATGAGCAATTTCAGTCTTTGTTGTGAAAACAAACTCAAATTTATTATCACCTTAATTTTATCATATCATAGATGTTATTTGTGAGATTTTTCACATTTAAATGATATGATGTCTTTTTCCAGGTGTAGTAATCTATGTGAAAAATGGCATTTATGACATGATTTCTATGATGATTTATCTTATCTGTTGTGTTTGTGTATATATTTTTAGTATGGAGTCTCTAAACTGTGGCTGTTTTGTTTTCGTGTATATGTTTAAGTATGGAGTCTATGAACTGCCGATACATGGATATGATGATTTATCTTATTGTCATGGGACTTTTGTTTCTTTCGGATTATGTTTATACTTTGTGCTGTGTTTTGTATTTGTGTATATGTATAAGAGTACCAGTTTACATGCTTATTTTTTATCAGCTGAATATGTAATCTTGAAGTCTGTTAGTGTTTTTATCATCTGAATATATGAATGTGATCTGATTTGGGCCTTTGACTCTTATGATCTTATTTTAAAGTCTGTTTGTCGCTTGCTTTTTTTATTTTATCAGGTTTTGTTTATATTTATCTGTTAGTGTGGTTTTATCATATGAATACGAGGTTGTTTGTCTAAAGACTTATTACTTGTTGTATATGTGTGTGTGTATGGCCATATCCTGTACCCATGTTTTTTGAAAGTATTCTGCACCCTGGGCACACCCATACCCATGTGACATAATCTGCAAATTGTCATTGTTTACAGGGCATCCAAGAAATTATTTTGATCTATTGAGGATGGAATGTGAGACTTCTACTACTATATAACAACTATATTTGGAATGATAAGGCATGGTACTTCTTGCATAATGCACATCAAAGAAATCATGGTTGAAGGGTAAGTGTTCCTCAGACTAAGAATTGATCAGCTAAACTATACACAATTTTTCTTTCAGCATTTCAGGGCGAACTATTAGCAAGTACTTCATCCTAGTTTTGAATGTTATACTACATATTGCTCATGAATACTTGAAATGCCACAACAATGACAAGCCAGCAAGGTTTAGGGAGCTTTTATGCTTATTCTGTAATTATTGGGTGACGTGTCAGCCTCAGGTCAATAGTCTAAAGGATGCCACTTGCAAGTTCAAAAAATACATGGTCATGAAGAAAATATACTCCGAAGTTAAGTTTCAGTCTTTCAGATGCTTCATTTGGAGGTTTCAGAAGTGGGGGTTGTTATAATCCTAGCCATAATTTTCAAGTGCTATGACATTTATCTTACTGAATGCGATTTGCACCCAGGAACATTAACTTATATGTGGTTGACAAAAGATCTGTTAAAATTCCTTTCAGTCGACGAAGCTTTTTCTTCTTCCTGTTGTTAAAAGTAGCGCATCATTGTTAACAACAGCACTTCATGACCACTTCTTTTCGTTAAAATGTTTTATGTTAATCCTGAACTATTGCTTTACGCTTAGTTGCTGACACATTGTTGCTACTTACTTTCAGGTTGTAAGTGATGCGTGATGAAAGCTTGCAGCAGCAACAAAATGTCACAAACTCAAGGGGATTAGTCCGGTGGGCCTGATTTCATACAAACTGTCTTTCAGGATTTTTTATTGTATGTTGTCAGAATTATGTAGTTTCTTATCCATCTTTGAGATTTGGGTAAATGTTTTTACAGTTGCAATTTATGTCAAATGAAGAATGCATTTCAGCCATTAGTTTGTATGAAAAGGTTCTGTATTTTTGGGTATCTCTTTTGGCTTTCTTCACAAGCACACGTGATGCCGTCCTGGTTGCAGCCAACTTATCAAACAATAAATAACAAGTGAGCACAATGCTGCATAAGGAGATGTCCTTTAGTCAGCACATTTGTGGGTATAGCTCTATCTATCTATCTCTCTCTCTCTCTCTCTCTCTCGCACGCGTGCTATAAGAAAATGTGCTACTAAAGGAAGACTAAGCATACCGACCAAACCAATTTAAATCACACATATTGTCACCAAAATTCACGTCAAAATGGTAAAGCAATTCAGTTTCAAACAGCTTTTGCAATTTTCTTAGAACGGGTTATATTTTATATGAAAACACTGTCAAATAAGGGGAAAACAAAAATGGTCAGTTAAATTAATAAGAATGTAAACTACTGATAGAGGGTAATAACGAAAGAAAAAATCCACCGATCCTATTTTTTCAAAACAACAAAATTCACTGTAGACCCCTATTTGATAGTTTTCCATGAAAAGTGTGGTCTATATTTGAGAAGATCACAAAAAGGTAGCCTCTTTTCAGAATTATGGACAAAAGATAAGCCCGAAAATGAAATTCTTTCATATGGAAAAGATGTCATTGTTATTGTGAATCTGATTGCAGCTAAAACCCTTCAAACTTTGCGGAACGCTGATGATGTTTAGCACCTCGACTTTGTTGATCTCTGGTTTCATCGAGGTTGTCTCTTCAAAGTCAGAAGGTTATTTTCATTTCCTTTTCTACTTATATAAATTCTTTCCTTGTATATGTCAACGCATATGTTGCGAAGACAGAGACAGGAATCAGATTTATTTGTAGGCAAAAGCAAAACGGCCCTAGCTGGTAAAGGCACTGGTCAACCTGTGTCACTCAATCTTGGAAGTTCTAAGATTTCTGTACTTACCTTTGGCTTTCCATGCTAATAGCTGATTGTAGCCCCTTGAAATGGTAACTACCATGGATGAGATGCATAGGGTAGGTAAAACCTTTACATGTTCCATGGTATCATCAAACCGCAACTCAAACATCTCACTTTCGTTACAAAGATTGGTTTGCTGCTCCCCAAACTAGTCCTGTTTTCAATGGTCCATATGTAAGATTAGAATCTCATGCAGTTTTAACTTTTCCGCCCGATACTAGAACGGCAAACTGTCCATGATATGTTGGCGAAAGACTTCAATATTTTTGCTAGTTGCTATTGACATCATGAAGCAGCAGCCTATTCGTTTTTGCAAAGTTATTGTATTAGATCTTCATAAGACTGCACTTGAGATGTTCGGTAAAGATGATACCTGCGAGATCGATCTCCAAATAGCTCATGGCATTGAAGTTTTCTAAGAAAATATGAATCCGATGGACAAGCCTGATTTTCATGGAGTGAAATGACATTTGTTAAATACAGCGTAGTTCTAAACGCAATGCTGTTTCGATTTAACAGATACCTTGAATCTCACATAATAAGAAAGTCATACTCTCAAATATTTTAAAATATAACCAATATTTGTGCCTATCGGATTCACCATAATTAAAATCACTACAGCCTTACCAAGCTTCTCCAGCATACCAACAACTGCCTGTGGGTTAGCAATTGTTGACCCATAGACCAAATGATTTCTGTTGTGAGCTATGCAGGGCATAGTTAAACAATCTTCCAATAAAATTTCACAGTAAGAAAAAACAGACATCAGAGAGTTAAACAAAAATAAATAAAATAGAAACTGATCGCAAATGTCAGCGATCAAACATTATTTTTCAGAACACAAAATAATCTTATGCTGCAAAGTGCAAACCCTTAACAGTTTCATTAACAGTTACCGTTTGCTTATTACTTACATCAGACATAACAAAAGGAAAAGCTTGTATCTCCATACTGCTATCTGAGAGAGACACGTATATTGCTACCCAATCATATAGAGGAATTAAGAAGGTCCATAATCAACCAAAAGAAGAAACAGATGTAACAAATAATTTTAAAGATCATTATTTAAAGCTTGTAGGTGTGGATTCTAGAGTTGGATCATAACCCATTGGTTATCTGAGATGATGAATATACATCCACCACCAGGTACATTCAGGATGGTGGAAGTGACCTTGGTTGCAAGGAGAAGCATCCCAATGTTTCCCCATGCTGCATAGCCCGTAATTTTTCTGGTATGCGTTGTGCTCTTACAAATCATCAACTGATTAGTGATATGGTTCTGAGCTATGCTTTCAGAAACAAAGAGATCATATGCCATTGATTTCTTGAATTCCAGACTCTGGGCCTTAAGACCATCGTTGGAAGCCTGAAACTGCTGAACAGGTGGAATGGGTAGCGATTAATCCAATGCCTCCTCAAAGCAAGTTCATTAGCTGGACTGGATTAACATAAAGCCAGTAATGACTGTCTCCTGTATCCATGATCATGCAGGAAAAATCCTCCACAGACCTCTCTTTTCTTTCTCAAGCCATTTAAAGGAGGAAATTGGAATTTGATCTCTCATAGGAGCAGCAATAAAACCAAGCCTGAACTGCCACAGCTTGACAAATCAGTTCAGCTAGGAGCTAATTTTGTTCACGGGCAAAAACAAACACTTATCTGTGATAAGTGGCACTGGCAAAAAAAAACAGCCATCACTCTTTCTACTGCAAATAACTTAACTATAAAGTATAAACAGATGACTAGATGCCAGGATGAGGATGAGTACTTATCCAGCAAGATCAGTTTGTGTTGTCAAACTAACAAGATACACGAGAAAGACTGAAGCCATAGGCCATTGGCTTCTTGAATTCCAGACTCTGGCCTTAAATCATGGGTGAAACTGCTCAACAGGTAGAATGAGTAAGACTAACTCCTCTGGCTCCTCAAGCCAAGCTCATTATCTGGAGTAACATAAAACCACACTCATGCCAGCCACTTGCTCTCCTTAGACATAGTCGTTCTGATTAGCAAAGACAAAAATCAAGTATTATGAAAATACAGTCATTCTCCTGTGTCTCAACAGAAATACATGCAGTAATTTGTGTTGGAAACCACAGCACATACTGCCTTTTAAGTTGTGATGAAGAGCTCAACAAAAACCACTAAGCATAGGCAATGAAATTCAGGAAGCACCATGAATAAAAGAATAAATAGTCAGTGGTTTGGATGTAAACAAATGCTGTGTGCATATGCACGCATATGCAAACACATTATATTTGAGATTCTAGGACAAGATTAGATAGCAAAATAGTAATACCTTGGAACAAGGCAGCCCACCAATCCAGCAGCAAAGCCACCATGAGAATAATGGAAGACAAACGTGAGATACAGAATAACTGGAACTTTGCACATATTATACAGCCAATTGGTGATGGTATATCCAGAAAGCTTAAACTATGCTATGAAAACAATACAAAATTCACAGAGGAGATCAATTAGAAAATAAGATGAACATTTCATTAACATCTCAAAATACAAATACCTTAGAGACTCTTCTTGGAGGACCAGATTTAGCAACATCTCTGCCACAAGGCTGGCATGGCATGCTACAGGCCATTTGGCATAGAACAATGACTACCTCTATTCCTTAAGGATGGGATGATTTGATTTGGACCCACAGCACAGAATATGTATGAGACTTTCATGTTTGAAAACCTAAGAAACAGCTCAAATTATGATTCCTCACTGTATAAGTCAGACCTTGTAAGGACTTAAAAATCAAGAATTCAAGTTTTCCCTGCTTAGAAAATTTATTCTCTTCGTTGTAAGAACATGGTTATTGGGTGGATACATGAAGTGCAGATAGTTTTGCAGGAAAAAAAAAAACTCTGGATGTAAAATGTAGCTAAGCTGCATTTCACTTAAGTGTACAGGAACAGTTCTCATTTCAAGATTCATTTTGCAAAAACTTATACTTTCATAAAATAAATTTACCAAGAGTTGCTATGCAAAAGCATTTTCTAACAAGGCCTAATTGTCTGGCAGTTGGAAACTTTTGGACCTGAGAGCCACAAATAAAAACTAGGTTTTACCAAAGGTATCCATGATTTCTGAAGCCGACGAGACTTCCTTAGATGTACTGTAAGTAAACATGGATTGATGTATAAATTCCAAGTGCAAACCCTATTTAATGGGTTGCATGATAGTAGTAAGTTTACAATACAGTATTGCAAATTCAAAACATTATGTTCAAGTTGCCTCAACATTAAAAGATCTGAGAAAAGTTAAAACAAACAAGTTAACCTTGTAAGCAGAGCAACTATTTCATCATACATTTTGAAAGAGAGAAAATGCTGATGGGATTAGGCACCGCATCTATGTTTAAATATCATGAATATTGCTGAGAGTGATTCAGTTTCTTTTCAAGTTCATTTCTTCGACCCAATAGGCAATACCATTACAGGTGAAAAACAACAATTGTGATACAATACAATCACCACCATCATGGAGCATTATTCCAAAGCAGATAAAGCTAGCTATATTGGAAAATCAGAAACCCAGTCCAGTTCGTGCAGATGTAACATTCAATAAGCAGTAAAATGTTTTTAGTTGGCAGAATAAAGCAGGTGATCATGATTTCCAGCACCAATAGTTGCAGGGTACAGATACTTGAAGGTTACATCTCCAATCATTGAACACTAAGGCATTTCCTTGGGGCAATAATGCCAACAAAGTACAGCTGGATTTAGAGTGAATTGCATTGCAAGACCAAAGGTTACAAAATAATAATTATCATAAACTACCTGCAATGGCATTGATTGAAAAAGGAATTGCTTTGGAAGGAATAGAAGAGGCTGCTTCTTGAGCTAGTGGTAACTGATAGCATTACAGCAAAGCAAGCTTACAATATGAACTAGCAGTATGATAACAGCATAGTACTGCAACTAGATTATCTAATGGATTACATGAACACGTGTTAAGATTACAACAAAGTATTGCACATTTAAAACATTATGTTCAAGTTGCCTTAACACTAAAAAATTGGAGAACAGCTAAAACAAAAAAGTTATCCTTGTACAACTATTACATCATACATTTTGGAGGACACACAACACCCATAGGGGCACTATGTTTAAATATCATGAGTATAGCTGACAGCGATTCTATTTTTTTCGAGTTCATTTCTTTGACCCAATATGATTACAACTGAGAAACAACAACTGGGAGACAATAGGATCACAGCTATCATGGAGCATTATCCCAAAGCACATAAGGCTAGCTGCCATGGGAGCATCATCGGCCCCGTCCAGTTCGGCCAGATGTAACATTCAACAGGCAGTAAAATTTTTTAGTTGGTGCAATAAAGCAAGTGATCATGATCTCCAGGTACCACTAGTTGCAGGGTATAGACACTTGTAAGGTACATCTCTGATCATTGAACACTAAGGCATTTCCTTGGGGAAAAAATGCCCATAAAGTACAGCTGGACTTACACTTTACAGTGAATTGCATTGCGTGACCATAGGTTACAATATGGTGATTAGTTACATCATAAACTACCTGTGATAACATTGATTGGGAAAAAAAATGATTGCTTTGAAAAGAATAGCAGAGGCTGCTTCTTGAATTAACCAGCCACCAAATCTTATTCAGAATCTGTTCCTCTTAACCTCTTCATCACCACCAACTGCACAGGTCGCTCGGCCTTCAGCTGCTTCCAAAAGAGGAAAAATGGAGACGATAATCATCATATGCTTTGTTGGGATTGAATTATCAATGCGTTTAACATGATTTGAGCAGCTGCTTCATAAATAGCTTTGTTGTAGTGCATCCCGTCGGTTGTACATCCTGGACCACAATTATGTGTCAGAGATCCAACATCCAGCAGCATAAGTGGACCTCCTGATTGCTTTAAAAGCCTACTTTGGCCAACCTCTCTGTTATAATCCTCACACGCCCTGTCTGTCATTTTTTCCCTCTTTTCCTGTGTGTTCAACATGGAATTGATCAACGTCGGCATACCCAGCCAAAACATATGAGGTGATTTCACAGAGACGGACCCAGAAATTGGTCCATCACTTCCAACTTCAGGCGTAAGCGGCAAGAGAGAATCCAACAACCTTCTAAACAGTCCCAGTGAAAGACCATAATCCGAAGAATTTGTGTAATGTAACATATGCCACAAGCCAGATCCCATGACCAAAACATCCGGATATTGATGGCTGATCTCAAATTCCTTCAACACGTTAGTTAAATTCGACACGTACGGTGCCCAAACGAAATCTACCTTCACACCGTGATCCTCAATCACCAAGTGATAATCGCTATGCCGTTTAAAGAGATCTCCTTCAATCTCACTAGTGGACTCCAACATCACCATCAGCAATGACAGGACGAACAACCGAGCTTCCGAATCGCCAGCAACGACAATCCACGACCCATTAAGGAGTTCCATTGCATCCAATCTACCTAATTTCAGAAACCCGCACCGGACAACAGATTTCGATCTGGACCATCCCCACGAAGGAGACCAATTCGAAGAATTATTCGACGAATTGCGTGGTACTTCAAGAGGCCCATCATGGGCATCCTCGTTCCCGAGCTCCCAGTCGATCTCGTTAAGAAAAGAAGCACAAGAATCTCTACTCTCTACAGCAAACGAGAGCGACGATACGATATCCGAAACGGACGGGAAGTAGGGAGTTAGATGAACACTTACGGCAAGGGTAATGAAGAGCGCACAACTGAAGAAGAGAAGCCTGTTTCTGCTGAGATGCCAACCAGCCATACCCATGGGAACGAAGACAACCAGACAAGCAGCTAGGATGCCAATCTGAAGGGCACCCACCATCTCTATTTGGGATGGTCAGATTCTGCTAAAAACAAGAGATCATCTTGTGGGGATTATGAAGAAGGGAGCAATGCTCAAGTTCCTTTGTTCCAAACTGGCTTAAACCATCATCTGCTAAAATGGCAAGCCAAAACACAAGTCATAAAATGAAGGGGAGAAGCACAGAAAGAAACAAATGGAATCGGAACTATTCTGACAAGAGATGGAAGAACCGATCGGGGACGAATTTTCACGCTAACAAACGGATAAATTTCAATATATGGGAAAATCAGAGAGAGGTGTGCTCAATCTAGCAAGGTGAGAAAAGGAGGGGAGGGTTAAGCAAACCAAGAGAGAGATAGCGAGAGTACAACTACCGATGGGTAGGGGATCACGACTGTTCTTAGAGAATTTCTGTTTGGAGTAAGACGTAATTTGACCATGATCCACGATAAAAGCCTCTAATTTTCAGTCTTTCAAGAGGGAGAATATAGCAGGTAAACCCATTAAGTGTTCAGGCAAAATAAAACGATTGTGATATGCTTTTCATAAGATTAAAATACATAACTTTTTACTTTAGAAGACTGTGCAAAAAATTAAATTGTTCACATGCATTTTGAAAAAATAAACTTGCTCCAGTTTGTAAAAGGTGGTGAGGTGAGGCGTTTGGTTGAGGCGTAGGCGTTGCTATTTTAGAAAACATTAGTTTATAGTGTTGTAAGAATTTATGTGTACGGATATATTTGACAATTCAAAGCTAAATGCTTATCAAGTCAACTGTGTAGATTATACATTGGACACTAAATTTGTATACAAGTTAGTTTTAAGAAGGAATTCTTCACTTTGCATGAGCTTTGATTAGCTCGAACAACTTAACATCATGAGAGATTGCAATTTACGTGTAAGAAATTTATCTAGATCGGAACCAAATCCCCATATGAGAGAATCCAAAGTTCATATATGTCAGAAGTAAATCCGACTTACGAAATCAAATCCAATCCGAAATTTTCTGATTTGGTTCGGGAATCCGGAGGTGAGAATAACGGGTCGAGTCGATCATGGAACATCCGATCAAAACCGATTCCTTCGCATCCATGGCCTGATGAAGCGGGAGTCCAACGCTGCGAAAATCGAACCGCCCAAGCGGAGGAAAAAGAAGACGAAGAAGGGGAATCCTGAATGGCTGGAGGACTGCAGAAATCGGCCGTTCTTTACCACTATCCGTGTCCGGACGGTGCATTTGCCGCACTTGCTGCTCATCTTTACTTCTCCTCCTTTGGGGACGACTACCCTGTTCTGTTCTTCCCAAATACAGTCTATAAACCTCTAAGGTGTCGCTCTACATCTCATGCTCGTCTTTTTTTATAGTTAGGCTGTCTCTTTATTCAGATTTCTTTTTTTTTTTTGTTACCATGTGAGGGTTTTCAGTGCTGTAGTTCAAATTAGCTTGGTGGGTCCGGAACTTCAAACTTTGGTACATAATATGATGTTTGAAATTGGATAACGAGATTTGAGAGGAAAGGAAGACGGAAACGTTTAGTATATACTGAGCTGCTATTGATCTTGGTATGATGCAGCAACATGCCATAGTGGCATTTTTGAACCATCTATAATGAATTCATGTAGATAACTGTGAAAAGGGTAGGTTAAGCTCAGCGTCGATTCAGAGCGTCTGGATAAGCCTATAAGGATTCTGTTCTAATATCTGGTTTCTAAGCAAAAGGTTTCAGAGCAGATGTGCTTGCAATCGAATTATATTTCTTAGCGACTATGTACCTCTGAAGAAGTATATATTTAGTTTGCCGCATTTAGCACTAATTTTGGTGGCATACTTCGTTTTATCCGCTGTGCTAAAGCGGCTTAAGATGTCAGACAGTTGCAATTTCAGTTATACCAATACATACTTGTGCACAACTTGCTTCAGAATGGAAATACATTGAAGTGAAAAATGAAAAGTTTTGAAACTTTTCTCAATTACGTTATGAAATACATCACCCATTCCTATCAGCATTTCTGAAAAATACTATTTTGATTAGAATTTTGAATTCTTCTAGCACGCCCTTGAAAATTTGAAATGAGAGCGTCAATGTCTATACCCATGTCTGTCGATACCGGCGTTCAGTGTTTCATCTAATACACCACAGTCTCCGATTCTGGCTGCTTAATATTCTGTCAACCATTAGCAATGAATAATTATACTTGATGAGTTAGGTACATGCAGTTCATGATCAACGTATTCTCAAGTACATTGGACCAACATGGACTCAGATGAAGTAAAGAAGCTTTCTTTAAACATGAAACACCATAATATTTCATTTTGGAGGGTGACTCTTTTGGTTTGCTTCACAAGAGTACGTAACTCTCTCCCATTCTTGGTGAGAGAGAAAAAAGAAGCAAATGCATGATCTTGTATAGTTTGAGTTAAAAGATGTCATTTGTTACTGTGCATCTGACAGCGGCTGAAATCCTAAAACTAGGGATCACTGGTCTGCAAGACTAGCTTGATGAACAGCTACACCACCCAAATGCTATTTTAACATGCTTACGTGATAATGGCTAGCATACCCATGTTAGTATGCAGTTTTGAGACACAAGTATGGCAGACCAACTGGGTAAATTTTGTATTGGTCTGGGTCAGATCCTGTTCAATCCAAAAGTTTGAACAATGAGTATATTTTTGTGATGATGATGGTTTTATTATAGACAATGTGTTTTACTTTAATTTAATGGAATTGTATGTATGAATTGTTAAACTTATAACTATGTTGTTTTTATGCATTATTTGTTAGCTTATGATTCGATCAATTTTGTGCCTCACTATATATATATATATATATATATATATATATATATATATATATATATATATATATATATATATATATATATATATATATTTTTACCTGCATTTTTTAAAATTGCGGTGTCCAAACTCCAAACCCATATTGCTATGCCTATACCCACCCATGTGACACCACCCAGATATAAGTTTAATCAGTTTTATGTCCTTTTCGTTCCAATTACTACCTTATTTGGTTTTTTACATGTGACTGTGCAATCTATCTCGGCGGTGTGTGTAGCTCCATCTTCAATTTGATCATTTTGTATCCAAATTCTGACATGTCAATACAGGCAACTAACAAGCAGAAGTATTTGTGTCTCTTCTTTCAGGATTGATGACCTTCCCTTAGGTGATATTGCTGATGTTTACCTCCTTGACTTTGTTGGTCCACCTGGTTTTGTCAAGGATGTCTCTTCAAAAGTCCAAAGGTTGTTTCATTTCCTTGTTATTCTTATTTTAACTTTGTTCTTGTATATGACAAGGCATATATTCTCAATATATATAAAGGAATTGGATTTATTTGTACAAGTAGGCAAATGGAAAAATGACCCTAGACAAGGGCACTTGTCAACCCGTGTCACTGAATTCTTGAAGACCTAAGATTTCTATTGTTGACTTTGGCTTTGCATGCTAATAATTGACTGTGGCTCTTCGAAATTGTAAACACTGAGGATGTGATGCATATGATAGGTAAAATTTTGCATGTGCCATAGGATTGTTATCAAACTGCAGCTCAATCATTTCACTTTCACCAGAGCAGATTGATTTGATGCTCCCCAAACTAGTCCTGTTTTTAGGGGTCCCGTATGTAAGATTAAAATGTCATGCAGTTTGACTTTTTAGCCTGATACTGGATTGGCAAACTATCCATGATATGATGGCAAAAGATAACATTTTTTTTTGTTAGTTGCTGCTGTTTTCACTATGTGATTGGCATGATGAAATGACCTATTTGTTTGTGCAGAGTTATCATATTAGATCATCATAAGACAGCACTTGAGATGTTCAGTAAAGATGATACCTTCTCGCACAACATTATTAAGGTCATAGACATGGAAAGAAGTGGCGCAACAATTGCTTTTGACTTCTTCATTGAGAAGCTTCACGAAAGATACAAAGGCAGCCTTCCCCCAGATACATATCTTGTGAAGATGTTTCCAGAGACTGAACTTAGTAGGGTTACTCAGCTTTTCAAGTATATTGAAGATGCAGACCTTTGGAGATGGGCTCTTCCAGATAGTAAAGCATTTTCCAGTGGATTGAGAGATATCAATCTTGAATATAACTATAGGCTGAACCCAAATTTGTTTGGACAGGTTATTTAACTTTCTGAAGTTTAAAATGCATTTGTAGATAATGTTCACTTGTATTTGGATGCTCTTCACACGGACTTGGTAGGAGACATCAAAGGATCTCTGGGACTCATTATTTAACAGTTGATTGATATAGGGTTCTCATTTTCAAGGCTTAGTTATGTGTAGATGAAATGAGGAACTCCACTGATAATAGTCATTGTGCTCACGTATAATATGTGCAAGATTCATCATCTTGTATTTGGCATTGAAGATCTACTAATCGAAACAATAGGAAAATATTCTTGCCTCTTGAAGAGGACCAGAAGATATAGACCTGAGTAGCTGACAGAGAGATTGTAGCATGTTGAAGATATGCTAAAATGGATCATCACAATGATAGGAAAATAGAGTATCAAATCATCGTCGTTGACACTCAGTTGCATTAGAATTAAGAAGAGTCAAAAGATACTGTAAATTGGTTGCGTAGACTATAAACTGTTTATGTTTTTTTACTTATTTTACCATGTTCAGATAACCTGATTTGCTTCTGAAATAAATGAATTGTATTGGAAGGTTCGTAGTTTAGGTTGATACTCTTAGACCTTGAGAAATGAAGTTGGGCAAAACTTGCTGATGCTATTTTTCCTTCAAAACGCTGTTTTTGGCAGTTGCTATCACTGGATCCTTCAGATATAATCTGCCAAGGCAAGATAAGCTTATTACACAGACAAAAGTTAATTGATGAGGCTCTTCAATCCTCATATGAAATCTCACTAGGAAAAGGGCTACATGGGAATTGCTTGGTATGTGCCTTCATTTCCTTTTTCAGATAATATTTCTTTTGGATGTGATGGTTATTAAACTATTATTTGCTTGTTCATGAGCTTGTATTGGTATCCAGTAAAACTTTATACTTGCATATGTGACATGAAAACCCATGTTACATTAAATTTGATCTTTATGAATTTTGGATTTGCAGCGATATAGATGATGCAGTGCATTAGAAAAGAGATAGATTAATGAAGGCAAATGGGACACGGGAAACATACAAATAAGTAATAAGAGTACCACTAACATAGGAACATACAAATAGGAGTACAACTAGCATACTATCAAGTATCAACCAAGATGTTCAAACTGAAAATGTGAATGAGAAACAAGGTCTTGAATGGAGTTCTGATCAGGAGCATGGTTCTTGACTTGACTACATAGTATATATATTCACCTGTTTTTTGCTAAATGTACATAAGGTGCAGGTTTGAGTAGCAAGTGCGGCTACTGGGACAGATTGTATGATTCAAGGATTTAGATTTGAATGTTCAATGTATTGGCATGAAGCAGCTTGTTTACTGAGACAGTTTCAAATTGAAAAAATTTGATCTGTGCATGACAAATTGGGATTGTTAACAAAATGTGCAATTTATGAACCCATCACATGGGACAAATTCTAGTATAACGGGCAACTGAATGTAACTTGGACTGTGGAATTTTGGTTACCGGTGCCTATAACAAATATAACATTGCTTTTTTTGCAGTACCAAGTTCATTTGATTCAACTTGCTGTTGTGAGATCCATCTTTTATTTATATCCGTATAATCTTGTAGGTTTTTTTCCATTGTTTCCAAATGCAAACATGAATGTAATATCTGGCAGGAAGTTCAAGTATATTCTTATATAAATCAGTCACTGAACTTTCATATATATTTTCTTATTCAATTTTTTGCTAAGTTCTAATCGTTGAGTTAAGATATTTGTGTGGTTTTCCATGACAAACAGCAGTTGTTTTGTGTATTTGTTTGGTTTTTTTTGTGTTTTGTATTTTCAGTTCTTGATTGCAAAACTAAGTCACTTGATATTATTGCTGCATATGATACATATGGCAAAGCATTCTTCACTGCACATAATACATATGCAAGATAATTCTTTCTTTGCATCTTGCTGTTGCTCATAGGCTGTCAATGCTGACTCTATTTCAAATTTGAGGAGTGAGCTTGGGAATCAGCTGGCTGTCAAAAGCTCTGTTATGAAATTGAGGTACTTCTTCCAGCATTGGCCCTATTTTCGATTAGGTCTTTGACATGTCAATCTTTGGCTGCTTTGTCAAAATGTAAATTGTTACCAAACTAGCTTATTCATTTGGCTGACCTGGAATCTGCAAAGTTTGAGTCCACTAATCCTTTTTGCCTGATTATTTCCACTAATCCTTTTGCCTGGTTATTTGCAGGGGAATTGGTGCAGTTGTTTACAGAGTCCCAGAACTGGAGGATGGGCACTTGCTGAAGATAAGCCTTAGGAGTGTGGGTTCGGAAGACACAACAGTCATATCACAGGTTGGTCATATCTTTATGGTTTCTCATTTGCTGGTATTGGTAACCATTATCTGTATTTTGTAACATTGGTAAATACTAGAAAGGCTGTTAGTTTGCTAAAAAGGTTGTTCTCACATGTTTAGCAAATATAACATTCCTGATAGTTGATAATCTGTACTTTTTGGTTCAGTTAGTAAATCACATTTTTTACTAAAATTGAATGATTTTACTTATGCTGCATCCAGAAATATGGAGGTGGTGGTCATCAGAATGCAAGCTCATTCATGTTGAAAGCAGATGAGTTTGAAAGATGGAAGGTGCATCCAGTGGCTAAATTCAGGCCTTCAGTTTCTAAATGTTCTCTCTTATACGGGTAAAATTTCTAACTTTTATGGAACAGCACGAAAAATGTAATGATAGAGAGCAAGCGCCAAAAAAATAAGGAGAGCAATGGGGATAGGAAACAGATAGCAGATGTAGTCTCTTGTGGAACAAGGTTAATTATGTTGTATAACTCCATGTAGAGAAGCTCATTTGTCATTTTTTTATGCTAGTATAGGCCTTTGTGAAATTATGTTGCATAACACCGTGCAAAGAACCTCACTTGTCAAATTTTTGATGCTAGTACAAGTTTTTTTCTGGTCTTAATCTATTCAAATTGTGGTACTGGAATAGTTTTTGCTGATCTTATTCATTCAAGGACATGAGCAACCTCTCTCTCTCTCTCTCTCTCTCTACTTAACAAAATGGAGGTATATCCCGATTTTGTTCTAATCATCACAGCTTATAAGAATATATTGTAAGATGGGATATTCTTCCATTCTTGTAATCGCATTTTTTGTAGGATTTCCCATCTTATAGTCACTACAACTTATAGAATACTTTTGTCTAGTGATGTTTCAAATGTTTAAACATTAACGTTCTTGTACTGTGCTTATGTTCCACTTGTTGCAGTTGTCTTGTGATTGCATGCTCTTATTGGAGCAAAGTCTTCCTGTAATCTTTTAAACTCCATGGCTTGTCTCTTCTTCAGCACAAGGACAAAGTTATCTCTGGTTACACACAAAATCTGCTCTGTGGTTCTAAGTAGTTTTCAGGGTTGCACCTATCTTGTGATTGTCGGCCATGCATAACCTTTGTCAACAAAGTCTTATTCTCTGGAGGCTGAAAGTGTCCATGGTCCGTCCTGTAAAATAAGATCCAGATTTGGTGTTGAGGAAAGGTTCAACCTGCAATGGGGTCAGGTTTGGAGGCCGTGATATTTACAAGGAGTTGGGTGTAGTTTACCAAATTTGTACCAAATCAGGGTTTCGTCTATGTAAATCTTACAGAGTTCAAGTATGGTTGTTTCTTCCTTTGGTCAGGATGGGTGTGGATCCTGGTCTAATCTCTTCCCTCAGACCTTTGTCGAGGCATTCACATGCCTACCATGTTGGGGGTCTGAACCATGCTTCTGTTTGTCCTTTTCAAATGAAAAAGATGTTTTTGCTCACTAACACAGTGTAAAACCCCAAGGCTATGACCCCGACCCCTAGGGCCTAGGCTTATTGTGTGGGGACTGATGTCCATGGGGATCGAACTAGTGACTAACCTTAAACCAGCCGCTGACCTAACCAGCTATGCCAAACTTAGAATGCATGGCCTTGAGCTTCCTTTGGATTATCTTTGGAATAAAAAAAAAAAAAAAACAGATAAATTGGGAAGCTTTTAATAGGGGCGAATTTTAAGGCTTTCTTAAAGAGGCAATGAATGAAGTGAGACATATAATCTCGAAGTCGAATGTCTTTTAGACAACAAAGAAGATGAAGGTAGGGTCACTGAGCCGTTCACTTTTCTCATTTTCTGAAACTCTTAGTTGTGCTGGTTTAACCTGTCATACATGTGATTCCTCATCATCAATAGGATGAATCACTTTGAGCTCCATGACAGGGATCTTAAAGTAGACAAACTGTGATAAGCAGTTAAACTGTAGAAAGAACTAAGGAAATTACAAGCAGACATTAGGTGTTGTCTTTCACTTATTTCGGATAATCTCTTGGGCTGCTTTCAGTAACAACTGCAATACATTTAACCTTTTTATCAATCTAGAACTTTGATAAAATCTTTCCATTTCAAAAAGAGTTGGAACACGTTATTTTCATTTCTAATGGTGGTCGTCACAAAGTCTTAGAATGCTTATGGAAGCCTCTATAACTGTGGATGCCCCCTCAATGCTGTCCATCAAGCATGTAAGATGCCCGCATGCATGCATCACGAATCGTGCGTCATCCATGTGTTTATTTCCCTCTCCAGTTAAGCATGACTTGCAAGGATGGAAAGCATCATCATCATCATAATCACATGAATCAAATGCATGTGGGTTCCCAAGGGCCCTTACCTCTTTGCCTTCAATCACATGGCTAAGGTGAATATGCCCTTGTATAAATTCCTTCCCCACAAGTCCCAATGAACTCACAAGACAAGGAATAAAGAGGGGGTTGGAAAGTAAGGAACCTTGCCGCTTTATACTTTGCTCTTTATGTGCGCATTGCATTGGACCACCAACTGGGTTACTGCCGCCTGAATCTACTAGACAACTATAGCGCCTAGCAGAACTATGACAGCCTGAATCTAAGGCAGCTAGTTCCTCCTTTTTTTAATATTTTAAAGTTCTTTTGACGTTAATTTCTCTACATTATACGTTAAATAAGACTAATGGTGTTTTATGTAGAGCAGCTTTCTAGTTAAACTTTAAGCATGAGGTCACCATTACATTGGGCTACTTTCTTTTTTTTTCATAGAGAAAGCTTTGGTGACCTCGCCTTGGTGCCCTTCATAACTCCTTTATCACCACATGCTCTCTATTTACGGTGGTAGAGTGGGCCTTTTCATGCTTACCTTTGGCTTTTAACAATAAGGTCAAATTAATTTTGTTTGTTGGGAACATGCTAGGAAAGCAAAACATTATGAGTATCTCGAGTATCTTTACTTGTTTATCAAGAGAATCTCAAAGAAAAAATTTATATATAATAAGATCTGAAATGAATACAAATTTAGCAAATGAATAAGGGGATATTATACTCCTTTTTCTTTTTGGGTACGTTACCAACGGATTGAAATGCACAAAAATTGTGGGGTTCCTCTTGTTCTTTCTTTCAAAAGTCCATGTTGTTGTCAGCATAATATCGTCAAATGAAGAAATTGGCCGATGAGGATGATGATTATTAGTGCTTTATGGGCCCGAACACTTGTAGCAGGTCATAGGTTTTATGCTTGAAATGATTCTAAGCGAATGGAAATGACTTGAGTGAAACTTGACCAATTAGATGCATCACATGGCTGTTTTCAATTTTCATTTCAGATAGACTATGAATCAAAGTATGCAGTAAACATAAAGATCTTGCAAATAATTTGCATATACCAATTACGAAAGATTCTTCCATATGTTTGATGTAAAGCTGTTTCTAATATTTTTCATGATTTTCTTACACACAAACAATCAAAATGGGAGTTGATATAATCACCAATAAATGTATTTTTCCGATGGAATCTGACTTCTTTAACCTCAATTTATCACTTTCAACCATTTCCAATGCAATAACCGAGTTCATAACTCTAAAAGATTAATCCACCATTAATGCGTATTTGTAATTCTTATGCTTCATCATAAGAACCGGATGGTAGAAATCACAAATTGCTTTACATGAGTGAATTGACGGATTAAATGTCCTGCTCACCAATTAGATGCACCTCAAAATAATGTATAAAGTTGCGAGTTTACGATGGATTTGAATCAGTAAGAAATGGATCATCCTTAAGATATGCAAGCCAAGTGTTATTTGCTCACATACCGCCCAACAACAAGGTTGATGGGATGACGTTTTGCTATGCTTCAACTTGTATTTTGGTGCTTCTTTTTGCAGCATAAGAGATTGATTGATGTTACGGGAATCCAAAATGGAGACTATACCTGCCCCGTTGCTCCGTCCCATATACCAACCCATGGATTCATAATATAAAGATGTGTTAGCTTTCAACAGTGTAGTCTAACACGATCATACACCATCGGCAAACTTTGTGTGACAAAAATATAAATTGAAAAGCTTAGGAAGCATTGTTTTCTCATGAGTCCAAGAAATTTAGGGATGAAACTTTTTAAAGTAGTTCAAATCACTTGGAATATGGAAAGGGCCTGGATTTGGGTCCGACTCTTTCCCGGTAAAGAACACGCAGCACCGCAGAAATTGGGATGCGCGTATATTTATAAACTTTGCTTTAGATTGATCGCATAGAGTTTATCATTTGTCTAGTGGAAAATAGTTTTTTTAAAGAGGAAATGTATCTGTCATCCACCATCCTTTTGGACAAAATAAATTTATGCACACCACATTGTCATTCAGATATATGTTCATCATATCTGTTGAATTTATGTATTACATGAACCATGTTTGTGGCATTAATTTACATAAACTCCGCATATATATCTACTCAATTTTCATATTACTGTACATGGTTCTGCCTAGCTTTGACTCGAGCTTGGTTCAATCCATCTTCTACTCCGAACTTTGTTGCATAAGCGGTACAAGTTTCGAATACCTTCAGTTTGTTCATTTCCAGCTCCATCAGTTACCACAGTATTCTCTCTCTCTCTCTACACTAATTTAAATTTAAGATAAGCGCTGCATGGGCGGTGCAGTATTCTCTCTCTCTCTCTCTACACGGATATACGTGAAGTACGTAGTTAGGTTTTCCTCCATGCATTTGTAGAGAGAGAGAGTATGTGTTGTTCATTCTTTTATCTCCTAAAACTTGGAAAGTATGGATTGATCCTTGGTGGAAGGTGCTTTCGGAAGTCGGTACCTCGATTCGTAGCTTTCTTAAAAAAAATAATTACTTGGCACTGCCCATCTAATTTTAATATTAGATAAAAAATAATCAAAAGTTGCTGTTTAGAATCTTGTACATTTGAATAATACTCACTGCCTTACCCTCGTTTGAAGCCAAATACAGAAATTCTTTTCCCACGTTAAGCCTCCTCCGCAGCCAGGTGGGTCCAGCGGTGCACCCACCGAGCAGATACTCCCCTCCTCTCATTAATTTAAAGGGTCAGTCACTCGAAAAAGTTTTCGGAAACTTTTTCCTCTTTTCAATTTACAGTCGTTTTTAGAATTAGTCCAAGCTAATTTCATCGCTTAAGCGAAAAGTAGGGATGGAAGTGTCAATACTGTAAGGTAAAGGGTGCACATGAGAAAAAACAAAAAACATGAGCCCGGCCGTATTTAAAGCATAATGGGACAAAGCCGTCGGTTGATTGGAAACAAGTCGAGAATTAAAAAAACATGAGCCCGGCCGTTTTCTGGGATTAAGATCTAAAATGTTAAAACTTTGGATCTTAATAACATCATGCAAAATTCTGAACCATAAACTAAATTCGAAAATGTAACACCCTTAGGAGCGATTTATTTTAAAAGCATAAATTAATTCAAATTTTCTTTGTAGAACTCCGCATACTGTTAAACATATCAACCATAGTAGTTTTGTTCAAGCACTGGCTTATATATATATATATATATATGTCGAAGAATTTAAACATTAGCGATTAACTAATTGTGACATCATAAAGTCTATCTTTGTCTTGTGTGCATAAAACAAGAAGGTTTAAAAAAAAAAAAAGTTTTCCTCGCTTGTTCTGTTCAAGTGCTGCCATACCCCAAAAGGAAAAGTGCACATGTTTCACCGTCACAGTGAAATGGGCATTTGATTTTCCTCCTCGTTCGTTTAAACAAGTTAGCATCAACGAGCAGTTTCTTTGATAATCGTAAAGCAAGAATAAGCACGAAAAAGGAAAAAAGCACCAAAGTGCGTGCGTTGATAAGAAACAAAAGAAAAAGAGAAGAAAACAAGAAATAAAAGAAGCCGCAAGTTGCTTTGAGCAAACTATTCCACTTAGTCCACACCAATTTCGCCTCCCATATGTTTTCTTCCTGTGGCACGTGCGAAAAGTCACTTCTCTCTCATTTTCATCACTGCAGATTTTGGCATTCATATATATATATAATTGAAATTGGTTAGCCCCTTCTATGGTCAAATATATTTTTTTTGTGTGTTCATAAAAAATGCATTGACAACAACAATTGCATGACTATGGCTTTTTAATGACAGAATGCATTTCTTTTTGTGATGGTTTTTAATGAAGCAAAATAGACCCGTAAAGACAACCAGTCAAATTAGACGTAGAAATCTTTGGCCGATATTATATATATATATATATATATATATATATATATATATATATATGAAATATAGATTGCTTATATTATATCTAAATTAAAAAACTGAAGACATCCCAATCCCTTTTAGAACCGAGTTCACGTCGAAGAGAGAACGATGGGTACGTGGAAAGGGACAGTGTGGGACCGGAGGGGGGGGGGGGGGGGGTCTCTCCAAACGGGGGGGCCCCCCGGGGGGGGGGGGGGGGGGGGGGGGGGGGGGGGGGGGGGGGGGGGGGGGGGGCTCTGCTAACTAGGCGGGTCCCACCGGTGGGGCCAAACGGCCTTCGGAGGTCGGCGTGGTGGTGGTGAGGTCGGCCTCCTTTCTGCTCACTCTTTGCGGTGAGGAAGAAGGATCCATTCTTTCTTTGTGCTAAACCAATAGTTACACGCCACGTCCTCAACAAATAGCAGGCGGAGGCCGGTGTTTGCGGGACCCACTTGCTGACTGACTGAGACCATCACCATTTGCAAGCAGAATAAAAACAAAATAAACATTCCATTGTTCAACTGTTCACATGAAAAACCAAAAGAGAGAAAATAAATGTTCATAAATATTTGGTAGTTTAGTTGGAAAGCAGGAAAATAAATGTTAAAAGTTGGGTTGGGGGTGGCGAATGACCTTTTCTTTCTCTCTCTCTATCTCTCTGTCTCTCTTTTTATATAAATCAGCCTACCTTCTCCTTCTCTCTCCCGCTCCTATTCTTCACATAACAAACAACATAATTCGTTTGCAACGAGTCGAAGCTTCGTCCCCTTCACACCTTCCCCATCTTCCTCTCTCCCAAAGGCATCCTCTCTCTCTCTCTCTCTTTCTTCCCTTGTGCTAAGCAGTTAGATCCTTGATAATTGCAGATTTTTTTGTTTGGGTGAGCATTGGGAGATTCAAGAGAAATCTGCCTCGTTCTCTTGCCGCAACTGTTAGAACGTGTGAGCGCAATTCATGGCACCAGTCACCCTTCCTCCTGGCTTCCGCTTCCATCCGACTGATGAAGAGCTGGTGGCTTTCTATCTTAAGAGGAAGATTCATGGCCTCAAGATCGAGCTCGAGATCATCCCCGAAGTCGACCTCTACAAATGCGAACCCTGGGATTTGCCAGGTACCCAACGATAATCTTCTTCTTAATTATGTTCATGCACAAACCGATGGTAGCTAGGTAGACTCCCGCCTGATTGTTGCGCGGCAGAGCCTCCTGGTTCTCGAGCTGTCGGATGCCTTCAACTTGAAAGTCCTAACTTCGGAATTCAGTATGATAAAACAAAGTGCCTGGGCCAACACGAGCTTCTGTGATGATTTCTTGATCATGATCAAAAGAAACAAAGCTTTAGTTGGTTGTCTTCAAGAAATTGGATTTCATATGATGAATTCACATTATGAGAATGTGGTGCAACGTAATTGCACAAAAATCGTGTTATTACACTAGAAAAATCAAATATTGCTGTATATAAATAGTTTCAATTATATAATCATGCAGAAGACATCTCGAAGGTTCAGAAACATACAAGTCTATACTTAGTTTGGTTTATTAATTATTTGCATAGCTATTAAGATAGTGTAACCTACAATTAAGATTCTACACATGACATTAAAAACGTTAATATTACTATCTTATGTACAGATTAAAAAACCCATTTAAATATGAAAATACATTTAGAATTTTCGCTTTTTTGGGGTGTGGGGAAGTTAAACTTTTGGTCCGCTCTGAGTCCTAGAGAAGCCGAACCTATCGTTTGAATGCTTTTTCTTTTGCAGCTTCAATTGGCCGAAGATGAATAGTTTTAGGTTGCTTGGGATATGATCAGATGATAGATTCACTACTTTCAAGAAAACAAAAGAGGAACCAATAATTAAATTGGTATAAGGTTACTTTTTTATCTTCTTGGTCTTAAAGACATCTACGAGAAAAAAGGTTTGTGCCTGCAACTTTGAAAGTTGCAACTCCAAACCAAAAAACTCTTCAAAGCAAAGTGCATGCATCCTGTCCCCGTCATAGCTACCCTTACACCCCCTATCTCTGTCCATATACATATTAAAACTTGGTAGGTACGAAACCCTAAAATACCATGTTCATAAGGAATAGTCTTAGCCGTCCATCTTTTTTAGATTGGTGGTTGAAAGAAAAGTAATAAAATCAAGTGGTTAACTAATATACATGATTAAAATATTTTATGTCAAATTGTTCCTTTATTTTTTTAAAGGCGGATGATTCATCTATTTATTATGGGTTCCTTACCTACCAATCTCTCTCCCTCTCTCTCGAGGCCCCAACTGAAACTATAACTTAAATTGCTTTGTGCAGAAACTGCAATCTCACAGTGCAGTAATCTCGAGAAGAATGAATGTTTGTTACCCAGAAAAGTTATATGCATTTTAAAGGAAACATTTGTCGATCATGTTGGTGTTGATTTATTTTGATTGGGTTGTTGTGAACGTATCAGAGAAGTCGTTCCTGCCGAGCAGAGATCTTGAGTGGTACTTCTTCAGCCCGAGGGATCGGAAGTATCCGAACGGGTCGAGGACGAACCGGGCGACACGGGCTGGGTATTGGAAGGCGACGGGGAAGGATCGGAAGGTGAACTCCCAGATGCGGGCGGTGGGGATGAAGAAGACGCTGGTCTACTACAGAGGCAGAGCCCCTCACGGTGCACGAACAGACTGGGTCATGCATGAGTACCGTCTCGATGAGAAGGAATGTGTCGGCGTCTCGGGGATGCAGGTCTCCTCTCCCTCTCTCTCATTTTTTTGTACATGTATGAGCATGTTAAATCATTTTTAGACGATTTGAAGATCGACTGTTGGCTCAAAAAACTTCCAGTGATCAGTATACAGTCATCACATTGATTCAAATTCTCATATTTTTTGTAGCAGTTCAGTGACTTAATATTCTGTATTCTTGGGTTTTTCTTCTTGTTGTTGGGTTGGACATGATGACCAGGACGCCTACGCACTGTGTCGAGTGTTCAAGAAGAATGGAACGGGCCCTAAGCCTGTTGGAGATCAGTATGGCTCAGCTCTGAACCCCAGCTCCTCTGCATGGACTGCCAACGATCTCTCATCGACATTAGAGGTGTCTGAGGAGAGGGGAGAAGACGTCGAGAGCCGGAACTACCGCGGCTTTGCTGCTGATTCCTCCTCCTCTGAGTTGATTCATGGAAGGCCTGCACAATTGTATGGCAATTGCCAGAGGAGCTACAATGCCATGGAAGGTGGTTGGATGCAGTTCCTCTCTGATGAGGTGGTCAGTCCGCCCACCCCAACATTTGGTGGATATAGAAGCGACCTCCATGGCCACCTTGAATCCAAGGTAAAGGTCACCTCACTGGCATCTGTATTTGTGATTTTTATTTTGTTTTGTTGCTTTTTTTGCATGGGAAATTTTATTAAGTAATAATGAATGGGTTTTTCTTTCATTATAATTTATAATGTTAATATTTATTTGTGTATCTTGTGGTCAAAAGGCTGAGGATGAGTACTTAACAAGTACTCAGATTGCCACCCCACAAGAACCAATGTTCTTCAACTTTTTAGGCATTATAATAAACAAAGCATGCTTAGTTCTTGCTTTACTTAAGAATATATTCTGTAGTTAATTCTATAAGAAACCTTTTATGCTAGCTATGGAGTATGTATTGTATTATCAGAAGCATTTTGATGACATCTAGGCAACATCAAATGGGTGACGTGCAAATGGATGGGGCTTGAATTAAATCACAAAGTACGTGCCTTTAACATAAACAAATCAATTGTACGTTGATTATTTTTGCATTAGCTTGTTTAACTAATACTAATAATTCATGTTTAACTATACCCAAACTATCATTTTTATTATTGAATATTTGTACATTAACGCTACAAAAATTAATTTTAAGCAAGAAAAACATTGCTGTACTTGCAAATTTGTATATATTTATCATGCTGTAAATGGTAAAATAGCGATTTTGCACTCAGTTAAGAATTTACATGACAAAAACAAACTTGCGAATATTTTTCTGTTCACCATGGAAAAAATTATGTGCATTACAATAATATAATAAAACAGCCAGATGCGCTTTTATTTATTGCATATTTTCTAGGTGCGCTTTTGAGTACAAGTTCCCATACAAGGTTTAGATCTAACCACGGTAAAAGTACCGACGGGAAAACCCTGGCAGTATGTTCGACGTATTTGCAACTGTTTAACATATCAAAAGCTATACAAAACAGGCACCCAAAAGTATGATCCCAAAGTACGTAGCATTAAAAATACAGTAAGCATATTAGCTAATTTGTCCACGTCCATTCTCTTCTCTAAATTTGTGCAGGCGGAAATAGCAATCGAATGTGCACGCCTACAGCATCGCTTCTCATTACCACCTCTAAACGTCGAAGAACTTCCACCAATAGACACCACCCACATGAAATTTCCAGATATCGGGATATTCCAGGAACATGATATTGATCAAAACAACAACATTAGTTGCCAGAATGAAGCAAATATCCTGCAAGAAATATTGTCCATGGCTTCTACTTCACATGAGATGACATCCTTACCTAGTTACTCTGATCTCTGGGTTGGAAACTACCCAAATTTAGATGAAATAGTTCCTCCAAGTGACTCACAGAAGTTCATGAATGACATCATAGATGGGAAATTCGAGACAATGACTAACCTAAGCACTCAAGGGTGGACGTCGAGTTTTTTGGAAGACGTGCCCATCCAAGAAGAGCAGGTGAGATTGGTAGAAATTTCAAAAATGGAAGGGACCCAGGATTACTGTATCCAAGCTAGAAACGACGGATTGTTCGACTGCAGAGACGACGGCAACAGAGTGCTAGATGTAGAACCCGAGGTAAGTGCACTTTCTTCTACCTCTTTGTGCTTCTTAAGTCCCACTTGCTTCGGATGAATCTTCCTCCTTGTGGGCGAAGAAGGCTTTTACCTGAAATATTCGTTTGTGCATAACTATTATGCTCTTCATATGAAATGCACATAAACCCATCTAACATAATTGATGCTTAAAGCAAACCAGTGATTGCAGAATTACTTGGGTCGCATAGGAACATTGGTACCATTGATCCCCTTCGTAGAACATAGACACTTTTCACGAGAACAATCTGTCCATTCTAACAATCACCACTCCAATAGTGAAAGACTGCTGCTTTTTTGGTAGACAGAGGATATATCAATTGAAACGAGGATCACGTACTTTGTTTCCTTTATAAGTGCAGTTGGCATCCTCACAGAGACTCACCTGCACTTACTTTAGTACTTCATTGGTGGAGAGAGTAAGTATATATATTAATCAGTCTGACTGCTCCACCTTTTCGCGGCCATCCGATTATGATTATAAAGCAGACTTCTTTCACTGGAAAAGACTAGGATTGCTCTTGTTGGTGCTGGAGAAATAAAACACTACTGTTGAAGGAAAATCAACGCAGTTCCCACTAATTAACGATGAACTCAACTTTCCCACCAATGGGATGCCAAAGCCTCAATATATATTTGGAGAACTTTTTCTCCCACCAAGATGAATGTGTCACATGACAGATACATGCCAGTTTCATAAATATAGTTTAAGATAACTGTTGGCATCTCCAACAATTAGGAGCTGTGTTTTTGCTGATCTTGACTGATAAGATGAAGCGCCCATTGCCATTCACTTGAATATATGACGGCAGCGCACTAGTGATTTGGCTTATCATCGCTTCTACTCTTTTGGATATAAAGTTGACTTTGACGTGACAACAACCACTCTCTCTCTCTTTCTGAATGCACCATGATAGATGAATCTTGAGCGCAGATCATGACATGTAATATTTCCACCTGTGAAAGCTCAGGAGAATCATGAAATATTCAATGGTAGGACCAGGTCATGTTCCATATTTGATGGACAAAAGCTACTCAATATGAAAATATTGGATACCCAATTTATGTAGGAAGAAGAAAAGCAAAGTTGGTGAAAGTAAAGACAAAAATGAAAAGAAAAAAGAAGGGAGGAATCCTATGTCATATTATAGCATATGATGCGGCGAACCCTCGCCATGCAACCACCAAACTTTGTCTTGGCCGTCCAAATCTTCGACCTTCTGCTGCGTCTACCAAACTGATGGCTAGGATGACAGTGATTTAACTTCAATGATCTGCTTATCATTTCATTATTCAGCTGATGGGTGCAGGCATGCATGCGAACACACAACACACAGAGTGCCTGCAATGTAGACCCAATAGGTTTTCACTATTCTAAATTTGGTTCTTTTGGTACTCATTGATCCTTTATGTAGGTTACTGTAGAAGAGCAGGAGACAGTAGGCATGGAGAGCAACACAAGCAATGTGCACCAATACGAAGATAATGGTGAGTTTCTGATTTTGTCACTACATTTCTTGCTATATTTCAATAGTCGGGTCGATTACCCGAGTAGAGAACTGACTCCTCCTGTGGAAACCTGGAGGAAGGCTACTCGTGTACTCGATCAAAGTGGAACTTTTCAGGCTTTTGTAGTCGTTGCTTGATAGAACATATAAATAATGTTTTACTCTCTTTGAAGAAAATATAGTGCATGAACAGTTGTTTTCTGAGACACTACTGTCACTAATTTTCTTCAGGTGAGGCAAGCCAACTCCATCAGTTCCCACACAATGATCAAGATTCCTCCTTGAATGAATACTCTGATAGGTTTGTAGTTGAGGATAGAGATGGGATCTATGAAGTGTTTGAAGATGTGAAAGTGACCCATGCTCTCTTCATCTCGAGCAGACATCAGGCCCAAACTTTTTTCCACAAAGTGGAGCCATCAAGCATAGTCAGTGTTCACTTGGATGTGGCAGGACCCACAGATAAAATAACTGCAAAGATAGAGACTCAGGCAGCGAGCGCCCCCGAAACCAGAACCATAGTGGGAAAGAAAGGCTTCTCATTTTTCAACAAGTTTGTTGGATGTATGAGAGACAAGATCAGAGGTTCATTCAGGAAGACTAATGGAAGGATGAGCTCCCTCATGAACATGCTTGGGGTTGTCTTAGTTTCCTTTGTAGGCTATGGCGAGGCATCACCAAAGAAGGACGCTGCGAAGAAAACGAGTAAAAAGATCGCTGGTTCTCTTAACAAAAAAAATAGTGGCGGGTTGTTCTTTGATGGGCATTTTTCTTTCCTCACGCTGGTGCTGGCTCTCAAGGCCTTCTGCTTGTATCATTACTTGACATTGATATTCTCTCGTTGAGTAGGTTTTTTTTCTCTTCATGTACCATAAGGGAGAAGTTGATCCTGTAACTGGGGCTTGCAAATTTAGGCCTCCTATTCTGTCTTTTAGGAAGAATAAACAATCTACAATTGTAGATAATTGTTGTATAACTACCTCTAACAAAGACAAATATTTTATGGAAATGTCGATTCGTTGAGAGTATTATTTAACAAATGTAGTTGTGCATGATCTTCAATTTGTATTCCGACATTCTTTAAAAGCATAGCAAACATATATGCCAAAAAGGAATCCTCAAAAGGATATGAGTTGTTTTTCTCTTCAAGATTGCTCAGCCGATGAACTAAATCGTGGATAATCAATCTTCCTTTAAGCAATGATCGTCTGGAAAAAAGATGTGCGCGCTTTACGAACGACTAGATATAAATACTATTCTCTTCTTTACCATATTGCGATATGCCATCAATAGATTTGGTAGATACTGTGCATGGCAGTATGGCACTGCTTATGATAACCGGCTCCACATGTTGGTTTAGCTCTTTGAGATATTCAAGAATGCCAACCTATGGTAGACCCCTCTGTGTGTGTGCATGTGCTGTTTGCACGTACGTGCGAGTGTGTTTGACTGAGACTTTATATTCCTAAGCATGTATTGCACATTTAAGACAGTAATTAAATCAACTTTGGATATTCAAAACCAATTAGACTTGAGTAATTTGCACGGTCAGTAATTGCTGCTAATATTCCTGCTAGGGTTGGAAATAGAGCTGTAACTCCTGTTACAAGAACAGGTAGTCTAGAGAATCAAGGAAAGGATCATCATCTTCGCCAAACATACTCAAAGTATACTTATAGAAAGATATAAAGGTCTTGATTCTTAGACATGGAACCTTTCGCAGTTTGCGACATGTAGGAGCGAGGACGAAGGTAAATATTTCAATAAATTAATGTGGGAAAGTAAAGAGACAAGCAGAACATATAGGAGAATATATGAGTAAAGATGCAGTGGGCCAAGAGCAAGAGGTGCGATTCAGTGGTAAATTAATGTCATAGAAAGTTCGAAAAACTCATAATTTTCCCAAGAAAGACAAAAGCTTTCTCTGCGTACATCTTTTTCGTAACAATATTTATAAAAAAAATCTTACATGCTTATAGCGGAACAGAACCTACAAATTTGAATGTCACATCAACCTTGCTTAACAATGACACATACCAAGTTCACATTGAAAAGCAATCTTTATGGCAGGTTAAGATGCCGCTGTCAATTAACGGAGAAATGTTTCCGCCTCACATCTAGGGATACAGGCTCGAATCCACGGTTAATTAAAGTTTGGCATTCTTTGACTGTTTCGGGTCGACGCCTACATGTATCTGAAACGATTTGAGTATCATCCTTTTGCATCCGCAACTTACAAAAACGACAGAAAGCTGCCTTCCGAGTGTCAGTCTACAATTAACATGAAAAGTAACTTATTCTTTTCTTCAGAAGCTGCTCTTCAGGTAAAGTGCTGACCAAGGCATGGTTTCTTGAGTTAGTTTTTCATATATAGCGTCCTATATAAGGTAGAAACATGCATGATTCATTGTTGGCCTTTGTCTGTAGATCTCGATGCTTCGTTTAAGCGATAATCAAAGTAGTTGCTTTTCTCGTTTTTATTAGGGAAAACCGGAAAAGTATGCACTCTTTTGAGCCGGTTTTCTGAAGCAAAGGAGCTAAGGAGCAAAATTATGTAGCTTTAAGCTTAAATTTTTCATAGTGATGGCAGGATTAATTATCTGAAATTGAATCAGAGGAAGAAGTGCATAATGTACTGTTGCGGTCTTAATTCTACAGTACCTTCTGTGGTCTGTGAGATAGTATTTCTGGACTGAAAATGGAGTTGGCAGACACCAACATTTCAATCCCATTCGCAATATGCCTGCAAATAAAGTCAATATTGAAAGTAATTTTATATCTTTTGCTTTTCTTTTGTCAGAAATATGCCTTCAGTGGCTATATTGTCCAAGAATAGAGAGGACAGGACTTGATAGATGGATTAAAAGAGTGCTATGTATCTGCTCTTAATTAGACGATTTCATAAGATATTATATTCTAGTCCTTTATGATCTATCGCTGCACTGTGTGGTCAAGTCGCCCCTTAAATCTTAGAGCTTCTCTGTATTTATGACCAATCACACACTCGTTTTGAAAGGGAACCGCTTGATATATGGGTTCCATGGATGTCACATTAATCACCAATGTGCATGATTGATATTATGAGCCGACACCACATACATGTGATCGGAGAGAGAGAGAGAGAGAGAGAGATGTCTTTATTACATAACGTTAATAAGAAGACGAGGAAGAGGCAGGTAAATACACTCCCAAATACAGAAAATTAGCCAATATTAATACACAAAGCCAGGAAAAAAAAAAAGAAAATGCAACAAAAGAAAGGGAAAAAAGAAAAAAATAATAATAATTGGTTCCCTTTTAACAACCGGGATTGTAAACAAGAATACTTAATTTACAGTAGGTATGAAATAATCCACGGCAGACACCTCATATGTTAATTAGAGCTCAACTTCATCTTAGACGTCGATGATCTCGCCGCCTGTCACGCGCGAAGAGCACCAGGCATCCTCCATTATGAACTCCATCCATCCATCATCATCCTTGTCATCATCCACATCAACAAATGATGATGACCCTTCTGGCATTTGATCAGGAGACATGATCTCGTGCTCTGCCATTGTTGCTGACGTTGCTGCTGTTGTTGCCGCCACTGTAAAACTCTGATGGTCTATCAAATTTATGCTGCATTGCCCTTGTTCTTCCATGTCCACGCACACCGCGTTCTTCTTGAATACTCTACACAATGCATACGAGTCCTTCAAAAAAGAAAAAGAAAAAAAAAATCTGTTAAATAAATTTCTGGTTTCAAAATTTTCAATTCCCAAAGAACAGAAAACCTTTATTTTTTCAGAACAAGTTGCAACCCAGGATCTTGCATGTAAACAGATGGATCAGAATCTCCCCAACTGTTGGTCACCTTTCTATCAGTTTCTAGCACGACCCACTTAAATCTGCTGAATGGAGATGGCGGCAAAACATTGCTGTTTTTCTTTGAAAGAGAAAAAAAGGTACATGCTAACAAAAAAAGAAAAAAAGAGATGGCTTCTCACTGCTGAGAATCTAAAGCCCCAAGAATATGTCCTACTTTTCAATCTTTTTTAAACTTATAAATTTGGTTTTATATTTTAAGTTTTTGTTGTAAACAATTAGCAACAGAATGGTGAGAAAAAAATTAATGTTTCGTTTTCAATATCTCAGTAGATTTCTTATGGGGTCATTTAACCTTTAAAAATTCTTATTTGGGTGGGCCATTGATAGTAGTAGGTGAAAGTTGTGGTAATGAATTGGGATCTTTCCTTATGTAAATTACCTTTTTCTTCTCTTTGCGTTGAACATGTATGCCCCAACTTATCTTCTCAAGGGGAAAAAAAAAAAGTAACGTGCATGGATTCATGGACTGCTAAGACATGGAAAAATGGTAAAAATCTTCTTTCACATTCGAACTAAATACGGCTAAATAATTTATATATACAAAAGTGATCTCATCTAACCTTTTTTTTTCTGCTGATATCGTATAGTTAAGAATGTCAACTGAGATCTCCTGCAGATCAGAGTTCTTCAGTGCTTGCTCCAATGAAGCTTCTCATTGTTTATATATGGCTCTTAGCTTATAATTTTGCATTAATTATCAGGGAGACGATCAAATGCCATAAGCGGAGGCAGTAGGTTAAATCACTGCAATCAGGTTATATATATATATATATATATATATATATATATATATATATATATATATATATATATATATATATATATACCCCAGCCATTTTGTTGAAGAGGCTGCATGTTACTCTTTTCTGTTCTGTTCCCTTGAAAAAATGCAAAAAAAAGCTCGAATTTTTACGTAAAGTTTATATTTTCAAACGAAAGGAAAAGATTTATTACTGCAGAAGTAGAAAACAAAAAAAAAAAAACAATTTGTAAGAAAAAATGGCACATTAAAAGATATTTTGAAAGGAGAAGTTCTAGAAAGATCGATCATATCGGAAGTACCGTACTCGCCGATGGGCCTAAGAGATGGAGAATAAAATAAAGGGATAAAGGTGGGACAGGGGGCAAGGCCATGCACGCTCCGCATGCTCACGTAGCTTCTCGAACAGTAAAAGGTAGGTTCCCAAACTACCCTCGCCTGCCCTCAACAACAAGAAAAACAATTGTAAATAACAATAAATAATACGTAACGAAATGGTCAGAGCAAAAAATAAAAAATAAAAAGTATTTTTGATATTATAATGAAAATATTTTTTATCGTTTTCACCTTAAGGAGAAAAAAAAAAGACTAAAATCTCGTGATTTTAGATAGTAATGAACCAACTGAAGGGAAATAATATCAGCATGGTATGAACGCTGTACATTATTTATACCAACATAAGTAACGACGGAATTGAGACTTGTATCAATATAAATAATAATAACGATAATAATAAATTGCCAACTTTGCCCCTACAGGTTTTTGATATACAAAATATCATGATCCTAGAGTTAAAAAACCTAAGCAGTCAAAATTAGCTATATCAGTTTGATAACTTGGGCACATGCTGGGGAAAGCAAGCTGTTGGCTACAAACATGCAACTTTTCTCCAAAGAAAAAAAGAGCCCATATTGTTCCGTTTAGTATTCAAACTTTGGTCCCAAAAGATCGTTTTCAAGTTCAAAAATCAAAATAAAAGCGCACACGTTCTTCAAGCCCATAATCGAAAGCATATATATCTCCACCGTGAATATATCATCATGACACAAATTATATATTTCAACTACACCTCGCATGCAAGAAGCTAAAGAGGTTAGTAAATAATATATATATGTATGTATATGAATTGAAAGGCTTTGCATTCAAAAAAAGGGATAGACAGAGAAACAGTATAAAGCATTTAATTAAGAAAAAGGCAGAAAATTGCATGACTATTTTTATGAAGATGACGCAAAAAAGCAGGTCGTTGTGTATATACAGTAACGGATAATCTAATAAAAGAACCACTTGCTTTTGTTAGAATAGAAACCAAAACCCACGCTTGAACATTTTATTTAGATTCAGTTAGCAAGCCACTTGAATATCGAATTATCAGATAGTCAGGTAGATAAAGAACGATAAGCCATGAGCGAAGCTCTTTCTATAGTGTAAAATTCCAGAAAATTAATGCAAATATGTGACATAGAAACTACGAAATTCAACACTGTTTTGATGCATGTGGGACCGAAGTCCAGGTCAAAAGATTTCCACGGTAGAGTTTTATATGAAAAAAAAAAGTGTTTAACATAAACTTTTCTAGTCTTCACGTATAAGACCTTGTTAATTTCCTTTTTCCTTGAAAAGAACAAGTGTTTTTTATCGTCTAACCTTTTCTTTTAGAAGAAGAGAAGCCTTTATTGATCATTGGGAAAGAATGGAGGCACATATATTCCCACTGCAATGGAGTAATTCCAGGGATGAGTTATTTTCATTCTCCGGACAACGTGTGTTCTTTCGTTCTTAAGCCAAAATTATCAGAGATCATTGTTAGGGAACTAATGAGCGGCTTTTGCTAAATTACATCACGTTAGTTAATCCCCACACTCATTCTTTCCATCAATTAACCATGTACGGTTCATCATTGGTGCTATTGCAATTTAGAAATCCACCAAAATTAACATTTTTCGGGTGAGCGCGAGTAGTAAGCCCACCATTCGAAAAAGGCTCAAAGACCTTCATTGTAGAGTTGATTGTTTGTTATGGTATTCCGCTTGCGACGGTAAAATGAGTATAGTTACATGGCATTGCGAGAGAGATAATAGACTTAATTTTGAGAAACCGGACACGGTTTTAGAAATTTGGCGATAAGTGAAGGGGGTGTTAATGAAAAGGGAGTTGTGGACCTGGATGCCTGGCGAGTCCTCGCACTCCTTGTCATCGAGTCGGTACTCGTGCATGACCCAGTCGGTGCGTAGACCCTGAGGGGCACGCCCCCTGTAGTAGACCAGTGTCTTCTTCATCCCGATCGCCCGGTTCTGATAGTTTACTCGCCGATCCTTGCCCGTGGATTTCCAGTACCCTGCTCGGGTCGCCCGGTTCGTCCGAAACCCGTTTGGGTACTTCCGGTCCCTCGGCCCGAAGAAGTACCACTCCGGGTCCCTGCTAGGCAAAAATGATTTCTCTGCACGTTCAAAATGAAAACTTTAATAATATGAAAAAACTAATTCAGAGCAATCGAATTATTATTATTTTTTCTTGGCAATGGTCTATTACAGTTGCTTCATTTAGCTACATTATCCGTTTGTAGCGTTATTCACTTCGTTGAGTGAATTACTCGGACAAGCCAATCGAAGGTTTCATAGAATTCGTAGTTTTTGTTTGTAATGTACATTGTTAGCACTAAAATGGAAGAAAATTGCCTACGGGCGGTGTTACTATAGTAACAGTTTGTTATCGTTGCATGAATTTATTCTAATTTTTAAGGTCAGGAAACATTATTTTACATGATTATATGAATATGCTCCAATCATGGAACAACAACAAATTCTGGTTACCAAACAGCGAATAATTGAAGGGTCAGTGAAAACGAGAAAGAAAAAATCAGTTTACTACCCCATTGAAAGATGGTAAAAGGAAAGAGATTCAGATCATGTTCTAAAAATATGAGATCTAGAGCCCAGAGGGAGTTGTTTTTTCAGGAATGTTCGTTTAAAGAAAACAAAGGTCACATAATATGACGTTTGATTTCTCATTTTGAGAAAGCCGGGAAGAAAAGATGTTGTTCTTACTGTTAAGGTACAGCAAGAACAATGGCAGCCCTGAGAGGAGCTGCATTGGCATCAACAAGGAATGAAACATCCATTCAGAACAGTCTGAGGCACGTCCGTGTTTGCGTCGCATTCTGCGGAAGTTAGTAGAAAGCCTCTAATTTGAAGACTTAAAGAGTCGGTAATCGAATATTACTGGAGAGACTTTGCTGCTAGATAGAAGGGAAAACAAAAATAAAGAAAATATTAGTTCTGCCCAGAACAAATCAAATCATCCTCAATAGAATATGCTGATGGTAATGGGATTTTATCTTCGTTTTCTTAAAAGAACTCGACACAAGAAGTTTGACAAATTGAATTTACCACAAATAATTTCACGTATTTAAACAGTTTAAAACTTTTTAATAAATCGCATTTTTAATTCAGCATAAACAGGAAGCGACGGGGACAAATATACGATCAATCGTTAACAACAGTAGAAAAAGTGTATAAATAGTTCTAATTATCGCAATCGATAGCATATCTGAACTCAGTAATTAATTTGATGGGATCGGCCATTGCTCAACTATCGACCTACACGCATGGAAGCAGAACTCAACTGAGATCCTCTGTGGTTGTGTTCGCATACGATTATTAAAGTGGAAGGGATAAAAGAAGGGAACGAAACAGAGAAAATGACCTGCCAACTCCCACGGCTCGCATTTATAGAGATCGACCTCAGGAATGATGTCAAGGTCGATTTTGATGCCATGGATCTTCCTCTTCAGGTAGTAGTTCACCAGCTCCTCGTCTGTTGGGTGGAACCTAAACCCTGGAGGCAAGCCAATGGGAGCCATGGCTTCAGAGGTAGAGAGACACAGAGAAAGAGAGAGAGAGATGAGAGAGAAGTGGATGCTGCAGGTAGAGAGAGGCAGCGTGTTGGGAGTGAGATATATAGAAAAGCATGCAGGACAGAGAGAGACGTAGTTTTTATTCAATTTCTTTTCGGGAGGTCACGCTTTATCTCTTTTGCAGATTCTGTCAAGGAAACGTTCTCTGCAAGCCCGTTCTCTCTTCCATGATCGCGAGTTATTCCGGCGATCTCCTCTTGAAAGTTGTTTTTATTAACCAGTACAAAGGAAAAAAGAGAAATTCTACCATTCATACATATATATATAGATGAAGTAACACATCTTCAAGTGGAAGGATATTGGAAATAAGAACCATGCAGGAGAGGAGAATTAGGAAATAGTGAAAAAAGAGATGGAGTAAAGTATAGGGCGTAAAGAGAAAATCACAAGTCATAAGCGAAGGCTTTGAATTACTACAGTATCTTGGCCCTCTGCCCTCAGCAGTGACTAAGTTGAACTACATATATATATGTATGATAAAATTCCAGCCATATCTGGAAGTTGAAGTACTTAAAGGACAATAAAATGAAGGTAATATATGTGTACTTTTGAAGAGATCTATTATTCCAGCCAAAGTTGAAGAAGGTAGGAACTGCAGCAGGCACGAGGTGGCCTGTTAAAAGGAAAGGTTTGTATAGATCGGATGTAAATCTTAAAGGTGGCTGTTGTTATTTTATGATATCTTTTCCTTTAATTTTGTTTAAATTTTCTTCTGGGGAGGTTGGGGTGGCTAAAGAAAAAGGGCACCGTCACGCTTCATATCAGATTTATAACAGAGTTTACTCCGTAATGTGAAAGAGACTTTGGTGTGCAAAGTTCTCTTCCTCTCTTTCTCTCTCTCCCCATGTGAGGTCAGACTGGAGACTGCTAGTTGGAAGAGATCGATCAGTAGCAGGAGAGTGTAGTCCTTCAGAGTTGGCAAATTTTTTTTTGCGGGACCCATTAATTGCCATGGCTGCTAAATTCAACCAGCAGTTTTTTTCTGGTTTTTGGAGCTTCCCTTTTATATCTTAGCACGATGGCTTTTTAATTTTTATAGATGGAAACGAGGCTCAATGATGGCAGTGATGATGTTGAAGGTTACTCCTGCCCACTCTTTGTTTGCTCTCCAGGCTACACTTTCTTTCTCTTTCTTTTCTTCTTTCTTCTTCTTCTTCCTTCTTCTTTTTCTCTTAAACAAATACTTATTTCTGTTGCCAATTCTGCAACTAACACTCTAAAGAAACACACGCTAAAGTGCTGTCATTAGATCTCTCTCTCTCTCTCGCTCGCCCTGCACGCATGCATGGGTGCATGCATACACCCTCATTACAAGCACGCATTGAAAGCTGCAGACTACGACTCTTATACATCCTGACAGTGACAGCTAACTCGGTCAAGCGTTCAGCTCCACATGCCTGATGTGAAGACCTCCAGTGAACATGCTTGGAGAGAAAGAGAAAGACAGAGAAATCTGAATAAGTTAATATGAATCAATAACTATAGACGACTGCACCCCGAAAACGTCATGAATTTTTACGCAGTAAGAGCATTAACGTAAATGGTAGCCATTAAAAGTCATATTCATCTTTTTCGTTCACAGATATAAACTGATTTTGTAGCGATGATGCTGTTAAGATCGTTAAAGGCTTCATCAATGGTCCTCACCTTCAAGATTCGGATCTGATCAAATGCCAATAAATTAAGACAGACTCTGTGCCAACAAAGTAATGACAACTAATCCCTGATTAAGATCTCAAAGCTGTTAAAAAAGTTTGTATATGTGGAATTGGTCCACAAGCAGAAGCCGATTATCTTCAAAGGGAGATCGCCGACGATGGGCAGAAGAAAAAAACATAAAGAGGACGCCTTCTCGTGATAAAGGCAGAGTCTTCATCGGGAAGAGAAACACGACGAGATTTGGTCGCTTTTCTTTTTGAATCCTTCTTTTTCTTTTCCCATCTTTTCCCACGTAATTGTTACAGTGAGAAAATCAACTCGAAGTAAAGAAAGCCATGACAAAATTCCCTCGCCCCCTCAATTAACCCGTAATTTACAACGCCCCCAATTATTTTTTCCTTTTTTACAGGTCGAAAGAGGGCGGCTTTTTCCCAAAGCGAGGCTGGCCACACGTTAATCAAAGGGGGATCAGGTAAAGACAAAAGGGACTAGTTGGTAATTTTTACTTTCATGCCTTTTTATTAAAAAACTAACAGAAAAGTTATATTCTTGTGCAGGCATGAAGCCCAACTTTGTCTTACATTTCCATTTTCCTTTTTTCTCAAACGCCCCTTGTATTTCACGAAATTAAGTTTTCGTGCTTGGGCATGGAGCTGCCGCATCTTCGTTCACTGCTCACTGCATGGACCTTGGAAGATGAAGATGATGGAGGAGATCTTGTACAGTAGCTCCTGATCAGCTTCCATATGTCAATGGCCGTGGAGCCTGTCGGTTGGTGGCTGTTCATAGAGATAATCCACCATTGAGGGCAAAGAAGGTTCAAAAGATGTAGGCATGACACTTGTCCTTAAGAGTCGGCCGACATCATCCCGAAAGTGGGTCAGAAGTCTACTTGTCATGCACTGGGGGCTATGCATGGCGCACCTGGATGCACGTAACCATCTCTTCAGATCGAGGCTGGTGAGAAAGCCATTTGTCATTACATTTTTAAGATAAATAAAAAACAACAGTTGACAAGGTAATTAAGAATTCATTTTCCATATATGATCTTCACAAGGGCTGCTTGACATTTAAGAACAAGCTAATTTTTTTAATATATAAGCTAACTTGATTAAAAACAATTGTAGTCAACCAAAGTTAGCGTTGGATAGACATGCAAGAATGGCAAGCAAAATTTGCCTTCAAAGTTTTGCATCGGTTATTTGTTGAAGTACTTGGAAGGGTTCAAAGAAGATGGCGTATATGAAGTTCCGTAATGTTTTCCTTTACTATCTTATTCATTTTTCTTCTTTACTTCTCTATATACCGTTACATATATGTTTTTCGTGAACTTTATGTGCGTAACTCTTTTCTTGACAGCTTTACATGAAACTACCAAAATCTCAAAAACTTTGTTGTGCATGTTTTCCATTTAATTCACGTATCTCTTGGAACACAAACTTTAGTTAATATCGTTCGTTTCGAGTGATTTCTAACTCTTAAGTATCAGCCGAGTCTAAGCAACTAGGCCCAACCGTGTTTTCCTTTAACTTTTTACAAAGTAGATGCATGCATCTGTCTAGGGATGTCAATTGATCATTTTTGCCATATCTGTGTTTTTTCGGATATTTACATGTTCAGATTCAAATTTGGGTGAAACCGTGAAAGCCATATCTGAAATCTCATTTCACAATCCAAAACCAATCTGAATCCGACTTTTACATGCACATCTGAATCCAAAACCAAATTTGAACCGAATCTAATTCAAACTGTAAGAGCGTTGGATATAAAATATTTGTTTAAAACTAAATTTGATATAAATCTGATCAGATATTTATGTATATTTGAATCTAATCTGATGTCATTTGTTAAATCTAAAACTGATTTGATTTCTTAATAGCATATTAATCTTTTTCGAGACGGTTCGCTTTTGATGTCCGATCAAAATCGAATATATTGATGTCCCTACAGTTATCTATGTTATATGTTAGGCCATGCCTTTTTTTCGTGTGTGTGGCCATGCTTTAAAGAATAAGCTAGCTAGGAATGTAGGCCCCCTATTCATATAGTTACTGTTTATGCAACTTACAAGATCCATCTTTATATCTAATCATAACATATATTATGCAGCCAGGGAATATGTATATTATATACATAATACGTCCTGTAGCCAACACATGCACATACATGCGGGAATATTTTTCATCGCTATTCAGAAGTTCTTGGTGAAGACCTTTACTGGAATTTCAAGAGGAGGAATCTCTCACCGGAGTTTAGGGAAAGGCAACTGCCATTTTAGTTTCTTAGTGAAAAGAGTAATGGGTCTGGAAAAAGTTAGAAATGATAATTAGTGAAATATAATATAATGCATAGTTTGGCATACAATGTAGCCTTGCAAATACAAGCATTATTGATTTCTGCAGTTCATCGTCAGCGTTGTACATGAAGATTTAATATTTTGGCCATAGTTATTCATGAAAACATATAATGACCTTTTCATGATCCAAATATTTGTTTTACATAAATGAGTTGCTGATATCTACAACAGGAGTTCTGGAACTATAGATATTATAGGAGAGAAATATGACATTTTGCCTAAATAACTTGCTCGTAACTATGGCCCAAGTGCTCTTGCCTTTGCCCTTGTCACCTTAGAGAGGACAAAATGGAAAGTCACACGGGGGAAGTGAATATTCACTTTTTCTTATCTGTAATTTGATCAGAGTTTGTGAAAGGAAGGAATTCCACAGTTAACAACTATATAGCCAAAGGCATGTAATTGCATTGGAGTATATTCACCATGGATAATAATCTCTATCTGCAAACACAAAGTCCTCACAAATTTCAAGAAAAATTTACTACTAGGAATCCAAGAAAATATTTAAAACTCATCAAATATATGCATTATTATTCAGTTCCTGCATGGAAGCAAGCCACTCGGAGAAAAATTTTCCATTCAAGCGCATGGTTGAAGAATCCACAAGACGAATTATGCCGATAGGACCTTCAGTTGTTCGCTCCGTCCTCACCAGTCACCAACTTCTTTGCGTCGAATCAAGAGGGTACCGTCCCATCCCACTGTCTCGGACTGTTGATATCTTGTCGCGCTTAATGCAGATTGTATGCTTTGACCATTCTCTGTGTGTGTGTTTTGTCTTGGGCTTAAGTGCCCCCCGTGACCTGACCACCACCACCATGGATGCGCTCATCTTCCTTTATGAGATGATGCAAAACGAACGTAAGTGATGAAGAGTGAGAATGGGAATGAGGGAATCCATTAACTAGTGTAAGCAAATGTGCTTGGCACAGGGAAATAGGGTCTCTCCTGCTGTACTCAGTACCCACCCTTGATGCGAGAGCGTAGCGTCAAAGGATGCAAGTGGAAGAGAGGTAGAGTGTGTTTGCATACCCCCTGTTGTAGGCAACCTGAAGAGGATATTCTGTTGCCGTTCCTGCGACGTACCTGACATTCTAGAACCGGCACCCCCTGTTGCAGAACTTTGGAGGTATGTCATTGCATAAAGACGACAAACACAGCTTTATTTATGTTCATTCCCCTGCATTCTCATATAACTTTCGTTTGATCCAACAAATTTAGAACACGATATGTAACTGTTTCTTTCATCATAGTGTAGATTCCAGCTCTCGTTTAATGTGTTCGCTGGTTGCTAGGCTTTGCAATCTCTCTATCCCCTTTGCACCTCTTTATCTTTTCTCTCGCTTTTCCTGCTCTGTTTGGCAGTACAAGATCCTCTAGCAGACGGCATTTCTTTATTGGATTTCTGTAACTTGGTCGTGGTGATTGAGTTTGTTGATTGATGTGGAATCATCACGGTTTATTCTTTTGCTGTTATTTCTTCTTCCAGGCCTGGGTTTGTGCTTTCTTCTTCTTTTTTATTTTTCTTCTTTCTGTAGAGTCCTCTTACCAGGGTTTCGGGTTCTTCAGTCAATTGAGTCCTCTTACCAGGGTTTCGGGTTCTTTCTGCATATGGAGATGCACGTGTTGATTTTGGTGATTTTCTTTTGTTTATTATGCAGGTGTTTATGCAGCCATTTAGTGTACACCATGATTTCTTGTACGCTTGTATCTATGGTAAAGAAGGGCTTATCTTCTATCTGAATATGCTTTTGGAGGCATTCTTCTGTTCTTCGGAATGCTTAATGTGTATTTTGCGCTTCATGACTTTACCTTTGTTATCAGTCTCTTGAGTCATTTCTTCAGTGAATTGGAGTAGCAAGTCACAGTAATTTCCTTTGGGTGGTTTAGCCGGGTCGGTTCACGACGAATTTGTTAGTTTCTAATAAGCTTGAGGAGCTTATGAACTTGTCTGCCCTTCTGATTTTCCTATTTAGTTCTTGTTTCCTTTTCCTTGTAATTTGGATCCTGCTGCTTTGGACTTCTTATCACATGCATATAGGCGCATCAACAAGCTTAGCCGTATAGTTGGATTCTAGAAATCAAGAAACCCCAGGTTATCAACATCGCTCGTATGAGAGTATCAGTTGTTGGTAAAAGGCCGATATGGGTTTTTATAGTTTTAATTAGATTAATGTTTAAATTCATAAAATTGAAAATAGGGTGAAATGGACCAATACATAATTATACATATCAGCCGATATGGTTCCTGATACCTTTTTTTACAACATGGGAGAAGCCTAGTGATCAATATATATTCTTCATAATTTCTGATGTATGAATTGACTTCTGTAAGCTGATAGTTCAGGTAGCTAAAACTTAGATGCTTATAAAATCTGATCTATCATGATCATGTATGATAGAGTTCTTTATGCTTTGGGCGTAATTTATTTTTATGGTTTGCTTAGCAAAATATATAATTAGAAGTTGAAAGGCTATATTAACTTGAGATGTCCTGGGCATCATGAAGTAGTCGTATACACCTAGTTTTTTCTTTTCTGTTATATATATATATATATATATAGTGCTGGGAGTGCAAATGGTTCAGGTTCACAAGGGTGGAAGCCATCTTCCTGATGTCAAGGAGAATGAAGAGGGATGTTTTCTTGCTGAGGCCTTTTCATGACTATGCTCAACATTTATATGTCTAATGATTTTTGTGTGTTATTTGTAGGAGGATTCAGGGCACTCTTTCTTGACAAGTAGCTGCTTTCACTTTATCTTATGTATTGCTTTTGTTCCTACATCTAGTTCTGATGTAGGTACATTTTTATTTTATTGACAACATCACTGAGAACAATCATCATAATACAAATCCAATGCATAAAAATTATTTCTTGCTGAATGAATGAGCTTTTGTAAAGGCACCGACGCATGCTGCATTGCCATCTCTTCATTTCCTAGTGTCTTGTGGCTCTTGTCTATGCTCGATCAATGCACTTGGTCAGGAACCTGCCATGAAATTATTGTCAGGACCAACTTTATGGAAGCTATTTGTTAATTTTTGGCATCTCAAAATTTGAAAGAAAAGCACACTGCTTTCGTACCTCTGAAATCTGGTCGAAGCACGTCTGCTGTGGAATCAGTCAAGGGAAATTTGTTAGCTCCTCCACTTGACCTTCTAGGCAATTGACAAAAAAGTGCAGAATGTGCCCTTGAGAACCATAATGGTGATGTGCAGGTAAATCAGTAACCCGTCTCACCTTATTTGGTACATATTATTTTGGTTTAACAATGGGAAGGTTTTGAAGTTCTCTAATTTCTTAAGTAATTCCTAGTTCCTATATTCTCCTTTCACCATGTTTTCATGTTTAGAATCTTTAGATGACAGATCAGGTGAAAGAAAAAGAGAAAAAAGGAAATTAACATGCAAATGTGACAGAAGAACAGTTCTGCCATGTGTGCTTTTGTGTTTAAGTATATAAATATATAGAGAAAAAAACAGAGATTTTTTTAAAATTACACTCTTCAGTTGTTGTAATTGGGTAAATATCTAAGTAAAAATAAGAATAATAATAACAGGATGAAAACTTCCAACTTCATAGAACAAAAGGCTTCGTTGTTTCTATGTTGACATAACTTTTTAACTTTAAAAGATTTATGGCCATTCATCCATTTAATTGCTCCTCTGCAAGTAGAAGTTTGAAAATGTTGAGGTGTACTAAGAAAGAGGGTATTTTGGCTGCTCTACTGTCGAACATAAATCTGGAACCTGAGGATACTTCGTCCATCCCTTGGTTGAAGTGCCCCAGTGCATTACTGCTTTAGGCTTTAGCTCATATGGATCTAACCGTGTTGCCGAAAAAGCTAGGAAAATGGTATCTGCTACATCCTTCACCAGGCAGTGCTAGAAGGAACAGTTTGTGTGTGTCTGTGTTGTCATGTGAATTGTGAATGGACAAAATACTGGCCTTGGTGCTGGTTTGACTTTTATGATGGCAGTTGATTCTGGCTTTTTGGGCTCCTCCTCTGGTATGGGCACTGTCCTTGCCTGCGTAAGAGCCAAGATAAATTATTGCCATCTGAAACAAAGATGGAATTTTACACCCTTTTCCTTATCTAAGTTTAAAACACTTAGAAGCTCTTGCTCTTTGACATCATTTTGTTGAAATTGAGAAGTCGCTTGGGAATTGTGAGTGGCAAGCCTTTTTGTTGAATTATTCCATGAAAATTTTCTGAGTTTGATTCTTTAGGGGCGCATTTGGGAACAGGAATGCTGTATCTTTGGAACTTCCATGAATGTATCCATAGAACAATACGTTCCAAAGAATGTAAGATTCTTGTTACCGGATGCCTCCTTAGACCACTACTAATCAGTGGTGCCGAAACCACCAACCTTCCTGGATGGCGATCAACTCAAGAGTGCATGTTTACCATGCCTTTGAGTAGCTCCACTGTGGCTGTTCTTTTAGGGTGTTTTTGATCATTGATGGACCAGATAACTTCTCTTTTTCAGGAAAATTTTCTAAGCAAAGCTGGTGTCCATTAAATGGGTGAAGTCCACTTAATTCCTACTTAAAACCTTATGTATTGAATGGGTGGAGAAAATGTCACATCAGAAGAGTCTGAATTTTTATCCAAGCACTGAAGGCATTAGATGAATCCACAAAGATGTCAACTGAGCTTGTATAAATCATGATAGCTGCATGTTTCTTTTTTTCCTTTTTTTTTTTTTTCCTTTCATAAACAAATGAAGCGCACTCATGAGACAAGGTCCTAATGCTTACCAAGGTCTTGAATTGGAGATTGTAGAACATCTGCAAGTATCTTTGCTTGGCATGCTTGTTTCCACTTTGGAGCTGCCTCCAGAAGTTGTAGATAGCACCCATGTTAATTACCTTGCTAGCATAGATCTTCCATGTGTAGCTGCATCACGAAAGAAATGGAATGAAAATATTTCAAGGAGAATATTGCCACTTTTTATTCAAAGAGAGAGAGAGAGAGAGAGAGGTCATCCAACTAGCTGAAACCCAGATAACTTTTGACCAAAGTTCAGGTGCCAGTATCCCTGGATTCAGCAATATAGGGTGTTTGACAGAACTTAGTCATGTTACCCTTGAGTTGCATCTTCCCTCTCAGAACCTCAGAATCAACAATGTCACAAGGCCTAGCTCCACAATGAATTTGTATCCTAATGCTTTGAGCAGGGAAGTAGTACCATTCGTGAATTCTCTGGAGTCCTGCAGCTGAGTACTTTGTCCAATGTTGGTTGTCTTGCTTGCACTTCTCAAAGAAATCTGCAATTTTGTTGCTAGATTCATCTCCATGGTTTGGATCAATGTGAAATCCTGAAACTCCATCCACTATGATTTCAGCAGGTCCACCTTGGTTTGTCGCAAATGTTGGTAGTCCACAAGTCATTGCTTCGATCACTGTCAGGCCAAAAGCTTCATACAGAGCAGGCTGGTACAGAGAACAAGCTAAGTGAGCTATAGAACAGCAATACACACACACACGCATATACATAAATAGAGAGAGAAGGGTGAGGGTGGGTGGATTATTGGCAGACCTGAATAAATGCTCCCTTGGTATCAGCTATGCAGCGATACAGTTCACCATTCCTGTAGCGATCATTTTGTGCTGCTATCCATCTGATTTGGCCTTTCAGTTGGTATTTTTCAATGATAGAATGCATTTTCTTTATTTCACTAATTTCCTCTCTGTCTTTTGATTTGGCCGGATCAAAGAAGCCAGCAACAACAACAAGGTTGACAAGGTTCCTTAGCCTTCTGTTCTTTCCATACCACTCGGTCAGTCCAGTGATGTTCTTCACTGTGTCAAGTCTTGCCATCGAGAAGATAATTGGCTTGTTTGTGTCTTCAAGAAACCCTCTGTTTGGATACATGGTAGAGTGTTATGAGACATTGTACATCATAGCAGAAATAAAAAAATTTATCTTGGTTCTAAACTTACATATGCTCATCGTTTTCCTCCCTGCTGAAGAGCAATTCTTGAATCGCTGGATGGAAGTTTGTTAACCTTTTCTGTTTCTCAGTGTATGGGAAGTAAACAGACATATCAGCACCTGGGGATGCAATATTTAATTTGGGATCAAATACATTGATACCCGAGACCACTCGATAAAGCCCGGGCATGGTATATGCAGCGTGACTTTCGTATTGTCCTGGCCGATTTTCACTGCATGGAAACCCATGTTCATTTTGTCAGCATTCTCTTAGGACGTGCCTTGATCAGAAAACATAAACGTTCAATTGACCAACAAAGAGCACTAACCTCCCTGCAATTTCTTGGAATGTGCTTGTGATGATGAAATCTGTCATGTTCATGGAGAAAATATCAGCGGTAAACTGACAGGAGAAGTGATATTTGGCTTCAAGTTGTTTCCATTTAGCATCTGAATCTTCATACTTGGTTTTCTCCAGAGCATGTGCTATGGTTGCCTGATAAGACAGGTGCAGATCAGAATTGGTTGTTATTTCATGAGCTGGGTATCTCAGAATTGCAATGCATCAGCATTCAATTACTAGGCAATGAAAGCGTGCAACTGCAATATGTATTTGCACATCATTGTCCGGCAATCAACTTTTACTACGAACCACATCATTTTGCAGTGAATTTCGCAAGGCAACTAGTTAAGGAGAGTCAATGGCATTCAATTTCCAATCAAGTAAAAGATTTTCTGCAATCTTTGCCAGAAAATTTGCCAAATTAACTAGATGTGGTCTGAGGACAGGATTAAGCTAAAGCTCCCTTGGCCTTGCTTTCCGAGGAAATATCAAATGAGATGGCTAAAAGTAGGAAATATATGCTGAACAGTATCATGAGCCGTGAGACCTCGCGGTGCAGAGCTTTACCTGGGTAACTCCAAGTCTGCTGGCCATAAGAGATGCCACCAGGTTCCCATCAGTGTAATTTCCAATAATCAGATCAGGTTTTCCACCCATTTCTCCTATAATTCTATCAGCAGCATCCTAACATCCCAAGAAAACTGAGTTACTAACTCTGAAAGTGGAAACGAATTCTGAAATTTTACCCATTGTACTTGCTGTTTGATATACCTTGGCAAATCTTTCAAGGTATGGGTACACATCAAAACGTGAGACCCACTGGCGTAAAACAACCCCATTTGGATGTCTGAAAGGAACCCGGAGGATATTTGAGTATCTTGTGTTGAGAATTTTCTCCATTTCCTGGTTGCACTTGGTCCCCTTCGCTTCTGGTATCAGTCTCGTTACCTGAGAATTCCGGGTGCCAAGAAACGCATTACTTCTTGTACAATCTTTAAGACACTCTATGAGGCCTTCAGCAAATTTCCTTACCACAAGTATTTTAGGTTCGATGTCCAACCCTTGCTCCTTAATCCTAGTAAGCAGCTCTTCCTCGAAGGCGCGAACTTGATCTAAAATATAAACAATCTGTTTCCAAACAACAAGAAAAATGGACAATGGCAGCAGAAGTCAGATGACTTGACTCGAACTTCTGATGTTCCATACGTAACTTGCATGCAATTTGTCCTACCTGACCACCAGTATCTGGCAGGCCCAAAACGTCGGCTTGGCCAAAGTAACCATGGGGCGAGAAGATGACAATGTTGAATACGGTGGGAATGCCGCCGAGGAATTTCTCCACAGATACCGGATCAGGTGCTTGAAGCACTTCAGAGAGCAAGTGGATTGTCTCTTTTGCGCGCTCAGCGGTGCTTCCCCAACCTTTCAGCAATCCCCATTTCTCGAGCCTGCAATCACAATGTTTATGTGCAGACATCAAACAGTGAGACTTCTAAGGCTTCAAATATGCAGAAAGATTTGATCTATTTTCATGTTGTTAACTACCTGTCCTGGAACCGGTAGTGGATGGTGTCTTTAGGAACTGAAGAAAGGAAAACTTCAGCCATGATAAGAGAAGATTGAAGCTTTTGCACGGTATCGACACTCCGGTCAACCATAAGATTCTGAAATAGAAGAGTGTAAACCAGGGATCAAAAAAAGCGGTACTGGAGACTAAGCTGTTCAAGGACCCTTTTTATTTTTTTCTCCCATGCATTAATCTTACTTCTCCTTTATACTGGTACGTGCGAAGGAACTCCAGCAATTGCTTTGATGTAGAGGAATCCTTAGTGAGTTTTGAAGACAAATATCTGGAGATAAATTGTGCACCATTTCCAATTGAAGAAGGCAGACTAATTTTGGGAAGCGAAGAGTCAAAAGCCCCGAAATCGAGTTCTAGGGAATTCTCATCCTTGGCCCTGCAGAAAAATGACAGCAAGCTGCAAGCGCTTAGTTCTCTCGTAATAAAAGGCACATCAAGCATTTAGAAACAATGAGAAAGTAGCCTGTGCATTCTATAGCGAGCATGAACTGTAATAGACAGCACTACTGAGTTTTCTCAATTTTTGCTGCATGCTCGAGCGTAAAGAAGCTTTACCAAGATGGGTAGCTATCAGAACAGCAAGATCTTGCACTAAAGACGTAAGTGAACAGGAATATTGAAGGTCCTTTAAAGCAAATTTGACTTAATGAAGGGTATGTACCATTCCTCGTCGAATACGAGTTCCTTGAATTTCAGGTACTCGGAAGCAGAGATCCCTTCAGATTCCAGATCATTAGCGTTCACTTTGAGGAACTCCCAGATTCCTGGAGCTGGTCTGACTGCAAATGCAATAATTGGCGGAATGGCGATTGCCTCCTGCATTTTTATAGGTATTCGTGAACTGATGACGGAAGGAAAATCCAATGCAGTGCATATAAAATGTCATGGAAATGGTAGGTTTACCTTGGTGGCGTTCACTACATAACCGAGGAATCCCTCAAGAAGCTCTGCCCTCTTTGGCTTGTCATCTATAGATTTCTCGAACTCCTCCATTAGAACATCAGGCTTCAGGACTCTCTTTCCCTTTCCTACGTAACTTTTAAATCCGGCAAAAAAGAAGTTCAGCATCTCTCTCTCTCTCTCTCTCTCTCTCTCTCTCTCTCTCTCTCTCTCTATATATATATATATATATATATATATATATATATATATATATATATATATATATATATATATATATATATATATATATATATATATATATATATATATATGCAGAGTTTATTGGTCATTCTTGGAATAGAAAAGAAGACTATCTGAGAACAAATTTTTTGCATGTGAGAACAGGAAAAATGTTCTTTCTGCTTGTCTGACGAGAAAAGGAAGGAAAATGGAAAGTTTTCCTCCTCTGTCCCGTGCTTGTACATAATGACGTGTTATGTCAAGAACCTGAAGGTGAAGTAACGTTTGCCATGAAGAACAGCTGTTGTAAAAAAAGTTCTCCTAGCATAATTTTCTATTGCTTTAATCGATAAAGAAGGGAACATATTTTTTCCTTCCCTCAGATTTTCCTATTCATCTTCCCACATACAGATAATTATAGACGAAAGCAATTAGAAGGGGAATCAGATACCTGGAAAAGCATTTTCTCATATGGTGCCTAGTTTCCCTCAGAAATTCTGGCATTCCATCTGTAATGCTATCCAATCTTTTGAAAGATGGTGCTCTCGCCATCAGAACAAAGGAGAGAAAGCAAAGAGCTGAAAAGCCGAAGCTAACAGAAAAAGAACTATGAAGTTGATGGGTGTTGGAGGGAACGATGGCATCGTGTTGCCAAGCTCTTCGTCATTTATAGAGAAGACGGCCTTCTCTTGATACAGATTTTGCCTACCGGCACTGATTTCCCTTTTGGCAAGTTATTTTGGCATCGAAGCAAGAATTTTCCAAGCTGTTTTGACGAATAGAGACGTCCTACGTGAAGGATAAAGCACATTCCACCGTGGAAAGAGATCGAGGGACAAGCAAAGCATTTTTAAATGGGAGAGATTCTTACTCCTTTACTGGAGCAAACTTCATTTCTGTCCTTAAAGTTCTCAATTTTGCTTATTTAAATGAAATGGAAATTGTCGCTCTTCAATTTTCTAAGTTCTTGCTGCAGTCCGATGACAGTCTTCGTGAGAGGGAAGGAGGTTCTCTGAGACCACCTTTTATGTTGGTCGACAGTGTTTCTGTTTAAAAAAATCAAGCCAAGGGTCGTGCCACGGTGGTCGGTGGAAGCCTAGAGGGCCTGAAAAGCGGAATCGCTGCTCCCAATTCTACCGAAATGAGAAGTCGGGAAAATACACCGGCACCGGAAAAGTGAACTTTCACCTGAAAATAACAGGTCCCAGAAAGCTTATGCTGCCACCCACGTTTTGTTATTTGATCTTCTAGCGCCCAAATATTTGAGGAAACATATTCATCAACAATTATTATATATGCATAAAAATCGTCCAGCTATCCCAGACCTTGAAAAGATAATTATTAAAGTATTTTTTTAACAATTTAACCTTACGAATATGAACTTAGGAGTGATTTGGTGAGGAATTAGCCATTTTTTATAGTCAAAGAATTAATGGTTATTATATCATCAGGTTTTTGATGGTACAAAAACCACTTTTTTTACAAAAATAACTTGAACTAAAATATGGTTGATATTAAACTAGTGCTTATGAACATATTAAGGTTTTTACATTCTATTTACAAGTTTTTTTTTTTTTAACACAAATCAAGAGGTCTGTTTTTTGTCTCTTAGTTCTGTTATTTACCAACTACTATTTGGAAATATCTTACATTTGAAAGTATTTTTCAGAGAATGTGAATGGGAACTCATCTATTGGTGTTGGAAAAATAATTAGATCAAAATGTGAGAAAAAAATCTATTAGTATATATAGTTACTACAATCACTAACCCTAAGTATAAAGATATTCATCTTAAACTGGAAGAAAAAACCCGTTATTAATTGCAAAAACTGTAAATTACAGTGTGGTTTTTTTATCATCATGGAGATATGCATGCACATATATGAAGAGAAAAGAGAAGACAGATCAGTTATGATTATTGTTAAAAATTGAACGTCCAAATAACGTTCAACTGAAAAAGCAAGAAGCCCTTTCATGAGATCAAAGGCAACGGTTTGGAATTATTCATTTCTTACCCTAAAAAAGAACAAAGTTTTGAATACTAAATGTAGTTGCTTTTGTACTCCCCATTTTAATATACCTTGCTGGAAAGCGGGTATATTCACAGTTAAGCGCTGCTCACGAGCCTTCTTTATGGGAACCAAGGCATACTCTGAATTATAGGAAGGAAGCCTGAATCTTATTCTCTGCTCCTATTCTTAGCTTAGAAGGCTCGATGATATATATATATATATATATATATATATATATATATATATATATATATAAATGACACTAGCAACCAGTTCACTTACAAATTTTTGGTGCATCGTTGATGACTCTCTTCTTTTTCATGGATCATCCACGACACTTTAGAAACTGTTCATGTGTCACACATCCTTAGGCATGTCGTCAAGGGTTTTGAGAATATTAAAATACAAAATATTAGGATTTCAAATATGGATGGACATTAAACCAAGTACCGGCGGTTACAAGATTGATAGTTAGACCTTGCCCGATAACTAAATGGGCCGAGCTTGAGCCGCTGATAAAAAACTTTGGGCCAGCTCGGGCTCGACTTTGTAACCAAGTACCGGCGGTTACAAAATTGATAGTTAGGCCCTGTCCGATAACTAAACGAACCGAGCTTGAGCCGCTGATAAAAACTTTGGGCCAGCCTGGGCTCGACTTTGTAAGGTGTTAGGCTAACCCAGCCCAGCCCTATGACTTAGTCATAATTATGGGGTGGGAGCCAGCCTAGTTTATCGTCGTCGTTTGTTATTTTAATTTAGTGTAAATACTCAATTTGAATCAGAAAATAGGGATGGTTACATTACGTGCACAGTTTCATTTCAAAGGACAAGGCGGAACGGTTTGAAACTCCGTATTTCGTAATATAACTAACGGAGTTATTCGCACAAGATAGGTGGGGTTTACAAAATTGTGAAATGTGAAGCCCGGTTTTTCTGATTATGGCGGAAAGGTGGAGGACTGAAATGGAGGTTTTTGCAGGAAAGGAAAGGGCTGAAGGCGGCCTCCCCCACGCAAACCGAAGCCAACGCAGGGATCGGAAGGCCAGTTGTCGTTGCAACGTGGAACGATCTTGCCCGTCGGATCTTAATGCGGGAAATCTAGGGTTTCTGGGAGCTCGCCTATTTAAACGATCGGCCTTTACCCTCCTCCACGTCTAAATCATCTCTCTCCCTCTCTTTCTGTCCCGTTTGCTTGCTGAGGTTTTGCTATGGGTTTTCTTTCCTATGCGATAGTCTAATGTATCCTTGCATAAGGAGATGCCTCTCCATCTCTCTCTTTTGTTTTGGTTTTTAGGGTTTTTTGTTGTTGGGTTTCTTTCCTATGCAATAGTCTAATGGCTCTTTGCGTAAAGGAGATCTCTCTCTCTCTCTCTCTCTCTCTCCCCCTCTCTCTTTGTGGGATGGCGCTGGGAGATGTTTTATTTTTGGTCGTGTTCATGGTTGTTGGCTGTGTGTGGACATGAGGAGACTTTCCCCAAATGATCGACTATGATTCAAACTGTGCTATCTCTTCTCCTTCGGGAGATATAAGCCAGGTTTCTGATCCACACTCCCCTCTTCTATATTCTTTGGTGGTGGTTTAAAGGGATTTGTTTGAGTTTTAGTTGATGGACTAGCTTTTCAATCTGCTTTTTAGGAACATTATCTCGCTTTCTCATAAACTTTCTCGGTCCTTTTGTTTTTCTTGTCCCGGAGTGATAAATTTTGCCCGGGAAGTTTCTAAGAAACCCTTCATTTCATAATTGTTTTCTTTGAGCACTTGTACAGAATTTATTCTCAATGATAGGAGAGAGAGAGAGAGAGAGAGAGAGTAGGAGCATGCGATTGTTTTATTCAACAACCGATTAAGGAGTCGCCCTAGTTAACATGGGTCCTCTGTCTTTTTTGTTTTTTCAAAAACAAATACCTTTGTGATTTCTTTAAGATTCTCTTTTTTTTTTTCCAATTTTTCTGATGGAAGATGAATTTCCTCTTCACAATCTAAATTCAGTTTCTTCTTTTCCATACCCCGAGTATATGACATTCTCTATTTCTTAACCCTGTCGTGATACAGCGTAGAAATTTCTCCCTTTTTTTCACAAAGGAAAACAGTTAAATTTTTGGGGCCAAGGAGATATTGTCAGACAAATGGAAAATCAAGTATCACAAAATTAAACGAAAGAATCATACGAGACGCCAAATCTTCAGAAAACATGAAGGACATTTGTTGGTTATGTTTATCGTTTGATCGGAATTAACGCCACAAGTTACACAACTTACCATAACGAAAAAAACTAATAAAATTTTACGTTGGTCCTCCAAGCGTTTTGCTAATATTAGATTCTCGACTTTGGATTATCACAAATACGTCCTTAATTTTTCTGTAAAACTCACACTAAAATATATAACTAACTCACGGATACGACCCTTTATGGAAAATGAATTCTTTTAAAAAATAAAAAACCTACCCCTTAACCGTTGCCGTCGAGGCTCCGGAACTGAGCCGGCTGTTGCGGCGACTGCGTCATCTTTCCAACCCCTCTTCCCCGTCGTCTAAAATATCCCAACAGAAGCTGCTCGTAGATCTTCTGTTTTAGAAGGAGATCCATTCAAAAACGATACACTGAATAACAAGTATTAAACCACTAAGAATCAATAAGAATTGCGCCGGCGACTTGAAACCGTTGCCGGCATCATTTCTTCCACTATAGAGAAAAGCAACTTAAGAGTTTAAATTTTTAAGTGAAATCAGCAAGAAATTTCACACAATTTGATTGCAAACCACTCTAGGTACCTTGAGTGAAAGTAATTCCCCTGAATCGACACAAAAACATATGGTGATCGAAAGATTTCGAGTAAACTCAATAAATCCGATGCCACAGCAGCCAGACAATGACCTCAAATAGTTAGTAAAAGATGTGTAGCAAATATTACAATAGAACGAAGATATGACTTCTTTCTCCTTTTAAAACATATGCGTCATTTTTGTTTATCTTGTGCATGTTCCGCTTGTTTCTTAAGGAGCGTTTTTACATAATGTTGCCAATGTTCATCTTTGATGATTTTAAAATTTAAATTGTAAACCTTGACAACTGAATTATCAACTGGTGAAAGTTTTGAGTGTAAAATGGTTAAGTAGGGGAACCATAGTGTGTTTTATTATCAATGGTGCAAAAATTTTAAGAATGAAATCATGATAAGAAATCCAATGTCAATTTCATATTTAAAAACAACAAACCTTAATCAACAACAAGAGAATATTTGATTAGAACAATGTATTCTTTGAACATATGTTCTAAAAACACCGTCTTCTTGTTTTAAGAAGCATAGTGTGATTATGAATGTTATTTTTTTTCGTATGAGCGAAAGGCTAATCCCACTGCCCGAAGAAGGTCGAAGCTTGCCCCACCCCGGCTATGTTCTTTAAAACCAGAACATGATGATTTTAAATGTGTTCCAACTTCCACATTGTTATTTTTTTTGTACAAAATACCTTCCTCATAATTGTAAGTTTAGACTTGTCTTTGGAAGAATTTGTGATCCGTGATCCATAAATATGATACTTGGAACAAACCATTTCGTGATATTTTTTAACAAGCATGCAAATAAAGGCATACACCAGCTTAAACATGAATTTGTTTAAAACACAAAATCATGAATAAGACCCTCTTTCCACATGCGCAGATGTACCATTTGCGCTAATAATGAACTGACAGGAGCTTCTGCAGTAGTTTCAGCACACACGGATAACACCTCTAGTACAGTATAAGTTAGCTCCTCCACAATGTTGACGATGTGTTTCTGCTTTGTAGATGTTCGCAAACATTTGCTAGGTGATCTACAAATTATTTTCAGTACATACAGATAGCACCTCCAGTACAGTGTAGTTAGCTCCTCCACAATGTTGTTGATGCGCTTTCAGATATCAAAAATATTTGCCAGGCAATCTACAAATTGTACAGCAGACTTTGCCTGTGAAAATATACCACGCCAAATGAATATGCCTCCAAGCATGCTAGATACACATTTTTGGTCAATTTTCTTGTATAGTATATGGAACTACAGACCACGATAATGGATTGAAATGCCTGTCACTTATAATAATATTACATGGTCGTTACAATTAATTCCCAGGGACATGCAATTGTGGTAACATGTCCGCGACGTTATTTTGCTATGGTATAATTTTTTGATGATGTTTGAAAGATTCATTGGATATCAAATGCAGAACAAACTATTTTCTTTGATAGAAAAGGATGTATCACTCTTTAACAACAAAGTTTTCCTAACAAAGAACGGAGCCTACACAACATGCGTTCATGTCCAAGTACCCATGTGGCAGAGCTTCATTTGAGATGCTTCTATGTGACTCTAAGTGCGGTGGCTTTTGGTGGTTGGTAAATGCAACTCGTCAATCTGCTTCACAAGGTTAACGAGATCTTAAGATAATACGGGACAGAAGATCCAACGGCAGCAAAGGACAGGCGTGGGTGTCATTGGACACCATTGTTCAACTCTTATGAGCATTGCTCTTTTTCTGCAATCAAAGGGCGTATACGGAAGGGGTTTTGCGTGGTTTTCGGAAGAGCTAACCTTTGAAAAAGAAGGAAGAAGGAAAAATAGTTCTCATAAAAGAGAAAGGGGAGGATGCATTGGCAAGAACTTCTTACAGTCAAACATGCCACCGGCCACTGAATCTTCATCCTTTCTAAAACTTTGCACTAGACTTGCAGTACTTTGTGAATCAAATACAACCAGATGACACTCGTCATGTAGCGGGTTCATTGGTGTCTGAAACAAGATGTTCAATCGTTTCAGAGCAATGTCTTATACAACTATGGAGAATTTTTTTATAGCCTAATCTCCATTGAACTGCAAGTTTCCATCTTCCCAGTGACCTTTCCGCTCTCTTGGGCCAGGGAAGCTCAAGTATGTGTTCCTTTTTTAAATCATGCGTCTGTAAGAATGCATTCAGTTGATCGGTGACAACCATGCCCTTATTAGAATGCAGATGACTAGACAAAAAATCACTATGAATATTTTCTACTGCTTCCAGTAATAAGCAGTCTTCCTCCATTGATGAAGGCAGTTTGGACAGAAGATCCTCACATAGCTTCGACAAACTCTTCATCACAGCAATCTCATTAACTACAGACAGCATGAGTCCAGCATGGGCAAGATGCCCAACTGCCTTCCTCTGATTTGGAGGGATGATGGACAACCGCATAGCACAAAGCAATGCAAATGATGGTTTGCCATCTGATTGAATATGAAGAGCCTCCCTTGTCCATGATAGATTTCCACTCTGATAATGAATCAACACTTTATCATTTGGATTGTGCCTCAACAGAAATCCATAATGTTCCAGGAGTTCAAGATTACTGTATGTTCCATAACGCAAGAGAACCTGCAAGATTACAGTTCACAAGTTACATTGAGTTGCTTCAGGAACTCATCTGGTTCACAGCACTGGATCAAGAAACTGACTTTGAACTACTGAAACTTCTAAACAAAACAGCTAAATAAAACCCTGTTATGGTTTATAAGCAATAATTATCATTCATAACACTGCAAGAATCCTTTCAGCCAATGTATAATGCACCAAAAAACTGAAATGCAGCATGAGGAATTTGATACAGAGTATCTATAGCAAGAGATATTCTACCATTCTGTGTGACATTCAGAAACATTACCCTAGTAGAAGTTTCCCTTACACTGGAAAGGATTAAGACCTAAACAAATTCTTCAGACTACTATATATAGGTACATGAAAGCCAAGTAGAAGTCAGCATATACCTGCTCTCCTCGACTATAACTTTGCCTTGCATAGAAGCAATATGCATTTCTATCTTCTTCACACCCACCATCGGTTAATCTATTGAAATCCTCATCCACTTCATTGTCCAAGGTTGGTGCATCTATTCCAGGCGCTTCATAATTGAAAAGATCACCCACAGGGCATAGACATCCTGCTTTGTCCCATGGTATATGCAGTGTCCGAGAGGAAATCTTTCAAGACAATGTAACAAACAGTTATCAGGGATCAGCTAGTACAAAATGGCAACATAAAAAGGTTAATTGCCGTGTCTAAATGGGAGGAGTCACTGACTCACAGTAGCAAAAGCCCAAAGCCATGATCTGAACGTCAAAAATTGAGGCCTTAGACTGATGTCTTCCATGAGCCTTTTGGCTTCTTTCCAGTCATATTGGACCTTTGAGACTGCTTGCTTTGAAGCATAGATAGCATCATCAACCTAACAACAGATAAAGATGATAAATTTTCTGTCACCATAAACATCAGTTTAATAAGTGTAAGCAAATTAAAGAGGATAATCCTCCCTGCTTTCATAGGAGGACATGAATGCAACCACTAATAATGTAAGGACTCATTGGAAAGAAAGAAGGGAAAAATACGTTGAAAAAAAATCATACAGCCATGTAAAACCTAACCTGAAATGCCTGCACCTCAAACTGACCGAAGTTTACTAAGAGGTCATAAGAGCGGGGCAGCTGGATCAAATACGGGTACCACTGTGAATCTTTCCCTTTACATACCTCGGACAGTAAACATACAGCTAACACCTACAGCAGAGTTCAATTGCAGAATACTGTCAGTGAACCATTGTCACAAGAAACACATCTTATTTGCAAAAACGCAAAAAACGTTAATCAGCCAAAAAAAGGAAGAAAACACATTCTTTGGAAAAAAAATTGCCAAAATGAAGAAAAGTGCATATTATTCACATTTTTTGCATTTTATTTGTGTTTTTTCGTTTTTGGTGTACCTTTCACGTTTTTTTTTTTTTACTTTTTTTAATTACCAGATTTTTTTTCACATTTTATTTTTAAATTTTTAACTTTTGAAAACTTGCCAAAATTTTCAACTTCAACCATAATATACCCGAAAAAACAACTTGTTGTGTTATACCCAAAAAAGAAATTTTTGACAATGCATTGAACTCAAAAGAAGAAAGGCAACACTAAGTGTCGTTGAACTAGCAAGGTTACAAGACTTGTATGCACCCTATGTCACATGGGCACGGATAGGGATGCTGGTAGCGGTATCAGTACGGAGCATTTTCAAAAAGCTTGGGCACGGAGTTATATATATATATATATATATATATATATATATATATATATATAAGAATTTAAAGTTTATTCATGATAGCAATTGGTATTACAGTCTTATAGATCATAATACCAATTGCTATCATGCTATGTTCTTTAACAACACAATATGCAATATGCAGCACAGTGTAGCATATAAATTTAAAAGAAAAACAACATAAACATTAGCTATATACAAAACACACAAGATATAACTAATATACATCCTATATATATATATATATATATATATATATATATATATATATATATATATATATATATATATATATATTAAGGTATTTAGGTTTTTTATGTAATTTTTCCTTTCTTTATGTATTTTTCTTATTATGTATTTTCTGATTTCTGCTTTTACCCTTTTATTTTTAACCTATTGACTAGAGGAGGACTAGTCCCAACGGCTAGATTTCTAGCCATTGGAACTAGTCCAACGACTAGATCTTTCTCCTCCATGTGTATTCTCCTCTATAAATAGTGTAGCTACTCTCTTGTTTCTAGCCATTGGGACTAGTCCAACGACTAGATCTTTCTCCTCCATGTGTATTCTCCTCTATAAATAGTGTAGCTACTCTCTTGTTTAGTTGGGGCGTTTAGGCTTGTTCTTGTGTATCCATTTGAGATCAATATATGTTTATTTATCCTCTAGTTTGAGGTTTGGTTTGTGTGACTTATTGAAGCAGCTGGAATATTCAAGAGTGTATCTTTTGAAGTATTTTTATCTCCAAGTTTGTGCCTGGTTTTTATGGTATCAGAGCCGTGGTTTGGCTCTTCGATTTGTTGATTTTCAATTCTTGAAGAATCAGTTCGTGCTGCCTTTTTGGAGCTGTGAAGCACACAAACTCTTCGACGAAAGTGTTGGCTGCGGTTTTGCACAAAAGGTGTTGTTTTCTTGCTAGTCCTTGGCGACAGTTTCTGGTGGCTTCTTGGTGATCTTCGTGACTGTTTTGACACTATCATCTCAAGCTTCCTTGATTGTTGTGTTTGTGGCTGTTTTCCTATTGTTGCTAAGCTATGTCACACGGGTGCGGATGCGATACGGGTGCGGACACGGCAATTTTCAAAATTTTCAGACACGCGGACACGGCTACATTATACATTAAATTAATAGTTCACTCTTACAATCTTGTGATAAAATGTGTTTTATCACAAAAATACTGAATATTTGAAAGGATTGTTCATGGAAATAACTGGATGCATCATAAAAGATTGATAAAATGAAAAAAAATGAAAAAAAAACATTAAATTTTTAATTTTTAATGTTTGTCGTGTCTAGCCGAGTCGCCGTGTCGCCGTGTCGGCGAGTCGACACGGGTGCGCGGCCTCTTTAGGCGAGTCTGTGTGACATAGTTGCTAAGATTTTTTTTCTCTTCAAGTGGCAGCAAGCATCTCCAAAAATTGTACGTAGATTATCTTTGTTGAACGTGCTCAATGGATGACAAAGTTTCCTCTCATCCATTTCCTAAACTTTCATCAACAAACTATACCCAATGGGCTAGAACTATGAAGCATTTCATTCATAGTAAAAGCCTTTGGGGACTAGTTGATGAGACAAAAATTGAACTTCAATTAGTTTTGACCAAAGTTGTTGATGGAAGGGCTATGGAATTAGATGGAATGGAAAAAGAAAAAGTTGTGGCTGAGTACAATAAGAATTGGAAAGAATAGAATGTAGGTCATCACAAGATTATCACATGGATATTAACTTGTGTTGACAATGCTAACTAGTGGGCAGATTTCAAAATTAAATTCTGCCCAAGAGACATGGGAATACCTAAAAAAAACCCATATAATGAGAGATGTTGCTTATATGCACAATATCCAACTCAAGATTCACAACCTCTAACAAGGAGATAGATCCATTAAAGACTATGTGGCTGAAATGAATCAATTGTATGATGAGTTGAGCATTTTTGAACCACATTGGGTTGATGTACAAGATCTTATTCTTAGGGAGAAGCAAATCCAATGTGATAAATTATAAGTTTATCATTGGTCTAAGACCCGAATTTGATGGTGTCAAAACTTCCTTGCTTCACCGCGCTAAAACACCATCTATGAATGAGACTATTGCTGAACTTCAAATGGAAGAGAATGGACTTTGCCTTGAGAGAGAAAAAGCAAACAATGTTCTTGCTACATCTAGGTCAGGGCCTACTTAAAGTCTTACCAACCTCCACATTTCAACCGAACAAATAAAGGAAGAAGAAGGAGAATTATTTGTTATCATCATCAAGAAGNGAAACTCAAATGTCCAAAGCTAAGAATTTTTTACAAGAGAAGTAATGTGGATGCTCCCATCCAAGAAGAAAAGAAAGAATCCAGTTCCTTTCAACTTGATCAACTCATAAGCGCTCTCCAACCAAAACTCGTTGAAGCCATTCAACCTTTGCTTAAGGGAGGAGGCATACCTTCAACATTGGGAGCTATCATTGTTTATACTTATTCAAGTAAATCTTCTTGGATTATAGATTCGGGTGCATCTTTTCATATGACTCCTTGTGGATCCCTTCTCACCGAATGCATTGAAAATGATTCATATTCCTTTGTGAAAACAGCTGATGGAACTCCTTTTGAAATTGACTTTGTTGGAAATCTTGATCAAACATTTGAATCCAAAATTTTAAAAGTACCTCAAGTAAGATGTATTCCTAAACTTGAACTTGAATTTATTATCCGTTTCACAAATAACTGACCTTGGTTTTGATATAGTTTTCTCACAATATAAATGCTTGATATAGGTCAGTTTATCTAAGAATACGATTGGGGAAGGTTTTAAACAAACAATCTCTACTACATTGAATTTTTGGACCTTTCAAGACCCTCATACAATACCGTCAAAGAATGTGATATCCAAACTTGGCACCAAAGACTTGGACATTCAAATTTAGAGAAAATGTTTCATCTTCCCTTCTTGGAAAAACATTGTCAAAAGAATTTTTGTGGTAATGATTGTATCAAGGCAAAAATGAAGGTCTTACCATTTGATAATAGAATTTTTTTTGCCCAAATGCCTTTTGAATTTGTGTATTTGGATGTTAGGGACCTGCTCCTATTATGTCTAAAGGAGGATTATTGTATTATGTGATATTTATCGATGATTTCTTTAGACATAATAGGCAATTTGAGCAACAAAGGCAATTCGAAGACAAAATTATATATGCCCCATATGGAAGATTATAGATAAAAAGTGGACTGGACAGCTTCATCAACCTCTTCATGCAACAACTTACTATTGCAATTAGATTTTCTACTACATTTAAAAAAGATAGAGAAGTCACACATGATTTGTTAGATTGTGTTGAAGTGTTATGAAAGATTCTAGAGCATAAGATGTTGTGCACAATAAGTTGGATCTATATGATAATTGTGTAGGAGACATAGGAATAAGCTTCGTTGTTCGTTCAAGCCAGGACAAACATGCGTCTAGGTAAATACATAGAAACTGTTAATTTACTTTGCATTTGCTACCTTTGATTCTTTTTTATTGTTTTAACTTTTACATGAGATTTGTTTTATTTTTGTTTAGAATTGTGGTGCAATAGGTTTAGGCATGATTGTCCAAACCTAAGACTTTTTGCAATTAAAGTCCTCAGCCAAATATGTAATGCTAGTGGATGCAAAAGTAATTAGAGTGTTTTTCAACATATCCATAGCAAGAAAATGAATAGGCTCGAACACAAAAGGTTGAATGACCTTGTCTTTGTCCGATATAATATGAGGTTGAAACAAGGGTAATACAGCTTAATATTTACATTTGTTTTATAATATGTTTATATATAATTATCTATTAACAAGTTTTCTCTTATTTAACATAAACAATTACAAAAAACATCAACAAGAAAGCACACATCTCAGTTTGATCTTATCAACTTAGAAAACTTTGAAGATCTAGGACCATGGATTGAGGAAGAACCAACTACAATATTTGATGATGATGATCTTCAATGCTTCAACCCTAAAGCTGAAGCAACAAAAATTGCTGATGAAGGAAAGTCTATTGGATATGTTGGTGAGGATCTTCAAATTCATGAAGATGAAGATGAAGAAGAAGATGGAGATGAGGATGAGAATGAAGATGATGAAGATTATGAATGAGAGTTGAGAGTGCTTTCATTTTATATGTATTGACATTAAACATTTTCACAATTTCATGATCATCTTGTGATGTAATACATAACATTTAAAACTTGTTTTTCGATGTGTTATCTCATAAACTTATGGGACCTTATGACTTACGAATCTATGGTTATGAAATTATGATATACGTTATGTTATGTTATGATCCTCGTTGTGCTTTCTAGAATGTTTATGAATGATGAACCGCAACCTTATAGCAACAATAAGTCTATCATTTTGTAAAACAAGTTTTTCATGAAGAACATATTATTCTTGGTTTTTACTGATTATTTTGGATTTTTTTATTTTTTCTGATGATTTTTTTTAAATACGATACGTTACGATATTTTAAGATACAGCGTATCTTAAAGCTAGATCGATACAGCTTATGATACACTTTTTACAACATTCATTTTAGTAGTACTCGTATGACATAATATGCACCAATAACCTAGCTCAAATTTTCTAATGGAAAAGGCAACAACAACTGCCAAGTACCACCTCATGAGATTATCATTGCCCATCATATAAGTGAAAAATTCATTTACATCCAAGAGATATGAAATTAGTTATATCGCTTAGTGCCCTCCTGTGAGTTCAAAACTTACTAGTAACCTGAATGACAATCTTTTCTTACTGCTTTTAAACCACCAGTAGGCAACTTAGAGCTTTTTACTAGCTCAGATGCTTACTATGCAAGCAATATAAAGGGCTCTATCACATTTCAACACAATAATTTTAATCCTCACTATTGGTGTCTCGGAATTCCCAAGATATTGATGACAGCCTCTAACTATCGAGCGGTTTCAGGTCCTCCAACCATTATCCTTTGCATGTAAAAACTCAATAACATCCACGTAAGCGATATAAATGTAGCCACAATGCTAAATTTTAGCACCTACAAGGATTGTTGAAAATTGACATTATTGTAGAAACAATAACTCAGTTCAGCCAGCATATGAAAATCATAAATGATAATCTACTGCAAGTAAGAAGAAACCTTTTAAGAAATGATATCAACGGCCAGTGAAAGTAAAACATTATGAGATTCATCATGTCCTGCCCCATATTTGGGAATCAGGATCTGACCATTGTCCTGCACCCAAGAACTCAGCATTAACTCGACATTTAAGATTGATTGCTCACACACGATGCAGTAAAAGCTCTCAAAATTATCCTCCTTTACTCCCTGGTCCCTACCCAGATTGAGTGTGAAACTCCATTCCCATTAATGGAACAGGTAATAGAGTAGTCACAGGCATTGCTCGTATCCGTGAAGTGAGTTTTGTTGCTTGCATGACACAGACGAACTTTTGCATCTCTCCGATGTTGATGAAACATGTCAACCATTTACAAAACTCAGTTGCTCAAGCATATTCAACATGATCGACGCAGATCTATGGTATATAGCAGAATACAAGACACGAATCAAGAACTGAGCAAGCAAATAACATATTAAAAGAAACAGAAATGATGAACATTAATTTAACGAGAAGAAGGTGAGAATAGTCACCACCTGCGTTGGAGAAAGATGAGGATATCGTTCAACACTTGCTGCTAGGCATTTATCACCCTTCAGTAGACTAGCTCTGCACATCAAGGCGCTCCGTGGAACTTTCAGAATCGTTTCACCCTTCCTCAACTCACGAGCAGCAGCAAGAGCTCTCCTGAAAAGACACCAACATGACATTAACCGAAATTACGCAAAGATACAGATAACATGAAGACAACCATGTTGAAAAACCGGCGTCTGCTAATCTTTACAAGCTTTGAAATTTGACCCTTGGGTTAATTGGGATAGAAGAAGGGCACCTATATAAGAACAAAGCGAGTTTCGAAAGCATACCCGCCTGCTTCAGGGAAATTGGAAATGCAAAGAGTGTGTCCCAAGCATGAAGAAGAGGGAGGGAAGCCTGGAGAAGCGTCGGAGATGCCAACCATCGCTCCCCATCTCAAGAACTCGGCGAGTTCTTGATCTCCCATTTTACGCCCAAGAACATCGAGAACCCGGGATGGTCGGACAGGAGGAGGGAAATGAAAGGTCTAATATACCGTTGATGATGATGGTATGGGCAATATCTGCCCAAAGGATGAAACTCTTTCTTGCAATCGACTAGAAAAGATCCAAAGTCTAAAGTCGTCAGATCCAGACAAAAACCTGTAAAAAGATTCTATTAAATTAAGTACAGCTAAAAAAAAATTAAAGTCTCAAATGTGAAAACCATGGCCGAATTTTCATGTACTTGCTAGACATGCTTCACAAATCAAAACTCAAGACCAAGCACGCAAACTGCGATTATCTTCGACCAACTTGCTTGGCTGCTTAATCACTGTAATTGGGCATGCCTCCAAAACATATATAACGTGTTTAAAGTACTTAAAGCCTATACGTATGGTACACCAATAATATATGTTACATTACATGCTTAAAACTTGCAAGCATGATATTATGAGCAACTTTTATTCATCCTCTGCTCAACTCTGCATAAAAGAAACGAACTAAATGCTGATGGTTGGAGCCTTTCGAACGAATACAAGTGCACTTTCACAGCCCCAATTGAGTCAAAGCGTGAGCTATGATGCCTTAACAAAACAACCGTAACGGATTGCCACAAATTTCAAGATGTGCCGACTGACGTTCTGGCAAAACTTCCAAGAAAATGAAACTTTATAATAAGGAAAACCCATCTAATGTTACAAGATGAAACACAATCACATGCCTCATAACTGTTCATTATAAGTCGTTCATACTTAACAACACCTCAAAATCAAGACTTTTAACGCCAAAATGGAAAACTACTGGGGTTGAGAAGCTTAAACAGTGTTTGGATGACATCTTCAAATGGTGTTTTCACCGTTTTGTTTCTAAAACACCATTTTAATTTGCTTGGGTTGCAGCCAAAACTGTATTTATGAAAAAACCAATCTTGACAAAACTGGAAGTGTGTAATGTGATTCTCCCCGTCTCATGTTTTCCATAGAAGACATCGTTTTGGAAATATCACCCAAACACACAAGCCAGCTTTCAGAAAATGATTAAACAATCAATTTATCAAAAACATATTTTTACAAAGCTTTGCTTTCTTAAGATGTCTTCCAAATGCTACCTCGGTGAAGTACTCTTGAAGTCGTAGTCATTTTATCTATATTTTTATACGTATAAATTTGAAAAATGAGAAAAGTTCGAGAAGAAACTCAGTTAGGAGAAGTGCAAGAGAGGCAGCACTTAAACATTAAAACATGGACTGTCCTCATGATAAACCAGTGAATGGGTCTGCCAGACCGAGGTCGACCGAAGTTGACTCTTGGTTTTAATCCGAACCGAAATCAAACCACAGGCCCGACTTCAGGCCTCGGCCTTCCGATTACGCGAGAGAGAGAGAGAGAGAGGGGGGGCTCCTGTGAAGAGTAATGGAGGTGGAGGGGTCGTCGAAGAAGATGATCGCAACGCAGCAGGAAATGGTGGACGAGAAGGTGCCCATCCCTTACAGGGATCAATGCGCCCACCTCCTTATCCCCCTCAATAAGTGCAGGGTCAAGGAATTTTACCTCCCCTGGAAGTGTGAGTCCGAGCGCCATCGCTACGAGAAGTGCGAGTATGAGCTCGTCATGGAGAGGGTCATGCAGATGCAGAAGATCCGAGAGGAGGAGAAGAGGCTCAAGGAGCAACAGCAACAGCAGAAGCAGCCCATCCCCTTGATCCCCAAAACGGCCAACGCTTGAATTGGTCTGCTCCAAGGTTGGCTTTTGTTTTCATTTCTTTTTTTTCTTGAGATAATTTTGCATGCCCAATTCCCAATTGATTATATTTTCCATTCAGTTATCCTCTTGAAGATTGCAATCCCCCAACTTTTAATTCTTAATTGTATTGATTCCTAGGAAGCCTTGTTTGTGAGGCGTCTGTTTAGTTTTTGTACTTAAACATTACATAGAAAATGTAAGAAATCCTAATTGGTTGAAATCCTCTTCGGCTATGGTTTTTGGTCTCGATGAAAAGTCGTTCGGCCTGTTTCCATGTTTGATTAGGTTTTTCTTCGTGTCGTTAGCGGATGAACCGTCAATAGGATGTGAAAATAAATAAATCTCATTATTTACAGAATCTGCTCTTATTTTCTCCTTAAATTTTATTTGTACATTGGGCATTAGAGCAGCATGAAGATTAGTTTTAGCACAAGTTCGGTGCTTAGTTTCATATTGCATTAGAAGACAAATTATCTTTGATAGTGGGCTGATTCTGCATTTTGTGGATCGAGAGCATAGCAATACTGATGTGATGCGACTCAGTTCTACACCTAGGCCACGTCAGTAGGTGCATTAACAAACTGTTGGTTAACGAAAGGCAAGAAGAGTGGATTAAATCTGTTTCTCTTGGTTTCTTATAGCGATCTGTGCAAAAGCTAACGCAGGTACCTAGTCTGGCCCATATATACATGCACATACACACGCACAAATGCACATAGGCATACACACTCCTAATTTCTTTTATATAAAACTATTACGAGGTTATTTATTTCTACCCGTGGGATGATACACTCTTATTGTACCAACCTTATGTTTTGGTTTTACTATTAATAGGACTGAAGATGTATGAAGCAATTAGCTGTATTTGCAAGTTTTGAACTTTTAGTTTTAGTAGGATACATGGTCAGTTGTCAATCAGAGACGGGAATGTAATTTACGGTTTGAGGGTACTAATTGACTTTTTGAGTATGGTGCTGTTAATTAATAGGGCCTTTTGGAACAGAATGTATAAGCTTGTGACTGTTGTCAGTCCTTCAAAGTTTAAACAATGGAAATTTAAACAGGAAATGGAATCAAGTGTTGAAAACAAAAAAAACTAGCATCTGAAAGCTTAGGAGGGTAAGGTTCTCCTTTGTTCTTCAACAAACTGTGCTTCCTAGACAACCTTTTTCAACTGTCGATAGACTCGATACAATTGTAGAAAAGGAAAGAGAGTTTAAGGTCTCCAGGTACAACTATATTTACAGATTGGAGGTTGTTTTAGAGTCTTAGACTTGTTAAAACCCAGTAAGTCTGCTTATGTCAGAGATGGGTTTGAATGGCATGCTGATCCTAAAGCATATTGTCATATGATGGTATACACACTTGTGTCCTTGCACCATATGTAGCAAACTTCTGATATATGTGTTTAAAATGTTTTATTTGATAAATAACTATTCTTAGTTGTCGGCATCGTGTCATAATCCCAATACCCAAAGTGGCGACACCAAACTGCTCAGAAATTGATGAAACTAAGACAGATAAATAGGGCTGGGCCCTGGGCCGGGCCGCCGGCGGGGGCCTGGGACCCAGCCCGGGCCCGGTCCGTTAACATTAAGGATTAAAAAATATTTTTTTTATTTTAATAACATATATTTATTACTAACAAATATATTTTATATTAAAAAAATATTTTATAATTTAAAAAATATTATTTTATTATAACCGGGGCCGGCCCGGCCCAATGCCCACCTCTACAGATAAAGTTCAACAGTGTCTTGTTGGATGGTCGTGAGATGATCTAGTAAAAAGAACTTGTCAAGTATATGTGTGTGTGCGTGTGTGAAAAGGAGCTGAAATCCTCTGACCATCCGGAGCCCCGTCCAATCTGAAAATTTTTGAGATTGCTAATAAATTAAGGCAGAAATTAAAACTACTTTGAAAATCGAGAGATATATGGACGTTTATGCTAATGTTACATTAAGTGATGAAGTTGTGATATTTTCAAAATAACCATATTCGAGAGCTTCATATTTTCTGGGGGTTGCATTCACTTTTGAAAATCCATGATAAAGTCATGAACTTTCAAGCATGCCAGTATATAAATATAACACAAGTAATTGTGTCATGTAAATAGAATTAGGTTGTGCGCTAGGGCTGCAAATCCTGAATACGTTACTCTTCCATTATAAATGTGACAAGGATGTGCTCCTAAAGAGATGGAAGTCCTATTCAGAAAAATGCAGTCTCTCTTCTGCCCACTTCTTGTCCTTCCTCTTCCGCATTCATAACTCTATTGTATTATAAGAACAAAGTCAAAATGGTACTCAAGAATGATCACACTATCTTTTTCAGAATCTTTCCTTTCCCTTTTTCCCTTATTTTTCTGTCTTTGTTTTTTCATTTTTTTTTTTCTCATCTTGTCTAGCATACCTAGCCTAAAGTTTCAGATTTTGTGCCAGCAAACATATTTTTTTCAGAATCTTTCCTTTCCCTTTTTTCCTTATTTTTTTTATTTCTTCTTTCTTCTTTGCTTTTTCCTTCTTTTTTTTCTCACCTTGTCTAGCAAACCTAGCCTAAAGTTTCAGATTTTATGCCAGCAAACACATTGAACTTCCATCTATCCCTTTTTACCACTTTTTTTCTTTGTTCTTCTTCCTTTGTTTCTGCTTTGTTCCTTTTTAGTTTCTATTATGTAGAAATGCAAACCACAAGAGAGAGCAAAGAGCGAACACAAGAATATACGTGGAAAACCTCGGAAAGAGGTGAAAAACCACAGAGAAGCTCTAACCTAGGGGCAAACCGCAACCCTAGGAGAGAGAAAATTAATTCACTTAATCTCAACAATTACACTTAAGTGAAAATATAAAGGGGAGAAAGGAGATGCCGCCTAGCGTACCGAGCCGGCCTCGGTACCCATGCCCCAATAAGACCGGGTCCAGATATGGACCCGGTCCTTATTACAAAGTATTTCAACACTCCCCCTCAAGCTTGGCATACATGTCAAACATGCCAAGCTTGCTAACATTTTTCTCAAACTGAGATGTACATAAAGATTTAGTCAATACATCGGCAACTTGATCTTCAGACTTCATATAGGGTAGAATCAACTCCTTTGAATCTATGCGTTCCCGTATGAAGTGACGATCGATCTCCACATGTTTAGTTCTGTCGTGCATAACAGGATTGTTTGCCAAGTTAATGGCTGACTTGTTGTCACAGTACATCTTCATCCTCTCATCCATCTTAACCCCAATATCTGCCAAAAGAATCTTTAGCCATAACATTTCAGTAACTCCCATTGCAACTGCCCTGTATTCTGCTTCAGCACTAGACCTGGAACAAACCTCTTGCCTTTTACTTCTCCATACCACAAGATTACCTCCAAGGAAGATGCAGTATCCTGTGGTAGACCTTCTAGTGTCCGTGCATCCAGCCCAGTCAGCGTCAGAGTACCCTTCAATGCTGAGTTGATCTTGCCGAGTATAGAGAAGCCCCTTCCCTGGATCATTCTTTAAGTAGCCCAACACTCTTTCAGCGCATTTCCAATGGCAATCAGTAGGAGCATGCATAAACTGGCTCAACACACCCACAACATAAGTAATATCTGGACGAGTAAGAGTGAGATAAATGAGTTTACCAACCAAACGTTGATACCTCTCTTTTCCTTCGTCATCCAAAGTCGTCCCAGCCTTGATGCTCATCATCGTGCCAGACTCCATGGGAGTAAGAAAAGGTCTGCATCCCAGTTTTCTAGTCTCCTTTAGAAGGTCCAAGGTGTACTTCCTTTGACTCATTACAAGTCCAGTCTCAGACCGTGCAATCTCAATCCCCAAGAAATACCTTAACTTTCCCAGATCTTTAAGATCAAATTCAGCAGCTAACGTTTCCTTCATCTTTCTTTTTTCTTCTTTGTCATCCCCTGTGACAATCATATCATCCACATAAACAAGAAGAAGACTCACCAGACCATTTCTCTGCTTGATGAAGAGAGTGTGGTCACCATTCCCTTGTTTGTACCCATTATTCTTCATCACAACCATCAGTCTTTCAAACCACGCTCTAGGGGACTGCTTGAGGCCATATAATGCCTTCTTGAGGTAGCAACACTTCCCATCTTGCACGTATCCAGGCGGCATGCTCATGTAGATTTCTTCTTCCAGGTGACCATTCAAAAAAGCATTTTTTACATCCAGTTGATCCATGTTCCACTTCTTTTGCACTGCCAGAGCTAAGATGACTCTCACTGTTTTCAATTTTGCAACGGGGGCAAAAGTCTCAAGGTAGTCAATCCCATACTTCTGGCTGAATCCCTTTGCAACAAGGCGAGCTTTATAACGTTCAACAGTCCCATCAGGTTTGTATTTCACAGTAAACATCCACTTGGAACCAACTAAGTGAGTTCCCTTGGGAACATCAACAACCTCCCACGTATTGTTCTTTGCCAGGGCGTCCATCTCCTCTGTCATGGCCTGTCGCCATTTAGGATCCTCCCTGGCATCCTCAACTGTCTTGGGAATAACAATCATAGAGAGAGAGGTAATAAAACATTTATAGTCTTTACTTAGTTTAGCATATGAAACAAATCTTTGTATAGGATGAGAAGTACATGACCTGGTCCCTTTGCGCAGGGCTATAGGAAGATCTTCATTCAGTGGACTTGGATCATCTGGAGTCCTCGCAAGATTGGGATTGATAACATCAACAACTTCTATCACATTCTTCTCCTTTCTGCTGTAAACCTGACCAAACAAATGATCGCGAGACTGTTCAACCATAGAGCTGCCCTCCATCTGACTGTCTCTTGCCTCACTGACTGTATCAACCACATTCGAAGAACTAGCCGTGTAGTCCAAGAAATCTGTGAACTGAATAAGCTGATGTGACGAATACTCTTCCACTTTCTCACCAAGATACTCTCCCTGAAGAGTACTCGCAGGAAAATACACATCATTTTCATGAAAGGTCACATCCCTGGAAACATAGACTCGGGAGGTGCTGGGAACGACACACTTGTAGCCCTTCTGGGTGGTGGAATAACCCAAAAAAACAGCTTTGATGGACCGATGATCAAGCTTTTTAAGAGTGGGACTATGGTCATGTACGAAACAAACACACCCAAATACTCTAGGTGTCAACGGCCAGGGATTCTGATTTGGCCACAAGATAGAATAGGGGGATTTACCATCCAACACACGAGTATGCATACGGTTAATGAGATGAACACTAGTCAGAAGTGCATCTCCCCAGTACCGTTTGGGAACATGACGCAGGAACATAATTGCCCTGGTAACATTCAACAAATGACTGTTCTTCCTCTCAGCCACGCCATTCTGAGGAAGAGTATAGCTACAGGATGTTTCATGGATAATACCCTTACTTCGCAAGAAGTCATCAAGGGATTGGGAGACATACTCACGAGCATTGTCAGTACGAAAGGCCTGAACAGTGGTATGAAACTGAGTTTCAACAAATGCAACAAAATTTTTGACAATGCTAGGAACTTCACTACGTTCTTTCAACAAATACACGAATGTACACCGTGAGTAATCATCAATAAGAGTCATGAAATATTGGAAGCCACGACAGGTGGGTACTCTCGAGGGACCCCCAAACATCAGAGTGAACCAAAGCAAATGGGTGAGTGGATTTATTGAAGGAAATAGGATACGAGGCCCTAACATGTTTAGACAATTGACACACTTCACAGTCGAAGGTGTCCAAAGAAACAAAATGAAACATCCTAGAAAACAACTGTTTAATCAACTGGAAGGGAATATGGCCAAGCCGTTCGTGCCAACGCATAATGGTGGATCTGTCCTCCATGCCAGAAAGCTGTCCACTAGTGGCTGAAATCAAGGCAGAAGCAACTTGAATTGGCATCCTGTAGAGCCCATCAATAGCCGAACCAATTCCAATCTTCTGCCCCGTCCCCAAGTCCTGCAGGAAACAACAATCAGCAGTGAAAATCAGATTACAATTCAGCTCTTTAGTAATACTGCTGACAGATAATAAGTTGACAGGGATGTTGGAAACATGCAGGGCATTATGAAGGCAATATTTGTTCAGTAAAGATAAACTCCCTTTTCCAGCCACAGATATCAAGGACTCATCAGCCATAGATACACGCTGCTTCCCAGAGGTCAACTTGTATTCGTGAAACATTCTGGGATCCCCTGTCATGTGATGGGTAGCCCCACTGTCAACAATCCAATCACCAAGAGTAGAGTTACCTGGATCACTAGTAGCGACAATGGCCTGGGCCTGGGCTAGGCGTGCTCCCTCAGAAGTAGAAGCGTCATCTTGGGTAGACAACCGGCTAATGTAAGCTTGCAACTCCTTGAGTTGATCTGCGGAAAGTTTAGATGTTGCAACATTGAGAGAAGTATTCTGACTAGGCTCAGGCACAGAAGGAGCCCGCCGAGTGGAGGGAGGACGACCACGGACGAGACGCTTCTCAGGGTGAAGATCCCAACAAAAATCCACAGAGTCGCCCGATTTATTGCAATGGTTGCACCTCCGAGAAGGACGTTGTCCTGTACCTGCCGTACGGCTCACAAAGGCAGTAGGAGAGCTCCCGTGACTCGAGTCAGTATGCATAATTTGGCGTCGTTGTTCCTCAGCCTCTACACGAGCATACACCTCTTCGATCCCAGGGATCTCATCACAGTTAAGAAGTTGACTGCGGATCGACTCAAATTCGTCACGCAAACCGTCGAGAAAGATAAAAGTACGATCCATCCATTCTTTTTCCCAATACAAGGCCTGATCTGAAGCATTCTTCCAGTCATCATTCGTATGATAGTCAAGTTCTTTTCATTTGGTTTTAAGGGCAGCATAGAAGGAAGCAACGGACGAATCCCCCTGTCTAAGAGCATAAATACTGCGTTTGATTTGATAAGTATGCAAAACACACTTCTTACGGCCATACATGCGAGCAAGAATAGTCCACATCTCATATGCAGTAGATTTACGAAGAATCAAGGGCTGAATATCAGCAGAGACAGAACTAATAAGCCAAACTTTGACCTGACTATCTTCCAATGTCCAAGTGGCCCATTGGGGATCATTCTTCGCGGGCGCAGGCTTCTCTCTAGTGATATATTGCAGGCGGCCTCTACTAGTTATCCCGATTTCAAGGGCAGCAGACCACGAGAGATAGTTGTCCTTGTTCAGCCGGATAGATGTAACATGAACATGGACGTTCTCCCCCTTGATATTGCTGCCCGTGCCCAGGGCATCAGCAACCGTAGGGAGCACAGCGTCGGCCATCACAACACCGACAGAACAGAGAGCACAAACACGGCAGCGGAAGAAACGGAGAAGGCGACGGCGCGGAAGCTATCGACGGCGACAAAGGCGACGGCGCTGAAAGAAGCGACGGCAACGGCTGCGCAGAAAAAAACGACGGCACTGAAGCTAGCAACGGCGAAGGCGACGCGACGACGACGGCGACGGCGGCAGTCCTCCTGGCGGCGCGGAAAAAGATGACGGTGGGAACCAAACGAACCAGCGAAATCACGATGAAAAACACCAACGATCGCATACGGCGGCTCTGATACCATGTAGAAATGCAAACCACAAGAGAGAGCAAAGAGCGAACACAAGAATATACGTGGAAAACCTCGGAAAGAGGTGAAAAACCACGGAGAAGCTCTAACCTAGGGGCAAACCGCAACCCTAGGAGAGAGAAAATTAATTCACTTAATCTCAACAATTACACTTAAGTGAAAATATAAAGGGAAGAAAGGAGATGCCGCCTAGGGTACCGAGCCGGCCTTGGTACCCGTGCCCCAATAAGACCGGGTCCAGATATGGACCCGGTCCTTATTACAAAGTATTTCAACATATTCCATGTATTGGTCATATCATTTGCACAGTTCTAAGAACCATATCCCCTATTTGTGTTATCTTTCTTAAGAAATGTATGGCTAGTCAACAAACTGGATCCTATGGGTACATTTAGGTCATAATATATGTCGTCTTCTTAATCACGCTGACTGACCATTTATGCATTCTGTAACTGTAAATTAGCTAACTGCCATGCTTGGTTCTGCACAAACCCGAGTTTGCAGTTACTTATCTCACGCTGTACCTTAACATGTACGAGGACCCTAACCAGTTCGATAGTTCCATATAAGGGGGATTTACTTCATCACCTTTAGTTACCATACAAAGTTTACGTGGATATATTTTGTTAAAAATGGAATTAGTGACCACAACTCTTTGAGGTTTTTGTGTCCTATGAAACATAAAGTTTGATGAAGAAATGTAAGATATATTCTGGAAGGGAAAGTATTGGATGCTATTTTCAAATATATTTACGGAAATGAATTTATCCATTAGAATTATGGAAATCATGGTTTGTTACTCCTGAACAGTGTCCTAGGTGAAGAGAAGTAGATATGTTCTGGAGACCAGCCTCTTATTTCTATTAACTGCCTAGGTAAAGTTATCGGTTTCAGGAAATTAATGGTGGTTTTTTTACAAAGTCATTTACATGTTATTTTGAATACTTAGAGGTTACCATAGAAGTTAGGTATTTGGTTATTGGTTGTGTCTTCAAGAAGGATGCGGGTATATATGATAGGCTCTGTTATATTATCATTGACCAAACGAATTTGTCCTCTGCAGCTGTAAACAGTTGCTTTCAGGCATGTCAGTGGGAGTAAATGGGAGACAAATGGTTTGACCGAACGTGCAAACTTCTTGGAATATGTCCCCATTTGTGGAGCCACATATGGTTCAGGCAAATTACTATTTTGAGAAGGACCTAGGCTAGAAGTCTCCAATGAGAAATATTGCCTAGGTTGGCAGTGTTTACCCTGACCTCAGTTTGCAGGATTTTCAAAGTGGTTTAATGCAATCACCAGAAAAAAATTAGAGAAAGGAGCACATGTCTGTAACCAATGGCCAAATCTACTCCTGCGTTGTTAGTGTTATGCTTATTCTTAGGTTTGGACCAAGTTCCAGTGCTGAAGCTGATTTACATTTCTGGGTAGCCGATGCTTAGTACCCTTCCTTTTTTATCTAGTTGTATGCATATACTTATGCATGTGCCAAAATGTTTTTGTACCACAAGCAAATCATGCTATTTGGATTTTGGATGTAAGTACAAAATGATTTAATGGAGGGTCTGAGTTGGTAAGATGTTAGAGGACATAGTAGATCGGCACTAGTTAAATTTGGAAATGAAGGGTTGATTGAGACGCAGGGGTTAAGAAAGCATCATCCTTCTCAAGGTTTGGAAATCTTTCATGTATAGATATGTACAAATAATTACTTCTGCAGTACCTGTTATTTAATTGGAGACAACTAAACTCTGAGCGTCATGATCATGGCTTCCCTTTTTTTTTTTTAGCAAAAGTTCATATACCTTAGGGACTTAGTTGGATTAGTTTTCCTTGTTTAATTAGGTTATCACTTCAAATTAGGCTCTCGTGAGTTTGTGATGCTTTGAGGCCTCTTGTGTAATTGACCAATGTACGAGTTGGAGCTTGGATAGTCATTGACTTTGCAGTTCATCATCCCTTTCTTTTGTAGGCTGCTAAAAGTAGGACTGCAACCCAATGCATTGTATTAGTATCATTTAGTATAGATTTATGTCCTTGTTTATGGATTTAATCTTTACTAGGGGTTTTTGAATTTGCTAAGCTAGAATGCAGGTTTGGATTCAGGAGGTGGCGCTTTTAGTGTTTGATTTGCATTTCATAGGTACTAAGTTGCAATTAGGTTCTGTAGGATTGTTGGTTGCTATTTGGTTAGTAACCACAGAGCATATGAGAATCTGCAGTAAGAAATTCTTGTTGTGACTTATAGCTTTAACTTTTTTCTTCATTGGTAAATCTCAATGCAAAGGGTTGTTCTCCTTAATACGTGAGCTTTTTCCCTTGTACTGATTCAATTGAAATTTTTTTGGGTACTTTACTAATGAGACATCTTTCTTTTCTCCCTTTTCAGGTGGCTGTCAGGGGTTGAGATTGTCTACCTTAATCTTCTTTGTTGCTTGCCTCAGACTTGGAAGGTCCATTTTAAGAATGTATGACAGAATTGTCCCATTCATTATCGCCGAATCCCTCCTTTTGTCATAGAAAACAGTCTGCTGCTTGGCTTTTCACTTTTCGATTAAGTTGCTTAATTTCGCAGTTCACAGCCACCTGAATTTTCATAAATTGGTCCTTGCAACATGTAATGCAAATTTCCTCTTTTTGATGTTGCATTTAATAAATTTGACTGGCACTGCTATCACCTATAGGTGATTGATACTTCCAATTGCAATAGTAGATTTCTGTGATTGTTCAAATCAGTGTGGTTATAATTGCACACAATTTCTGAACTGCACTCTGAATTTTCTAGTGGAGCTAGGTAAGCTTCCATTTGGGCGCAGAAAGTCTAGATGGATAAGATCCTGAATGGTCTCTGGTGAAAATTCCTGTGCCTGCATAATTGTGTGTACTGTGTAGTAAAATCACATTGAACAAATGTGGTTGGACTGGAGAAAATGTTGGTATTTCTATGTATACCATTTTCTTTAGACAAGATTTACCAGTGAAATATCTGTTCTCTTTCAATCGTTTGCATGACATGATATCACTCTGCTGCATTTCAATGCCTCATGAAGCTCTTTATGCGCCTGCTTAATTGCTGTTGAAATTATGGAAGAGAAAAGAGGCTTTCGATGATAGAATTAAAGATATTTTATGTCTTTTTCCCTGGATAAAGTTTACTTGAGGTGTGTTCGAACGGCTGGACAATGAGGCTCCATTTCAAAGTAAATAGGACGTAACATCTCGAGATGCTTGGTCTCATTTATCCGAAAAATATACTGATTTTTTACGCACCTCTACTTGTGCGACACGAGAGGATGTCTGAGACAACCCCCGGTCTCGGAGCCACTTCTGAGATGCAGCATCCATGTCAACCCACTCAAGGTCATTCGGATGTGCCTTGGTGACAGAAAGAAGAAAATATGTGCCTTGACGGTTTCAACAACTTGCTTCAAGTGCTCGAGCTGCATGTGAAGTTTGTAAGTGCGATAGAGTAACAGCTTCGAAGGCATAATCTTTTGTAGTAGGCTGTGAACTCAAAATAAATTGCCGTGTTTGATTGCATGCAGCAAAAAATGGGTGCAACTTTCTTGTGCAAAACCGTTGTGACCTTTCAACAGTTATCTCTTGAAGGGTTGTTTGGCAACAGAGACACTTTTTGAGTGTGAGTGTCTTCTGAATCTGCCCAAAAGATTGGGGCAGGTTTACTGGACACTAAAACTATTGTTCTATAAACTTGCTCCAATCTTTGGAGCAGATTCATAGAAAATTTACGAAGTATTCATGCTGCTAAATTATCTGTAAGATCGCTGCCTAAATGAGGATGGAAGCTCTGTTTTTGTGAATGGCTTATTTTTTGTCTTGAAGAAAACATAAGCCTTTTTTTGTTTAACAGAAGGAAAAAAAATATTTGCTCAAACTCGTGAAGTTTTGGCGCAAGCGTTTCAGCACTACTCAAAATAAAGCCTAAATGGAAACGATGTGGATAATGATGGTTTAATTTGTCAGAAATATCTGTGGATGCTTTGCAGCTGCTTCTGCTCCTTGTGTAAAATGGAGTCGGCCATAACTCAAAGCATAGTAGTAGATATCATCCCAAGGCACTGAAAACAAACATGGTACCTTGGACTAATGGAGAAAAGGTGCAGGCTTCAGCCCTGTTGCTGGACGATAGGATAAAATACTTTTCCTATTCATCCAGCATAGTCCAAAGCTATTGGCTGACAACTCAGGTGGTTGGGTGCACATTAGAAGGGGTTTACTGAATTTTTTGTTTGAATTTGTTCAACAAAAATACCGTCAGTAGCATGGAAGTGGCCTTCTCACTGCCAGGGTAATGAGCAATAGGTGGCTGATACATAAGCTTGTGTCTATGAAGCTGCATAAAACCTCTCTTTTCTAGGAAATCTATGCGAGAAAAACACGTCCGGAATCATCACTTGTCCTCAAACTTCTGATGAAAATAAAAACTCACCAATTTCCAAAATTGTTTATAAAAGCTTCAGATATTTAAATGAGAAGATTTCATTTGTTGGTACGCCGCTAGGAAATTTTGAACACCAAAAGCAAGCAAGCAAGCAAGCAAGCTTTCGCAGGAAGGGTTTTAATTAGGAAGACAGGTCCAGAAAGGCAATTTCTTTCTGCCAATTTTTATATGGAAATAAGGTCAAGATTGTGGCAAAGCAGGTCACTCAAACCAAGCATTCAAAGTTTCCCAAACAGAAGCCAACACGCTTGAAAATCTCTTCAGTTTTTCTCACATAAAGAAAGAACAAAAGCAGGAAGACTAAACTCCATATATGAAAAAGACATTTCGGCATGAAGAGAAGCGAGAAAAACTTTTCTCCCCAGGACAAATAGGTCTGAGATGAAGCTCAGTGCTCCGAATGCAGCAAATAAGATACAATGGTTCAAAGGAAAATTGTCTCATGGAAAACAAGCTCTCTTCTTGGCAAATGATACGATCAACGGGGTGGTGTGAGAAAATCCAAAAAGAGACAGATTTTTCAGAGAGGAAAGAAAATATTCACATGCTTGGCATGACATGATCTTTATCGAGAAATGAAAATATTTTTGAGTTCAGCGTCAAAGGTGTGAAGAGGACTTGACATAACCTCGAGTTAGTTTTCAAAAGGAGTAGCAATATACTTTCTGCAGGTGGTACTCAGAGCATTATATCTTCTATTTTAGGGGGAATCAATCACATCATGTCTCATCATTTCATCCTGTCAGATTTTGTAGGAAACTGCATATTTGGTACTAATGGAGGCTGGGGGTGCTTTCTTCACAGAAACCATTATTTGCTTAAAAACCTGATTTAGGTCACTTTTTTCTCTTCGAAACTTTTCATTTTATGTGAGCTTCATGTATTTTTGGCAGGAATAAATATGAAGGTATGAGGGTATGCCCTTGAAGGGTTTATGCATAAAGTGATTTCCCCCAAGTAATATTAGAAAAATTAAATAACTGAATTTGCTACAAGTTAAAGTAGAACAACAGACTACTCCCAGTTGCGTTTAAATCTAACTTATTATATCGCTTATTTTTTCATTTTTTATGTGTTTAAAGACTTATATGATAATTACGTATCTTTTCCAATATTCATAGTGAACCAAATGAGCATCTTATTACTTGTTTGGGTTTTGGAAAATGACAAAAAGCAAAGCTTGAGGCATGCCTGAATAAATTATTTGGGATGAAAATATAGTGGGGATCAACCCCCACTCAACCACAAAAAAGTAAATCCTTTATTTGTTTTCCAAGTTCAAGGCACGAAGAATATCCTGATTTTTGCTTTCAGGTTTCAAATAATTAAAGTTTGCCGAATTAAAACATAATCCTAATGAATGCTTATAGATATCACGATAATAGACTCTTTCCCCAAGAAAAGTTGCAGGGCAAATTGTAACCTCATAAAGCTATAAACAAATCTTAAATCCTTAAAGACTATTCTGGTTTTTGGAAAGACAATAAAGAATGTGCATAAATGTTGTCCTTTTCAGACCTCCTCTCTCTGCCCATTATCTTCAAATTTTTTTAACTTCTTAAAATGAAGGCCACAGTTTCCATGGAACTGTCAAATAAGATCAAATGTTATTTGTCTTCAGAAATTAAAAAGACTGTTAGGTAGAGTTATGAAAATAAAGTCTAATCAATAAAAGGTAATGTTGAATAAAATTCAAGCTACCAGTTTTCAAATTTTCAGGTTCACAGCTTATTTCATGGATGCATGAAAAGTAAAACTTTCACTAGAGAAATATAAAATAATTTCTTTTAGCCCCACTAATGAGAAATATATTATTGCATTGTGACTTTCAAGAGGTGTTTCAATGACATCACAAAAGAACTTGGTTTTGTAAAAGCCAAAGTTTGTAGAAACCTATTTAAAAACTCAGTTTTTTAAAATCTAGTTTGTACGTTTGGATGACAAGACAAAAAGTTAAAGGCATTTTGGAAGTAATAAAATAAAGTTTTTACCTTCAAAACTTGGTTTTGAGCAGTCATCCAAATTAACGCTCCCCTGATGAACTTTTATTTTGATCTTAGAAAAGTCGCAAAGATGCAGTTGCATAAAAATGAACTTTTAAAAGAAGACTCATTCAAGAAACTTTTATTGTTCAAAAACTTAAACGGGCATAGATTACAAGCTTCATTGTACCTTTCACATTAACAAAGATATAACTTAGCTAACGGCCAAACGGGTGGTGGCCGAGTTTGTGATATGGCCAAGGCAATGACGTAAACTGAAGGTCAGCTGCACAAAGTGCGATCTTCTTCATGCAACTGCAGGTCCAAAGGAAAAAACTCGAAGCAATCGCATGCACTGTTGCAGGATGTAGATCTATATTTCCAGACTTTAGAGAATGTTGTCAGGCTTGACAAAACAAGACGAGGACGCCACAACCGAGAGAGAGAGAGAGAGAGAAGGGTTTGTGGATGGATTATGCTTACTGTCAATGCAACCCCTTGACGTAGTCTACGTGATTGCACCGGCGACGGATCCTCGAAACTCAGTCACCCATACAACGACTAGACGCTGTTGACGGACGTCCTTCATTAATGCAACCGGAAGCCATCACTTCTCTCTCTCTCCTGTTCATTCAGACCTGCTGCCGCCTACAGCCCACTGCCCGAAGCCGATCGATTTGCTGAAAATTCCTTCAACTTTTCTTTCTCTCTCTCTGTCTCTCTCATATTTATTAAATATTTTTGCATGTGGCAGACGGCAACGTCCAACTACCGGCGTCCTCGGTGGCTGTAGTTCTGCTGGTGGCGATGATGATGACGACCATCTTCCTTTTCTTCGCCGTCATCATTGTTGCCTTTCCCTTGCCTCCGCAGTTATTCCCATCATTCTCTTTCTTTGACCGCGGTGGAATTTTGCTCGTTCCTTCTTTCATCCCCTTCATTTGCCCGTCATTTTCCCTATCCCCCACGTATATTCCCGAACGAACCGTTGCCATCCGTCCATCTCTCCGTCTCAAGCTCTCGCTTCCTGTCGTGCCGTAGAAGATCATTGTCTCTGGACGACTACTGACTGGTTTTTTTCATCTTGGGGGGTTTTAGGGGGACATGATGAGGAGGGGCGATGCAAATCGTTATGGGGATCGGCAGAGAACGGCCATATCCCCGTTAACATCCGGACTGAAGCTGATTGGCTGCACGATCCCTTCGATTCTCCTGATATCTAACCACAAGGATTTTGGGAGTTGATGTTTAATTTCCTTTTTTTCATCTGAAAGTTCCTTTTTATGATTTTCTAATAATATTCTTTCCTTATTAGCGTTCCCTTCAAATCATTCGTGTTCTTTGGGCGAAGCTTTTAAATGTACACATCGTTGGTTATTTATTTTATTGTTTCCAAATTCCCTGGCCATTCTTCAAACCCATTTTTTGGGCTGAAAAGTTGGCCAAGACAATGTAGCCAGAAAACTCAAACTACTTGGCAACAAAATTGAATTGCTGGTTGGGAGCAGCGAATCTACTTTAAAAATCTTATGATGTATAATTTCTTAACACTCATTGAAGATAGTCCTCCAAGCACTTAGCAAGGAAGTAAACGTTACTTTGCATAGATAGCAACTTAAAAAGTTGGAAAGACTCCTTGATCTCTTAACTTGGTCGAGGGGTGGACCGAAGTAGTTGAAGTTCTCCTTTGAAAGCTAAGATCTACTTGCCCATTGAAGAGCACTCAGTTTGTTAGTAGCTGCTGCTGTTAAAAAAAAAAAAAATGAGGTCCCGCAAAGTCATTGAAGTTAGATATTGAGGTTTTACCAAGTGAGTTTTTTAGGAATGCATGCAGTTTAGGGGGTCAGAACACCTAGCTTAGATACTCAATCTTGAGTGAAATAAAGACCGTGACTTCGGTCTTTTTCAATAAAATCATCACATAGTAAATCAACAGAGAAGTGAATCCCATGATTCTTTTGTCTATCAATAACTGCATGCATTACACAGTGGATGTCAAAAAATAGGCTAGTATCTCGGCAATAATGAGTCAAGCTAGTATTTGCGGTGAATCCCCCTATTAAGTATGAAGTCTCATGTTTTGACTGCTCAATTCAAAGAAGGAAGAAGAGAGAGATGATGGAAATATCATAAATTCAATATAATTCCTGCACGCGGTTTGGCTCAAATGTCTTGCATCTACGAGAGAACACCCACCCATCCCTTTTTTTAGTTTAATTGTTCAAATTCTGAATACATAAGCGTCGACAATAAGGAAATAACTATAAACAATTAGGGCATGTTTGATGAGACAATTAAATGCTCAATATGATGTTTAAGATGTCTTTGGGTGACAAAATTGGGCTTGTGATTAGACAAAATGTTTGTTTTCAAAAGAAAGTGGATGACCTGCCTTCCCTTCCACGTAATTTATAGGAAACGTTATTTTTATGTTGTCACCCAAATATACAAAATATGTTTTAAGAAGGGGTTGAAAAGCTAGGTTATCAAAAAACATTGTTTTCATAAAAGTGTTTTTTCAAATGTGTCATATAAAAATAAACTTAATGTTGATCTTAACAAAGAAAACAAGTAATTATCAATGTTATAAAAATTGGTTTGGGAACCAAATCGGCACAATAAAGCGTTTGTGAATTGGTCAAAAAGTGTTGTAGAAATCTTTTGCAACGTACAGTAATTGATCTTGCAAAAGACAAAGTCTAGTTCAAAGTCGGAGTGGGTTGCCGGGCTGAGTCTTCCATGTTTAGACAACCGATCAGTCAACGTTCATGGGTCTTGGTCAGTCAAGACGTACGCGGGAAAGGGCCCAGTCAAAGTCATGGGCTCGGCCGAGCCGACCGGCCTGCTGAAGCTAGTACGAGCAATTGGGACAGGCACCTGGACCCACTGCGGGAAAGGACAAAAAGTTATTACCAAAAACCATCCAGCTTTTGGGTTATTACATTAAACCAACTTTTTTTTTTTCATGCAGCTCACAAGTATTCCTAATGTTTACGCATTGACATTTTCCTCAGTCATCTTATTTGACAAAAAAATGTGTTTTAGTCATATTACCCAAATATATGAAGCCAGTTTTCCAAATTTGATGGGAACAAGCACCAAAATGCATGGGAAAATCCACTTACCAGCCGGTGGGTACATGATTATGGAACAACATTTGGTACTAATCCAATTCCAATGGCACAAATTCATTAAGAAAATTCAAGTATGTGGTTGAAAAATCCGATGAAGTCTTTCTTTGTGGAATTAATCCAAAAAATGTTGCATGTTTAGATCGACTATTGCATTTGTACGTTCAAAACCACATCCAAGTTCAATCAACTTAGTTCCTCAATGTTAGACATGAAAATAGGGGAAGAGGGTAGAGTGTGAAGACTGCTAATTTTTCATTTTTTTCAAACGAGCGCCTCCACAGGGTTGAAAATAGGAGAGGTGGGTAGAGTAGTCGTAGACCATAAACTGTTCAGTATGTTGCCACCAGCTAGGAGCTGCTCATCTCGTTCTCGTTTGTAGACACGACGCTCTACAGTGAGTCATGAATTCGAGCATCGAACTTCTCCAAGAATTCCAACGCTGCACGAGTATCAATGAATCAAGTGATTCTTGAAAGTTCTCGTCAGATGATCTTTCTCACTGATCACCAAAGCGGCACAAGATTTCTGCTGTGCATGAGATGAGACTAATTAAGCATGCAGGCAGCCAGATTTGGACGTCTCCCCAACTGTTGATCATTTATATGGCGACACGAAGGAATTAAAGAAATAGAAAAGGAATAAACAGGAGGGGCTGTCTCCCCAGGCCGAGTATATTGCTGGTTCTGATTTAACCTATACTGTTTATGTAGTACGGGCGTGGGATTAGCAGCGGACAATTCACTGGCATTCGGTCCATTCCTTTTTCTTCTCCACTTACCAGAGGAGAGAGAAAGGTTTTTCTGTCATGTCACCCATAAATGCCTTCTTCTGAGAAGGCCTAAGCTGAGGCCTCCTCCTCGCTCTTTCTTCTGTAGGCTTCTCTAGCAGACAAAATGGATACTAGGCTCCCTGACCTCCTCCTCTCTATTACAACCACTGTAAAAAACAGGTGAATATCAGCAAAAAAACTGTTAAACAATAAATTTGACCAGCCCACCAATCTCCCTCATTCTCTCTCCCAATCTCTGTATATATAAGACACTGTTTTGAAAGGGATTGGTGAAAATCTGCGATTACCACTCCCTTCAATAACGCTTTGTTTGTTGTCCAATGTCCAATGTGACAAGCCTTTCTCCATTGTTCCTTTCCACTATTTGCATAAACGAGAACCTTTCGTTTGAGAGTAATGATGCCATCTCGCATATCAACATATCGAATTTGAGGCAATATATAATAAGGTTCCAAGACAAACTGGGAGAATCAACTGCGAGTTTTCCTGTGTTTGAGTTTCATGTTGCATGTGACAAATCGACTCATCTCAAACATCCGTTGTTATTCTTCTTGAAAACTCCCTCCCACTGAGATATCTGAGAGACAGAGAGAGATATTTAGCCACCAGAAGCCTGAGATGCATGGTATAGATGAAATTATTCCATACAAGGAGCTCAACGGTTCCCACTCTAAACATGAAGGTACGCGGGAGAAACTTATAATAGAAGGTGGAGGAACTTGAATGAAGAAAAGAAGGGGAGACTAGAAAATGCAACAGTCCAGTAGGATTCTCTTTCAAGAGTGCACAACAAGTAAAAGTACCGCCATCGTAAATTCTGTCATTTTTTGAGGGCATTGATTCTCTCTCTCGCTCGCCCTCCTGAAAGGCAGCGGGAATTATGCGTCCTTGACCAAGTAATTTTTGTTGCATGTAATTATTATTCTCTAAAAGTATTAATGCTTCCCTGTATAACTATGATGATTACAATGGCTGCTGAGAGTTGAGTGAGAGAGAGAGAGAGAGAGAGAAAGGAAATTGGCACGTTCCACAGCATGTGAAGTGTGACTGATGGACAGGTGCTGCAAAAAGTTGAAGGGTTCAAGAAGTGCAAATTCAGAGGTTTTTATGCACTTGACAAGTTGACCTCAGGTGGTAGGTGACGGCAGAGAAGAACGTCGACTTTGGATGTAGTTTTCTTTCTGCATTCCATATGCTTCTTTGTGTACTTACCAGAGGAAGTTGATATTTTTCGGAGTGTTCAAGATAAACTGTTGATAGTGCTTGGGGTTCTTTGAATCAAGCCAACGAAGAAAGGAGCAGATGGGTGCATGCGGGAGGAACGGGACTGTGAGGCAGTACATCAGATCGAAAGTTCCCAGGTTGAGATGGACTCCAGACCTCCACCATTGTTTTGTTCATGCCATCGAAAGATTGGGAGGACAAAATAGTAAGAAGCGCTTCTCTCTCCCTCTGTCTGTGAGCACTTCATTTCTCCAGTAGTCTGTATAGTTTGTTCTTACAAGAGATTAGATCCTGTGAAAGAAATGGTAGAGGAATATGATTGTAGATCACTTTTCTCTGACTGCCTTCCATTGTTTAAAAACTTCCTTTTTTTTTTGTGTTGGGATGATGTAGAAGCCACCCCAAAGCTTGTGCTGCAGCTAATGGATGTGAGAGGGCTTACCATTTCTCACGTTAAGAGCCACTTGCAGGTTTTCCTCAGTTCAATCCTTTGGTTGTTTATGCTTGTTTTACTTTTGCAAAACAGTAAACGGAAGATTTTTCTTTCTCCACTTCAAATCAGATGTACAGAAGCAAGAAGATTGTCTTGAAAGGAGAAGGTATGCATGTGTGATATTTCAGCTCTCTTGAGACCTCCTGCAATAAATTTGCATTTAAAATATCATTCTCCTTTCCATTGTTGTCTAAATGTCTATGCATATGTTCCTTTAGGATTGATGGATTATTGAATTTATGCCCCTTTCTCTCTCTTTTACTCTTTATATATATATATATATATATATATATATATATATATATATATAAAGTGAATTCCCTTTCTTTCTCTCATTTGGTCTTTTTTTTTTTTTTTTTCATCTGTGCGTACTCAGTTCTTTCAAAAATAACTGCCCATCCATCGCATACGAGGACACCACGTCATGATGTGGGGCAAGACCGCGGTGATGATGGTCGAAGGTGTGCCAGTAATGATGGTGCAAATATTATCTTTCCATCGATAACCAGAGAGACAAGACCCACCACAGTGGAGTTGAATTCTCAATCTTTGATGTATCATAAGCCTCTCCTGTTTTGGAAAAGGTTCCCTTCACTTTCCTACGCCTTAAAAGCATCCTCCCTAACTTTTTCCCTCCTCCTCTTTTCACCTTTCTTTCATTCCTAGACTTTCTGCCTGAAACTTTCTGGGGTGCATGGTTTTTCTTTTCCCTCACTGCAAAAAGCAGGCAGGCAACGAATATGCCAGAGACTCGTCCAGATATCTACGTTGAAGGTCCGGTTTGTCCACCACAGCATGATAGCAAAGGAGGAGGAAAAGATGCAGTCTCTTCTTGCTCGTACCCTTTTGATGATTATCTTCAGGGCTTGAGGCATCAACAGGGAATAAATGGTTTCAGATGGCAGCAGGCAGCAGCAGATACTGGCACAGTCGGATTCATTGCAGTAGGATTTTCAGATTGCCCATCTGATATCCAGGTCTCCCCTCCCCTCGCTTTCTCTCTCTCTCTTGAATAATTTCGTGTTTTGCTACTAGTGGAAGTTATGTTCTTCGTTTCTTTTTAACGGGCATTTCCAAAACACGTTGAATTTAGTATTTTTAAACTCCAGTAGCGGTGTCTGTGTGTGTTGTCGCTGCCACTGTTCAGTCTAATCGTATATTAGACCTTTGAGGCATTAATCAGTTTTATAATGACTATCTCTGCTGCTCTGCAACTTTTAGACCATTTCTTGAGCACTGCATTTAATTATCTGTCTCTATACGGACTTTTCATTTTAAGCTTGAAATATGTGCGAATTACTGCATTCGTTTCACAACACAAATATCCTAGAAACATTAACAAAGAAGCTAGTGTCTTGGCCCTTGATGGATCTTATGCATATCTTTCCTTTCACGAGAATCCATTAGGGTTGTTGCACGCGCGTGGAAACATGATGATCAGCTATTGACCTGAGTGCCAACATTAAACTGCTTCCACCTGGCTAAGGCCTAAGGGGTTGGGCTTGAGATCTTCAAACCTGAAAAATCAAGAGAGTTCAACAGCCTCGACGGCTGTACATCTTCATCTCTCTCCGCATAATCTCTGTTAGGAGTCGACTCTTGCCTCTAAATCCCAGATTTGGAAATAATGATGAATCTCCCAAAGCGCTCATGGAAAATCATTAAATAAACAATAAAGATAGATGGAATGTATCCGGTAATTAGGTAACATAAATAAATCCATAGAAAAGTTTCCCACTGACATCTAACAGTGACAAATAGCATCCTTGTTTAAATAAAAGAAAATTGATATTACATGAAACATCATAACTGCCAATAGTTGCATAATGTTGTTTATACATATATAGAGAACTTTATCAGCAAGTCTAAGAATTTAATTTTTGGGGAACCAAATTTTGCTATATTTTGTCCATCTTGCTGATACTCTTTGTTGATGATTAATCAGCATCCTAGAGGCACAACTACAGATCATATGGTTTCCAGTAAAGGGAAGCTTGAGGAAGATGAGCAGGCGCAAGTGTACTCTCCATCTTCACCTCAACAGTGGAAAAGAGAAGAAACAGATTGCACGCTATCATTATCTCTGAATAATGCGGGGAAGAGAAGGTGCCTGTGGAAGGGTCACACTTGCTCAAATAGCGAGACAAGTGAAACTGTTTCATGTTATTCGAGGGTAAACTTTGCAGAAAGCCTCGTGCCTTGTATGGAGAATAGCAGTATAAATTTGGATCTCAGCATTGCGATGTATGGGTCCTCTGTTGAACAAGAATAGGTTGGTATATTAACAGATTCTACGTATTTGTACGAAATCCTTGTTACCCATGTGCCCTTGTTGTAGATGGAGTTAAAATTGCTTCTTAATCTTTCTACCATGCGTACAACTTTACGATATAGATTCTATCTGAGTTGTGCTCTGGAGGAAGTACTTTTTAGCATCGAATATTATTGTTTCAGATATTGTTGGTGCATTGGAAATTTAATCTGACGAAATAAGTTAAAGAGCGGTGGTTGCGAAGTTGGGAGCTGAAATGAACAAGCGGGTGCAGAAATTTTACCGGCCCTCGAAGGTCGATGAAAGGAAGCACATCTTGTTCACATTTGAGGGAGTAAATCTGGGCTGCCAGTCTGCCAGAGCTTTGGTATATACAGATCAATTTTGGGTATCTCTAAGACTTCGATGCTAGTGAATAGCGATAAGCAAATCTATTGGTCCATTTAAACTTTGTGAGATGCTCATAATATATATATATATATATATATATATATATATATGACAACACAAACACTAACTTAGTGTCATGATTAGGGCAGATTCGTGAAATACTATGAATATGTATGAATCTGTCTTGGGCAAATTCATACCAGGGAACGTTCTATTGTTTTACAAAATCTGCACCAATCGTTGAAATACTAAGAGGGACACATTGTGGTAGTTTTCTATTTGTCAAACATCCCCTTAGAGATTGTTCGATTGTTAGATGAGAGCACCTGTTTTAGGAACAAAATATTACGCTTCATGTAGGGGCACCGGGTGAGAAGCATAGAACACACAAGAAAGTGCCTTGAAAACAAGAAACAGAGGCATCCTATGTGTCCGCAGTACCGGAACAGACAGGCCCTACCATCTTATTGCCTGATGTTGTCTTTGTTCACCACTCTTCTTCCTTAACATATTTGTAGTATAACTTTTTCTCCTGGTGCATGAGAGGGACTAATAAAATTATGATGGGATTTTCCAGCAGAATTCGTTTCCCACAAACAAGCAGTGCATACGCTAGCTGCTGTTGTCTTTGGAGGTAAGGAACATTAGCCTATCCTTAACAGATTTCGATCCAAGATTCAATTGCTGGACACCCACTGGCACTGAGAACCTGTTTCCTATTCATTCGTGGAGAGCACTTGGAAAAGTATTATTTATTAGGATATGGAACAACTGCTGATGCCAATGGATCAGATGGTACTGGACGTCTAATCCAAATCCAACTTCAATGAGTTCTAGAGAAGATCACCTCCAACTAATAATCTAATAAGTAGGCTGATCGTGTTTGTAGCCGTTGACAGATCCAGGCCACCTATCTTCATGAAACTCAAAACGTAAGCATCTAGGCTAAGAAATCCATTCTGCACCCAACGGATGTGGTAATTGTTATAGTCAAACAGAATCCAGACCTTGTACATCTCTATAAGGTAGCAACTTAGTCTATGCTCTTCTTATCACCTAATTTTCTTTCATAGTTGTTATTATATTATCAACTGAATGATGTGAACAGGATTTTCATTTGAAGCACATTCATCTCCAAGGACAAAACTCAAGTGCACTTCGCATTAACTCCACGGCAAAAGAAGCGTATTCATTTTCTTGGTCCAGATTGATGGTTCTAGATTTTCCCAATTCACTTACATTATTTTATTATTTAATGCTAATTTTATTTCAGGGAGTATATATATATATATATATATATATCCTATGCTCCCGACTGTTTGCTGCTGGATGTATTTAAAATGTACTACAGTTGTACATTGAAAAATGTACTACAGTTGTACATTGAAAAATGTACAGTTATAAAAAATATATATATAGGGAAACAGGAAGGTGAACTCAACTCTCTTTAAAATGTGAATCTTGAGGAGCCCTTTTTTTGTTTTTCCATTACAATGCTGTATCTTTTAGCTACTGTTTACATTACACTCTGAACATAAATCTAACGCACAGGGAATATGACGTTTTCTGGTGTTGTGTGTTGACATTTGACGTACTCAAATGGTTCGGCATTATATCTGTTAATTTGTATATGTAGTTTTTTTTTTCCCAGTCGACAATATATATATATAGTAGTTGCAATTTGGTGACAATACTTCCGTAGAAGCAAATATAAATTAGACACAAATCCACAAAGAAGTAGGAAATCTTGCCAGGCATCGCTTTTTCTTGTTCTAAATTCTTGGATTGAACAGGAGAAAAAGTTAAAGTTCACACTATCTCATAAGCTTTGTCTCCTTTTTTACTTTCAGTAAAATTAACGGGAAATTATATGCAGAAGAAATATGAGAGGGAGCGAAAAATCTCATCCCAAATCCATAAATGTTCCCTTTAAACCAAGTTCGAGATGGTCAATCTGCTTACTTTTTCTTCATGCATGGTCTACTCAGGAATCTAGGTTTGCTTTAGCTACCGGTTGTGGAGTCTCAGTAGTTCTATCCTGGCCCCTAAGGTTGGGTAGACTGAGCATGGCCGGAACCGGAAAACAATCCGAGGCTGCATCAGAAACCTTTTTTGTCCATCCTCTCAGAGGTTTAACCCGACAAGCAATTTTTCTTAGAAGGCTGAGGAAGGAGTGGCACACGCCCACAGATCAATCCAGCCAGCTGATGACGACAAGATATATCATCTCTCGGAGACTTCATTTGCAATAAAACAAGCAACGTTAGCTGCTAATTCATGCGAAACTTGCCCAAGCCAAAGCAAGCCTTTTTCTAGTGCCAGTCAAAATTTCGGGACGCGAGCATATTTTCATGATTCTACTTTAGGTATCTTTTTTCGCAAAACGTTGTATGGACTCTGGAGAATCCATAGATAAATGTCATAAAGAGCACCATCTGAAGAGTCGGAGAATAGTACTGTAGGGCAGGCATCGGGACATGACTGTCTTAGAGTCAGCACATTGTTAACTTCCGTGAACTTGTTCTTTACTTTTTGATATCCATGGTGTGAATCTTGCTCAAGAAAATAGAGGGGGTCGTCCCTAGGCCCCACTGGCTTTTCTGAAATTTTAAAAAGGCATAAAAAGGAAAAAACCTTTCCTCCTGTTTCATGGCTGAAGTACAACAGCGTACGGGCAGGTGAAAATTCATTCACCCAGTACCTTGAAACCACTGAACAAGTGTGCTCTATGTAGTAGAGAACAGGAAACTCAGGACCATCTCCTTTTCTCTTGCCACTGCTCTAAATTAATTTGGAGCCATATCCTTTGCAAATTCCTTCTCAATTGGAGGATGTCCAGGCCTGCCGCTTTCGCTTTGAGGGAGTGGTATGCACACATAGCTTCAAGGTGGGATGGATGATTTGATGTTGGTGGATCTCCTTCCGCACCATCATCTGGAGATTGTGGTGTACAAGGAATGAAAGGGTTCATAAAGAGTCACGAAAACTGTTCAATATAACTAAGGTGAAAATTTGGCAATTTTGTGTAGATGGGTAATATTGCTTCTCTTCATAAATCTGACAATGACATGTTATCTCTTCGAAACTGGCTGAGTCTTAACTCCAGGTGCTAACTAATCCAGTGTCCCAGAGGGAGCTGGATGCCAAGTACTCTGGCTTGCTTCTTCCTCTGGCCTATCCTTTTGGGTTTCCCCTGCTTTCCTTTGTACAGAGGTGCTTCTTTTGTACACTTCTTCATTCAATAAAGCTTGGAGACCTCCTTCCGCAGGCTCATTTCGGCAGCACACCTTTGAACATTATTTCTGCGTAGAGAGACATAATAACGAAGGGGGGTTTACTTCTCTTGGAAAATTCGGGTGCACGTATTCCCTTCGGATTCATTTGGAAAAGAAAAATGAATATACCTGCTTCATATAAGGAAAGAAGCGGGAGAAACAAAAGCAACAGGTGCAAACGACATTTGCTCTCATCAGCACAAAACGCCCATGCAATCCGCGACATAAGAATGAAAATGAGCTTCATGGAGGCTTGAATTTATGGAGCGTGATAAAAACTAAGCTTGGCTGCTCACTGGACATTTCCAGTTTTAAAATTCAAAAAACTATCAAGTTGATGGCGTTCAACAATCATCCCCATCAGACGAGCGGAACTCTTTCGTATAAGGAAAGACGAACTTTTGGCAAACATAATTACAGAACGGATGCTGCTCATCGGACGAGCGGAACTCTATCGGATAAGGAAAGACGAACATTTGGCAAACATAATTACAGAACGGATGCTGCTCTCTAGTAAATCTCAATCGTGAGTCATAATATGCTCAGACGGTCGTTACAGAGAGATGGCTTTAATAAGGAAAGCCTCCAAAACGATTTGTGCGAACGAGAGAGGCTACCCAACGCCTTCATATAATACATACTGATTACAGCAAAACTTTACAGGTTATGTAGAAATATAGACGCCTTTAATAGGGCGCACTGTGAATGCCCTGACTCAAGATCACTCGGTCCTTAATGAAACCGCAACTCTTATATCAAGGTAATCATGTTTCGCGTTTGCTACGTGTAACTCCATCTATCATCGGCGCCAACCGAAACTTCTCTATTGCAATCATCTACATGGTGGAGTCTTACATGAACTTCGACGTTTTTGAGAATCGGGAACTCTAACTTGTCACCGAGTCCAACAGCTCCCTGCTCACAAGGGCACCTGCATCCCAGATCTCCATCCACCTGCAAAATTATCAAGGAAGCTGTCTTAGTAGATAGATATGAAATGGTTAATTATTCAACAGTAGACAAATATTAGTCATTCTATGAAGGAAGCTACTTATTATTTATTACCAAAAGTTACTGAGCTTCGTAGCCATTTACACTTTCTTGTTGGCAATAAATTCTGATAAGCAATTCCAACCTTGAGATGAATCGCTTTTTTTCAAAAATTTTTAAGCAGCTTTCCTGAGCGTTCCAATATGTACATGTTTAAATTTTCAATGTCACCCATATCCTTCACTAACACGTGGAGAAAGAGAGAGAAAGAGTGATGACCATTTTATGCACTGACATATATGCTCAAAACAAAAAAGAAGGTGAATATAACCTTCAAATAAAATTAAAACAAAATCATTAATCAACAAGTGAGTGTCTCCACTCTCCACTATATTTCTTTGTTTCCATTTGACATATATTAACCCTTGTATTATCAAAGGTATCACGCAATACGTTGGTGGATTACAGATAGAAGCAGTAGTAATGAAGGATGAACCACGCGGTTATGCACTTTCAAAATCCCATGCCACAGGAGAAAAAAGGAAACCACATAGTATGTGCCATAGTTACCAATGTCAGTGATATTTTGAAGATAGTGTTTTTATTGCCAAAATAACTCCAAATGACAATGTCCAGAAATATCAGATCTTACCTTTTTTTTGGAAAAAATTCCCCTTATTCATTTAAGTGCATATTCTTTATACATTGTTTCTTCTACAATCCTAAAAACTTTTATGCTGATTATCAACATCGTTGTAACAAAATGAGTAATAAACTCATAATTTCATCGACATTCTATTATCCACTTCTTTTATTTCCTAAATTCCAAAAATTTTCTTCAGAAAATGATAGTAGAAAAATCAAAGAAGAAACTTACCAGAAAGACCATTACAGCATTACGTTCCTACTTTTTTCCTCAAAAGAAAAAAAAAAAAGAAGGGAAGGACCCCCCGACCTTTATTTGCTTTAAGCATCTTTATCATTAAGGGTTGTGATTCAGACAATTGATACCATCCCATTTTATATATATACTTATATATATATATATATATATATATATATATATATATATATATATATATATATAAGTAAAACCAGTCCTATTGTAGACTAACTTTTCAGGTTACCATCCTTAGGATCCACTAATCCGAGGGTCGAGAGAACAGTTTCATAGAGGAAAAAAAGAAAAAAGTGAAGGTGAGAGGCTTTTCTCAGTAGGCTAGAAAACAAGAGAAAGGGGGTGGAAAAGAACCTGGCTGGACGACGCCTTCATATAAAATTGGACTCTTTCATTTGGTTAACACAACAAAAGGGCTAGGGCTTGTGTGCGGAAGAACACTAAGAGATGAAAAAACACAAAAAAAACAGGAAAGAAATTACCAAAACCATGGATTGGAATAGAGACCACGCAACAAAAAGACAAGAACGTGGATTAAAGCAGCAGCTAAATAGTTGAAATAACACTCCAACCTTTTCCTTTTTTTTTTTTTTTCGTTAAGCAGATTTCGTGTGAATTAAAGTGTCAATGAGAACGTGATCCCACTTGAACAACAAAACTACTCTGAAAGCCAACAATATGCAAAAAAACAAGCAGAAAAAATCCAGCATAATCATGCATCAAAAATCTAAAAATTGCATAAATAACTACTGTTGAACATTTTGTTTACCTTGTTCCATCAACATCAATGTGAATGCTCTGTCCATGCCTCCAGCCATCTTCAAAATTACAAAAATCGATACTTCCATCTTTTGAATAGAATCGTCCTTCACCATTTGCTTTGCCCTTCCAAAAGTTTGCAAACCATCTATCTCCAGTATGAAAGTAAAACCAACCCTGTATGATAAAACAGTCCCTCTCCCCTTACAACGAGAAAAATAGTGCTATAGCAAAGAAAGAATCATGAATTGAATAGAGCACAAATACGATATATATATATATATATATATATATATATATATATATATATATATATATATATATATATATATATATATATATATATATATATATATACACACACACACACACACACCAGCCGCCACATTTGACTGGAAAGTCCAATCAAACGTTTGGTTCAATTCATGCTCTTGTAAAATCAACTGTATGCAAGTACGCTTTTGTAAAATCAACTATGTGCATGTGCTTTTCACAATATATTGTAAATACGTGCAAAAATGTATTTGTAAGTACAACGAAAATTTTATATAAAAGTTCAATTATTAATGATGAGAATTTTGTTAGCTTACAAAACTCATATGTCCAAAAATACGTCCTTATGTTGATTGTCATAGTTTTAAGCATGAAAGAAATAGCTACATGGTTAGCTTTTAAAAAAGGATTTGTGAAAATACGTGACTGGACAGACCTACTCACCTCTCTCTCTCTCTCTCTCTCTCTCTCTCTCTGAAACACACACACACACACACACACACACACACGTGTATGTGCACAGATGCATATACACCATCAGATGTAAGAATAAAAACTGCCACATAACTTTATAGAGAAAACTGCCAGTTGTTATCCATCTATCTAAAAAGTTGCTTTTGAAGTGGTAATATGTGAGCCATCCAATTGGACGACTATTTGTATAACCATGACCAAGGGTTTAATTTTTAAAGACCAGCCATGACACCCAGACTTTGTGGTGGTGTCCATGCAACGTATAGAAATAATAACAAAATGGTTGATTTGTAAGTGCAGCTACTGCAAGATACAACCAATGCCAATGATCAGACTTCATAAAATATGTAGAGTGTGTACCAAAGATGAAACACATTCCAAATTCTTGGTCAGATAGTAAGTTCAACTTAACATACCTTACCATGCATGAGATCATCCCTCCATGAGCCTTGAAATACATCGCCATTTATATAGTAAAATGAGCCCAAGCCTGATTTCTTACCATGATGCCACAGACCATCATAAAAACTACCATCAGCATAGACTAGTCGACCCTGGGGCATAAATGCATAAGACATAAGCCACATAAAAGTAAACTAGGGTACAATTTACAAAAAAGGCACAACTGAATTGTAACACAAGAGTTCACAGTTTTCTATTAGTTCAGAAAACTCCTGCTTTTGGTTGTGTATTGCAGCATCAATGTACCTTTCCTTCAGGAAAACCTCCTTTACAGCGTCCTTTGTATATTCCTCCTCTATATTTCATCTCCATAGTAGGAGACCATTTTTTCTTTGAATCTCTTTCTGCTTCCTGGATGAAAAGGAAAAGAATCTCTAATAGTCTGTCTACAGTGTTCAAAATTTGGATCATGCTTATTACAATAGACTGTTTCAAGAGAAACAAAAAATGTGCTTCTGCAGTGTAAACTTCAATATATATATATATATATATACTGATACTTGGATTCCATCAGTAGCTGCACAAAAGGGCAGCTTGGTATACACAATGGGGTAAATCCCCAGTATGTTACATATACAGATATTCTTTTTAAACCCTTTTTGTGAATGAAGCAGATGTTGAATTATTAGCTGCAGTTTCACATACTAACTTGCAGATAAAAAAATCAATAATTGAAACTGTGAAAATTGTTAAAGAACTGCCCTATGTTTATGTATTTGATGGAATTGCTCTGACTGTTTTAACTGAAAGGGAGTCCACTTCCTGCAGATATTAATATGTGATAACATCAAAGTGATCCAGTCCTATGGTGCAGGTCTTCCAAAGAGAACAACAAGAGAGGTAATCGAGGAAAGCCTTTATTTCATATTGGGATGTGAAATTGTTGGATTTATAAAAAATGAAGAACTGTGAAAGCATTTGCCAAGGGTGTCTTCATTTATCAAATAAGGCAAGTCTAGGCATCTCTTTTTTAGTATCTTCAGTAGATTGTGTTTTTATTGTGTTTCGGTTTAACTGTCCATGTCAACAAGAGTTTTCCATATTATGACTCAGTTCATAAACAAGAAACCTTCAGTCTCAGTCTTCCTCGAGATGAGCTTTCTAAAATTCTCAAACAATTTCAAGTGGAAAGGTACCAGGATGGACCACCTGCTTTTGCCACATGTAAGGTGTTATCATGTTACTTCCTGATCCTTCTGTACTAAGACCTAAAACTCAGAATGGCCTGCTCAAGCTTTCTTTTGAGCTTGAGGATAAGCAAATAAAACTTACAGAAAAAAGGTGAAAAAGAAAATTTCACTTATGGGATGGCATATCAAGTAGATCAGTCATGGTTTAGGGGTGAGATAATTTGAACACCAAGCTTAACCACTGCTGCTTGATTTGAGCTTGGTGCGATCCTAAACTATCTCAAGAATACAAGTCTTATAAAACTGCAATGCAAGGTCTTAAATATCATACAGAAACAAATTTTAAAGGCAAAACTAGATCAGCAGACCAGACAGACATGCAAGCTGTTGGAGCTCAGAAGATGATAATCCACATCATGAAAATAATAATTCTGAACTTTCTTTTACAAAGAAAATACTAAACCTTAAATTTAATGAAACAAAGCCCACCTTTGCAGAACTGAAGCACATACCAGCATATAAGACGCACGTAAAGAGAGAGAACCTTGCTTCCCAGAACCATTGTCATATTTATTATTTAAAAAGGATGACGCTGAGTTGTAAGCTTCCACTACAGCCTCAATACCTGCATCAGCTAATGCATCCCAAGATCTCTTGTTGCGAGATTGTAAAAGTTCCTCTCCCATGGGGTATGATGTTTTATGCTCCATGGAAGGGTGATAAAGCTGAGTATCATCAGGAGACTTTTTAAACTGCTTTACACCAACTGGAAGAGAGTAGGTGGTCACATGATCAACAAAAGGACCATCTTTACGAGTGGTTTGACATTTCTTGTCCCATACCTGAGCATCTGGTTGTCCTGCCAGAAAATTAGGTTAGTCCCTTTAAATGAAAATTCTTCAATAGAAACTAAAGTTCAATAATTATTTACATCAATTGGCAGAAACTGATTATGGGAACTTCCATTTCCCTGTTATTTGTCATTTGATAACAGTTAAATTTCATGCCTGAGGATGCATGACAAGGTCACAGAGAAATCTGTAGATTGTCAGATAACTACAAGTATAGACCAGATCATTACCTTGTAGATGACAATCAATGTGATGATGATCAATATCAGACTGTGAATAACTGATTCTACTTTCAGCTTTTGGATCGTCTGATTTACTACAAGTATAATGCATTCCAAAGGTCAGAACTCTTAACAAATTTGTGTGCTTCATGAACAAATTAAATAATATACATGAAAATGTAAAAAGATAAACAAACCTTAAAGGAAATGTTTCATCAAAATTTTCTTCCATGGAAGGTTCTTCATCACAGTAGGAGATGTTATATTCACCACAGACATTCATAGAACTCTCATACTTCAATCTTCGCAAATCTGTCATCCCATTTGCTGGACCAGAGACCTCTTCTGAAGGACTTGTCTTTTCAATTATCTGAGCTGATGGATAGTCTCCAGGCTGCAGAGGAGTTGTTTTTCCAAGAAAAGAGAAGAGGAAGGGAATGTGATGAGCCAAATTGGACCAGAAACTCTCTTTTGGAGGCTCCTGCTTCACAGAGCTGGTCAAACGGCAGTATCACCAATGTCAAGGACTTGCTGTAACCAGTTCACAGGGAATGGAAAGTCCAGAAAAGATAATGCTCTCAAAACATCTTGCAACATTGATTAAGTTATACAAGTATTACACCAGGCACAATCATTAAACTTATTAGTTTTACTAATTGCCAATGATTATCCCCACAATAAGTTTTTCTTATGAAGATTTGGCACTAATATCATAAAACACATTATGAGAAGTCTGTAGAGACATCTGAGGATCTTGCTTTTACTTTTGACTTTGTTGAAGGCAACATACTCTTAAATGCATAGGAAATTATGTTAAGCTTCAAAATAAGAATAATAATAATGATGATGGTGCTAATGATGATGATGACCCTCAATTGCTGACCTACTTGGGGCCAAACCAGATAAACCCTGATGACTGGCAATTCACCTTGTTGAATTTGCAAAATATGAAACAAGACTTACTTGGGAATGATAATATTTGTTAGAAGAAGTCCAGGATCCAGATTAGATTCGAGGATATAGGAAAATAGGATTTGTGTTGAGCATCGAGATGTCTGGCGGAAGATTTTCATAAAAGCATGCATATCATTTTTGCTCAAATGTGCAGCACTTGCAATAGTGCAGATGATTATTCCATCCAGCTCCTGTGGAACAGGCTGCATTAGATTGGTATGGATATGAACTAGCATGTAAAATAATAGTCAGATTAAGCAATTACAGTCTCAGTTCCAGAGTTATGATGACAAGGATGCATAAGTTGCAGTCGTACTTGCCGGGGGCCATATCAAGCTTACTGTCATGACTATCACCAGTTTTTCACAAAAAAATGCAAAAGAAAAGGAAAAATAAATGCAAACAAGAAAAGGGAAATATCATGATATTTTGAAAAAATGCCAAAATGAAAATATTTATGTTTTTACACTTTCCCCTCTTTCAGAAGAAAACAGTTTTTGGTAGAAATTAATTTTTGATGCTTATTTTAGTATTTTAATAAATATTTTGGAAAATTCAAATTTGATATTTTTTTACATTATTTTCCCAAGCTTTTCCAGTGAAAGACAAGCTTTTCTTTTAATACCCAAGAAAAACCTTGCTAATAAAAACTCAACAACATTTTGTGACAATGATCAAGCTCATAGGCCAGAATGTGAAGTCTAGGTGGTACCCAAAAAGCCCTGCAAAATGATGAGTTCAAGGTCTAAAGAAAAGGCAGCAGCAAATACTTTTGGGGAAAAAGCTCCATTGTAAAAATCAAATATACGTTCATGATAAATGAATGTGCCTCCAAGACCAAATAATACCATAGATGGGAATAGGAGGTATCACATTCTAAAATTTTCATAAGTTGAGCAAAATGGCAATCTAGTGAAATAAAACTTCAGAATTGAATTGTTGATAACTCCAAAAACATGTGATCTATTTACTACAAAATTCAAAAACATCAGGGTCTTAAAATGAGCAACAAATGCAATTCAATCTCCAACATCTCAGAAACAACAAACAGCAAAGAGATCAAGTGAGAAGCAGTTAGCAAAATACTTAACTCATTAACTATTAAATCTCCACAATTATCAAAACAGAATGATGATTCATATACAATGAATAAGACAGGAATTCTTATGACTGGGCCCAAAACTGACTTGACTTGCCAGTGTAACGAATCCTATGCCGCCCCAGAGCCAGCTTGGTTCACAAATCACAACCCAAAAAGACTATGATCGATGACTACCAACGGTATGAAATACCAATGTTGTAAAAAGCGTATCGTCAGCCGTATCGGTCTACCTCTAAGATACGGCGTATCGTAAAATATCGTAACGCATCGTAACCGTATCGTTTTTTTTAAATAAATCAAAAAAATAGGAAAAAATTCGAAAAATTCATAAAAAATCAGTAAAAATCAAGAATAATATGTTCTTCACAAAAAACATGTTTTACGGAATAATAGACTTGTTATTGCTATAAAGTTACGGTTCATCATTCGTAAACATCAAAATTCATAACAATATCAATCTAGAAAGCACAAGTCATCAATTACATAATTTATATCATAATTTCATAACCATAGATTTATAAGCTTCATCATATTCATTATCATCCTCATCTCCATCTTCTTCTTCATCTTCGTCTTCATGATTTAAAAAAAAAAACCTTTCCTCCCAATGGGAATCAGCCACCCACGCACAAATCCATGGTTTAATAGATGATTTCATGGTGAAAATCGATGATTTCAGGATGAAAATCGATGATTTCAGGATGAAAATCGATGATTTCAGGATGAAAATCGATGATTTCAGGATGAAAATCGATGATTTTCCTCCAAGGCGGTACAACCTCTAGGTTAAAAATGAAGAAGGGGTGAGTTTTTATAAAAAAAAACTCAAAACAAGGGAGTTTGAGCCCCTTTTTTTTAAATCAACCTGTATCGTACGATACGGACATGATACACCCCCATTTACGATACAGGGGGTGTATCGTATCGTATTTTGTAAACGATACGTATCGTACGATACGGCCCCATATCATACGATACGTACAACACTGTGAAATACAAGCATATAAACCTCAAAAGATTTCTAAGGTCTTTGACATGAGACTGTTATCAACTCGTACGTGGACGGGGCAATCACAACTCACCTTGATGAATTTGGACCTTAGGTCCAAGCTTAATGGTGGTAAAACAATATACATATAAGAGGTTACAGGTATCACAATACTACATATTACATAATAGGCTAACAATATATACATACAACACATATTACAATACATATAGCAGGGATAACAAATTGCATTACAATACAATTTAACATAATAGTATGTACATATAATTTTGTAACAGGTATAACAAATTAACAATGCATATAACTATATGGTATGAGTATGTAACATAACCATACTAATGTATAGATATTACATATAAGTTTGGAACAAGTATAACAAATTAACAATACATATAACTATATGGAATAAGTATGTAACATAACCATACTAATGTATACATATAACCTATGTCACATAGATACGGGTGCGGGTACCGGTGTGGGTATGGACCATTTTCAACAAATTTGGGTGCGGGGGTACAGCCGTACACACACGCGGACATATATATATATATATATATATATATATATATATATATATATATATATATATATATATATATATATATATATATATTCACACACATATATATCAAAAAATTGCAAACATATAATGAACTGCCAAAAAAAATACTTGGCTCCTTGCCTGATCCTACATACAACCAAAACGATAGACAGGAAAAATCAAGTTTTGGCGAATGAAGAAAAAAGGGAAAAAAAACATAGACCTAATGCAACAATGTTGATGGCATACAGATTCTATTTGACTGCTCACAAGAAAAACACAAAACAATAAGCAACACAGAAGTTTAAACGACTGCTAATGGGTTCCTAAAACGTGAAAATGTAAAAAAAAGGTTAACATTAAAATCGGACAGAATTGGACTCGGTCAACTTTGACCGAATCTAAAAAAGGTCAAAAATGACATTGGGTGTGTTGACCGTACCCGGTACGGTCAACGCAGCACCCCTGCCGCACCCACGGGCATACCGGTACCATACCCATGTGACATAGCATATAACAGGTATGAGGTATCACAATACTATATAACAAACTAAGTGACTAACAGTATATACATATACATATGACAGTATACATACAACAGCATAATCAATATAACAATACATAAAAACATGTAATCAATGCAAAATAAAGTACATAACAATATATACTCAATTAAGAAACCTTAATTGAAAGCAAAGGTGACTTCACTTTCCCATGGACTAGGCATATTTCCCATCACCTAAGTGGTGGTGTGGATTCACGCTTAGTCCACACCTAGGCGAGGCCTTAACAACATAGGGTACCACAAGGTTGTTAGTGCGGAGCACAGTGGCTTATTAAGTGGATTTAGTGGCACCCAATATTCAGGTCCTAATGAAACTAAAACTTGTTTCAGACTTGATCTTTTAATGCCTACAACTTATTGAACTTCTTTCGATGTATACACTCTGATTTGATATTCAATAAAGTTTTACGTCAATGTGGTTTGAGTGTGTCTATGACAAGGCCTAAGCTTTCAATTTTCCTTCCAAGAAAGGAAATCTCAAAATATTAGGGCTATAATGCTATTACAAGAAAACAGCATGATTAACCTGTGTCCAACCCTGATTCCTATTGCATAGAATAGAGACTTTTGTGTGCAGGAAGAACATATCAGCTTATACAGCTTAAAGTTTGGCAAGCATTATTGAAGTGGCATCTGATTTAAAAGCATGCACAATATCAGAAAATACCACTGTAAATACAAAAATCGACTTGCCCTCAACATCCTTGCTGATCCAGTCATAAAAGAGTTGTGACCACGTAAAATAACTGAAACAGTTTACCTATTCATCATGACAATCATGTACCTGGATAACTCCGTCTTTAAGAAAATCACATTCCAGGATGGCACGTTCAATTGTTGTTTTGATGTCATACCCAGCTCCATAACCAACTTTTGCTTCTCCATAGACTTGCAAGAGCTGACCATTTCAGCAAGGTTTATTTGTCTTAAACAGTTAGATAACAACCTTTCAGAATATCAATGCCAGTTTAGAAAAGGAACAGGCAGTCCGGGATTCATAATGCAACCACAAAAGCCTAGTTGATGTTTGTATCTAACTATATGCAGTAAGTTATTCATACTTGAAAAGGCAAAGGAAACTCACATCCAGGAGTTCCGGATATTTGAGCTCTCTGAAACTATCTTCTGATGAAAGAAGGAACTTTGGCTTACTATCCTGAGAAGGTGACCAATATGTTAATTAATGAGATTCATGTAAAGAATTGAACGAGGATATCAAAAAAGAAACCAGAAGGCCTTTAAGCAACAAGAGCTTACCATAAAGATAACAGATGTAGTCATGATAGCCATCAGTATAGCATTATTTGCACTGACCATGGCCTCTGCAAGTGTAACTGCTTCTCGTTTAAGTAGAGCATCAGTTTCAACCACTGCTAGTTCATGCTCAGTGTCAGCAATTTATTATTTTCTTAAAAATCATCAAATAATAGTGACAATGAGTGTATTTGACATACAAATAGCAAAATGACCACGAATTTTGTGCCAGCAACGAAATGGAGCCTAAAGATCATAATCTTTAAAATTAACCACCAAATCCTTTCATGACCAATTGACCATTTAGTTGAATTGTCGCTTGAATTAGATAATGCAACACAATCCATAATATGGGTTGGCAGATATAGTAAGACTGGAAAAAGAAAAAAGGCTGTTGATTGACTTAGAAGCCTCTTAAAATCTTAACTATAAACATGCAGTTTACAGTCAAAATGAAAGCATATGAAAGCTTCTTTAATGCAATGGTTTATTATATCATTCAGTATTATCTGTACCGCATGATACGAGCTATATCATATAGGTTTGAAAAACCTATATGATGTGCCCAAGACACATCCTTGTGTCATAATTGTGTCACCCATATCGTACACTATGGGAACAAAATGAAAAAAAGGGGCTTCAGTGCTTCTATTTATAATAGTCTCTTCCTCCCACTTTCTAAACATATCTAAGGGTGTGTTTGTGATGCATGGATTCCATTGTTCAGGTGGGAACCCAATCCATGTTTTAGAAAAATCCTTAACGCCAACAAACATAGGAACAGAATCCCAAATTTTTATGCAAATTTGGGATTCCTTTCCATTGGATTTGAATCCACCTATGAGGTTAAACCCTACAAATTCTTTTTGCCTGTTAGGGCTTGCGTGCACTTTGCTCTCTCTCTCTCTCTCTTTCTCTTCTTCATCTATTCGCTGCACTTTGCTCTCTCTGTCTTCTTCCACTGTGCAAAAGGAGCGTTCACCCACTCGGCATGGGAGTTACGCTTGTCCTCTTCAAAGAAGGAGTAGACATTGATATTGGGTCTCAAAGGTCTCTTCGTCTGCTTTTGCTATACAGAAGGAACTTTCCCCCCATTGGCATCAAAGTTCCGCTTGTCCTCTTCAAAGAAGGGGTAGATGGGGATATTGGGGTGGACCCAAGATGTGAGCTTCCAGCAGCAGCATGGACGGTGTCGCAGGAGCCTGCAGTGTCGATGGTCTCATTGATGCAAAGGCACTTGAGGGAATTGAAGCCAACAACGAGGAAGGGTTGCTGGCAGCCATTCTTCACAAAGAGGTCGTGGAGTATGCAGAGTTCGAACAGAACCTTCTCCATCTTGTGGATGGTGCAGGTGCAATAGATTAGCTTGGAGGGTGCAATGGTCTTGCCGATGCTGGTAGGCATCTCAAGGAGGCAGTGTCCCTTGGCGCCCATGGCACGCTTCAACTCCAGCATACACAGGTATTGCTCTAGGTATATATCCTCACGAGGGAATGCTCATAAGCCCAACCTAGCATCGAAGGGTCGTGTACTCTGCCCAATAACCTTTTTAAAGAGATCCATGATCATCGCCTAGGTTGTAGTGATGAACAACCATTAGTAATGACTGTAGTATTTGAATTAGGAGTGACCTGTTGAGACTAAAGATGAAGACTTAAGATTTGGAAAGTGATTAGATATACCATATTACCATGAGCTATCAATGCCAACACTAGATGGGGCTTTTGCATTATACTTTTTGTTAAGTAATGTCTATCCCAATGGTCCATACTTTTTTCCAAGTTATCAACAAACACTGAATGGAATTCCTGGCATTAAAATCCAGGTGAATCACACACGACCTCTTTCTAGAATGGGATGCAAATCACTGTTTACCTGATTTCAGAATTAAAATATTGGGATCAAAATTCCAGGAATTTAATCCTGGTGCTACCAAATGCTACCTAAGAGCTACGAGAGGAGAAGATTTCACCAGTTTTCCATAAAAAATTGCTCGTTTGCGCAAAAAGTTATTAACTTGAAGAAATTAAAGCAATTAATGAAGAAAATGAGAATGAAGATGAAGATGATTATCGTCTGGATTGATGATAATCATGATATTCGACATTTGGCAGTGAAGAGTGAACAATTATGTGCTCATGGATACTTATTATGTTATTCATAATTTCTTATTTCTCATTTTTTAATGTGTTGTTGATATATTATGACTTATGAATAATGAATCATGAATGTTCTTTATGTGTGATTGGTTTTGTATATGGAATACATTTTTTCTAATTTTTTTCTGATTTTTAATTTTTTTTAATGAATTAAAAAATTAAACACTATACTATAGTTATGATATGCTATGATATGGCATATAGGTCAACACAACCAATACGTGTTACGATATGCCTACTGCAACATTGATATCATTCAAAAAGTGAAATGACAACCTAAAATCCTAACTTCAATGGCAACAAATGGTAGTATAGCACAAACCATCACAGCAGCCCGGCAGACTCATTGGCCGATAAGAAAATTTTGAGATGCAATGTTTCACTCAAGGGTGGGCATTGGGCCGGGCCGGGCCCACCTGGCTCGGTAAAACCGGGTCAGAAACGGCCCGACAGACCGGCCCATCGGGCCCGGCCCAGTTATAATAAAATAATATTTTTTTAAAATTATAAAATAGTTTTTTTAAATATAAAATATATTTGTTAGTAATAAATATATATTATTAAAATAAAAAATAAAAAAGTATTTTTTAATCCTTAACGGGCCGGACCGACCGGGCCCAGGCTTACCTGGGCCCAAGCTGGGCCTGGTACCGGGCCTCCACCGGCAGCCCGGCCTGGGGCCCAGCCCTAGTTTCACTTGTGATTAAAGTGCATATGATCCAGGCAAAATAGAACGATCAAATACTTAAAGCCTTGTAGAATGGATTGAATGAAATACAAAACCCTTCAATATTGTATACTAACATTTTAAAGATAAAAAGAGTCCCCAAGCATGAAATACTGAAGTTGGACATATGCAGATCAGGAGATCCACCAAACGAGGGAGGTATGTTGAACCGAAGAGGGATCTAGAAAATTAACTAGCATCAATCTATGCAACATTTCCTTGACAGAACAGGCATCAACATCATTCCTCACAATTGATGGGACAAAGTTGCCATCATGACAGCAGCCATTTACCCAGCCTAAGGATGCTCATAAATCAGGTTAACCAGAATCCCAGATATCCACCTTCTAGCTAAAGTGCTAAACATATATAGGCCTGGTAAAGAAAAATAAGATCTAATTAGTTATTGGATCTGAGTTTGGTTCACAGTTTTTGTCCAACTCTGAACCTGAGCCTAGAAACCTGACAAACGCCGTCCCTGTTTAAATGTTAAAGCCAGAACACTAAGCTATTTGGACGGGGTATGGTTTCAAAAAATCAAATCCAAGACTGAACCCAACCCCAAACCTGATTACGTTGAAGAATCAGATGGTAGCCAAGATCCAACCCAAACCTAAGCTGATCCATGAAGTTGACAGTAAATGAACCAAATGTTTCTCAAATAAAAGAAACCGCATGAAATAGTTTTATCACCAAAGAAATTTACTATTTTTCGAATAAAAGAAACAGCATTAAATAGTTTTATAACCAAAGGAAACTATCTTTCGCATTCACTTACCAACACAAAGATTTGTGTGGTCACGAAGCTTTTCGACCAAATCTTCTACCTGCAGCTTATTGGAGGTTAAAACAAGAAGCAAAAGGCCACAAATTGACATCTGTAAATTTAATAAATACTACACAGTCCAATTGAAGCTTTTCATAAACATAGATTCTTTAAATGAAAGAAAACTGACAAATATCATAACAAAGAATGAGGTCCATTTTGTGAAAGTAATATAAATTTCAATGAAAATAAGTATTTACGTGTATCTTAAGTACTTAACTGTGCATCATGTTTGCTCTAGATGTTCTCACAAGCTTCTATTGCAATACAGAAAGATGGAAAGAAAGGACTCCTGACAAATCTTAAATAAAATTTTGGTAGCACCATTTGCAATGGAGCATATAGAACAAAAAAATAGGCAGTACCAAAGTTTAGAAGCCTCTAGTACACAATTTCCAGCTTGTCCAGTTAGTATGAGTGGCAACCCACTGGTGATTGCACTAAATCAGGTCATCTACTCATAAATGTAATGGAAAGTTGCCAGTTACTTCCATACATACTTGAATTGAAGAAAATAGATGTGATGTTATTATTATCAGAAAATGTTAGAATGTTGAGGACTTGAGGACTTGAGGTATTCTGTCCAATGGAAGCTTTCTCATAAGTCATAATAATTGAAATTGAGAATATTGTAAAAGAATCATATATGAAGGTGTTATCACGATATTGATGTGAGATTTTCCTTAAAATATATTTCTTTAACATTTTAAACATAAGTATTCACCCTTTTAGTTACTTGATGGTTTAAAAATCCATCTGATGAGGGATGATTCTTTTTATAGCTATAAATCTTGTTTTGCCTTTTAGTTTTTATATTAAAAACTTCAGTAATGTAGTTCTTCTTGATTTGAGGTTGAAGAATATTCATTGTATCATATCGTTTAACTGTTAATGTAGTTTAATTTGCTACAATATTGATGCTCCCAGCCTCCCATAATTGACTTTAACCTTATTCCCATTGGCAATAGTGAATGACGGTATTGCTATAACTTTCAAATCATGTATGTCCAGAACTACTCTTACGAAATAAGTAGATGTAAAATATAGAGCACTGGACGAAATCGGCCATTTGATGAATTATGCACTGGACAGACACACACAGAGTACCAACACTCCTCAATTTTTTGGACAGTGCCCCTTACACCTACTGAAATCTGTGTCAGTGTGACATTGTCAAGGAAGCACAAGTAGGCACAATACATGTGGCACTTAACCTTCCAGAGAAGGTCCAAAAGCAGGAAAATGAAATGTTAAATAGTCAAGCCAATGAGACCAGTAGTGATCCTACCTCAGACTGACGTCTTTTCCCTTCAAAGCTGAATGGTTTCAAAATGATACCCATCACTATGAAATTAAGTGACTTTATTGGGCTAAGAAGTGAAATAATAGAATGAATATCTGAACCATATCCAGCACTAGCTACCTACACAACAATAAGAAACAGTAAGGTAATGAACTCATGGTGAATCAAAGGACACTAGGACAGTAATACGCATGGGCATGTGTGCATTTCTACATAATTTGTTTAAGCAACAAAGTTCCAATGGCATGAGAAGACGAGGCTCCCTTTCCCCCACCACCAAGGTCCAGGGTTACCATAGGATACATATATGTAGTATGTATTCTCAAAATACTGTAGTAAGTTTGTATGCTGCATATGCCTTAAATGAGACAATACAGCAAGCATATGTAATTAATTCATCAACTTCATTACTCAAAAGCAATTTCAGAAATCTAAAGCTCTTCATTTAAGCTTTTCATGCATTTTCTAACTAAGATGTTCATATAGAAAGCATCTCAACAAGTAGAAAGAAGCGTGTCATATTTGGCTGCAAGGGGTCTGATTTATTTTAAGCAAGAATTAAGATGGATTTGATGTGGAACTAGTATATCAGCATTAAAAGAAATGTTGTTTTTTATCTAGCAAATACTAGAATAAGGTCAGAGTATATGCAATTTTCACAAAACTGTCTGACATCATTTGGAAATTTTGTTCTTTTTCTTTCCACCTTTGTTTCAAGTTTGAAAGCAAGCTTAAGGCTGATCTTCTCTTCCAATGTTGTCTAGAACATCCTCCCAAGTTGAACTTTGCACTTTCCCAATCAAATTCTTATGAAAATGTTTGTGCTGCAAGAAGCTACCACACTGAAATCCACACCAAATGAAGCTCAATCATGGATTTTGCAGAGAAGGTGCCTTCAGTAATTATGGAGGTTGCTTTCTGGAAAATCTCCCCTGAGCTTGTTCATGCATACATAGAGAGAGCAAATTTAATTACTACGCATTTTTCAATTAAAATTTTCTTGGTTCAGAACAATCAAACTAAGCCCTGGAGATCTATTAGCAGCTGTTCCCATGTAAATGGAGGAGTAGCCTCAGCTCATGATGATATGCTCTATATACATGACATTCTAATTACAAATAAACGTCAGACCATACAACACCACTCTCTTCATTCCTCCTTTCCTACTTAGTTTCAAGCCTAGTCACATGGGTACGGCTAGGAGGGCCCCGTACCCTACCGGTACGGGTACGGGTACGGGGTTGGGTACGGTGGGAAAATAAAAAAAATAAAAAAAATCAGAAAAATCTAGTAAAAATCAGAAAAATTCAAGAAAAATGTATTTAAAGGAACACCCTTAGCATTTTGTTATTGTTTAAAATTTTTTGATATATATATATATATATATATATATATATATATATATATATATATATATATATATATATATGTCCATGTGTACGGCCGTACCCCCGTACCCACGTTTTTTGAAAATGGCCCGTACCCGTACCAATACCGGTACCCGCACCCGTACCCGTACCTATGTGACATAGGTTTCAAGAGACCTTAACAATGCAAGATAGACCTAAAATAGAAAAGGAAAACAAAAATAAATGGAAGCACTTGAACTCCAAACCACCAGCTAACTTTAGGAGGAATCAATTTTCTCAACTGCAGAAACCACTATTTGAGTTGGCAAGTAGACATGAATAGATGTGCGAGATAAGACACCAAGAAACCAGAAGGTCAATAGCTGCTTTGCAACGTTCCAGGCATGATAGCAAAAAGAAAAATATTCACATCCTAATTAAGAAAAGGAACGGAATGTACAAACAAGAATGAGAGCTCTGGAGCTTATTCTGGTTGATAGAAGATGTTCACCACTGACTTGCACCAAACCTAGTGAAAAAAATCAGAAACTGTCAGTAACATTGTGTTAGACAAGCATGTATATAGTGCATAGCAAAAACAAGGAACTGAAAGACTCGATGCCTATATTAGTACTAAGCAGAAAATTAAGTCCTCTGCAGCTGTAGACAGAGTTTGTCAGAAAGAAAGAAAACAAAAATGCTTAGTCATATTTCTACTAATAATATTTCTCATTAATAGACAGAGTATAATTGTATAAAGATCGGATATAACCATTTGGGTGCATCTTTCTTCATGTTAGTGGCTATAGCCTTGTTGGGAAGTTGGTAGTCTGCACCAACATGAAGAAGTCGGAAAGGAGTTCAATTTAAGTGAGTATACCAAATCCAACACTCTTTTCAGTACAATGGTCATTTTATAATTTCTCTGGGAGTAGTTCATACATTTTTAGAATTCAAGTTTGTTCATACTCTATTGCATAACATCCTTTAGCCGAAGTTTTAGCAGGCCAAAGTGAAAGACCTTTTCCAATATTTTTCTGATGTAACTCCACCTTCCCTGACTCCATATGCATGGTCCTGCAAGAAAGTAGCGTATGAGCTTCACATTTGAAAGAATTTAGGTTTTTTTCTTCTTTTAACAAACGATTTGAAACCATTTCAAGGCTCTGCACATTGTCAATTTAAAAAATGGCAATGTGAGTGCTTACAACTGCTTAGCATGCAATGTAGTATCACATATAACAAATCATCTCAATTTTCAATGCAGAAAGAAATGTTGGTTCTGCAATAATAGTTGTACAAGAACTACAAACATCTTCATCAAGTTTATCTTGTCATCAACAACCAAATAACAAACTATAGATGTCCGCAGAAAATTCAGCATTTCAAAGATATTAGAGAAGATATTTTACAGTTGAAGGAAGGGAATCAGGTACAGAAATTAATTTAGCGAGTGTTTAATGAAAGTCATGGTCTAGGAAGCAGGCACATTTAGAAAACATCCAAATTCTAACAGGAAGAGACAGGAAGGAAATAAGGAGCACCGCAGAATCAAGAAAGAAATGTGCAGCGAGGAAAGCTTTAAGAAGGAATATAACGATTTTGTGGCAGTCAGAGCACAATTTCCATTAACACAAGCATGCTTCCCTTCTCCAAGCGTCATGCTCCATAAGCGCCTTCCTACGCTGTAATCATATATTCTATATCCCACCGGCACGTCAGACTTTATGCGACATTCGCAGGATAACAAACCAAATGCAGCTCCTGCTAAAGTGAGGGACAGGACATTTTCCTGTTTGCGTCATTCATCCATCTAAAGCTCCCGTGAGTAAGCCAATAAATATCATCCTACAGACAGAAAATATTCCAGAAAAGCTAAAGGACGTTGGATTTTTTCGAAATTCAAAATTTGACCACCTACATTGGCAAAACTTGAACAAACAGTGCAAGATTCTTATGTAACTAAATCTACAGCTAAACTTATCAATGTAAAAGAAGTTCTGCACAGACAATGCCAATTTGAACTTCCAACGACATAAGCGAGAAAGTCGAAGACAAAGTCAGACTCGAAAGAATAACAAACCCAAACCCAAGATACATAAAAAGAAATGGGCACCAACGAAGAAATGTAGCTCATGAAATGAATCGTGGGTCGCAGCAAGAACCGAACTGAACATGCCCAATTTGCATCTAAAACTGCAAAACGAAATCAGAGAAAGAAAATAAAAATCGCACCAGAATCTCACGGAAGTCGAATCAAAGAACGGAGACTCCAAACAGAAATCAAGCAGAGCGTCCTTCCTGCTTCCGATCCCAACAACTTCGACGAGGACAGCATCTCCGTCTTTCCCTAATTCTTCAACGCTCGCTGCTGATTGTTCGCTAGCGAAGACGCTTCTCCTACGATAGCGGCTAACTGGTTGGGTCGGAATCGAAAGAAAGGCAGAGCCAGGAGTGGCATCTTTCCGGCGAATTCGTCTCCAGAAGAGGGAGTCTCCGCCGAGAGCAAGTTTTCGGTGAGGAAGGCCAAGAATAGAGGTAATAGGCCAGCCGTTCCAGATGAGGAGGAGCTCCATTTGGATCCGGCCTGTTAGAGCAGAGGGGTCGGTGTCACCATCTCCGGCGGATGGCGTTCGTGGGAAAGACGGGGGCGGGAGGTCCAAGACTCAGAAAGGGAGGGAACAGCCGCCGTTTCCCGTTTTCGTTATCGGGTTTTATTAATCTTTTTGTTCGTTTTTAAAGAGAGGACAAGTCGGGAATGAAAAAGTAAAAGGCTAATTTCATTTTTGGCGCACAATTTTTACAAAATTTCAAATGTGTGGTCATGTATTTTCTTTTTTAATATGAGCTCTCATATTAATTGAATGGCTAAAGTATTAGAAAGAAGAACCTCCCCCAATGACAAAAAATGAAAATTGAAAAGGTTATTTTGCAGAAGATCAAAATACCTTTTTACTGACCCAAGCGTCTCCCACTGAAATTGGTTGCAAATTAAATTCAAGAAAACGTGTATTCCTTCCAAAATTCACTTAAAAAAATTTTAAGTGAGTTTGTTCATCGTAGATGAATATGTATCTTTTATAAATATGAAGCGTGTTTATAAAAATACCCCAAAATTTATGTACGTTTTTGTTAATTATTCGTTTGAAATAATCAATTTGCTAAAATAGGCCTGCCTTTCGTTGTAGGCCCATTAACCACCATTTCATGAGAGGGGTACCCTAGTTAAACTCAAAAGGTATTTTGGTAATTTTATTGGGACATTTTTTTTTGCTCCAACCATTTTCCCTAGGCAAAGGGAGTCTTCAGTTTACTTAGTGGAGAAATTTGTTCATTCTTAATTCAGAACACATGGTCCCTTGTACATAACTTACTTCTTATTATGAGGCTTTCTAAGTTGTAACCAGTCATTTTGTAGTTTCATTTTTGTAAGCCTTTGAAAAACAGGACGTGTTTATGTTAATATGCCAAAAGTCAGGTGCCTTTTGTGAAAAAGTTCTCCATGTCCATCACTCCATCTTCGTTCTTCTTTCTTCCACCAAACTTGACCAGGCAAGAAGGAAGATGTACGAGAAGAAAGAAGGAAGAGTAAGTGGAGAAGAAGGAAGAGTAAGTGGAGAAGAAGGAAGATGTAGTTAACCTGCTTCCTATTCCTTTCTCCCTGTCCCTCAAAATCATTAACCTTCAATAAGATGGAAGGAGCAGCAATGTGGGTGATTTAAAAGGCATGCAATTGGTTGTTGGGCGACCATTTAGAGTCATCAGCTTCTCTTTCTATAAAATTGATAGATTCATGTGTTCATCTTCTTAGTTTTTGTTTAACATCCAAAAAGATTTTGTTCACGTTGCTGAAGAATTAATTAAGAGCCGCGGCATGCGCCGCCATTGTGTAAAATATTGACATTAGGCGCTTCAAAGTTTTGAACCATGGAAAGAGGCTATAGTACGTAACACATAAATGATTTGGCATTATATCATTTTCCTTTTCCTCTTCTCAAATCCCTAAATGGCCAAATTAATATGAAAAAGTCGTGGAACTTGAATTTGGAATATCTATTTGTAATTGGTAGCATGTATACGATAAAATTTTAACTTACTCAGACCTTTTGCAGCATGCCTAAGATGCAGTTCACAATGTCGTTGTATACATTCCGCGACTTGAGAACAAGGCACATCTGCGTCAGAATCGTTGGAAGCAAGCTTTTTCTTTTTTGGAGCATGCAAGGGCTATATATTCTCCTCCAAGAATCTTGCTGCTGCTGCTGCTCCTCTCTCTCGTGCGTCACGTCCCATAAGGTTTAATCTACAAAAGAAGAAAAGGAAACTGGTTCCAACGGAGCAGTTTTACATTTTCAATACTGCCAAGTATATATGCTTGTGTTTGCAAAAAGTGCTAGTATCAAGTATATTAAGTATAGTTTTATGCATGTTATATATGTTGTATAAGTTCACAGATTATGATACACATGGCATTTATATTGTGGACATAATTATTCGTATTAATTTTTTTAAGAGCTGTTTTGGACAACCTCGCCACTCGTGGGTCGATGGATGCATGGCTTGTGTTCAGCTTTCAACATGCATGTGGGCTTCCTTGGGCTTGGCGCGACTTCGATGTGTTCAACCTTGGTGAATATTTAACTTGAATCAAGCACCAGCTTTGAGTAAAATACAGTATTTCAGAGCTAGCAGGTTTGATTAGCGTATTCGCACCAAGCTCAAATTTATGTGAGCAGGAACACAGCCTTCCTACGCGACGTCCCACGGTTTCCGATCCCAATCAAACGACCTGTGCGGTTCTAATGCATGTTTTTAAATGTGAAACGAATGGTTTCATGTTCCAGAAAATGTGTAAGTAGACAGAAAACACTATCCACGATGCATGTCTAACAAAATAAGTTGCGAAGAAGTTTGACAAAGGAAACATAAAAATTTGAGGAGGAACAGCCATTAGACCTCCATGCAAGGTTACAGTCTCATAAATCTCTCTCTTGCTCTCTCTCTCTCTCTCTCTCTCTCTCTATATATATATATATATATATATATATATATATATATATATATATATATATATATATATATATATATATATAATCCTTAGATTATAGACGTAAAAAAACCTTTAGCCTCTCTCTCTCTCTCTCTCTATATATATATATATATATATATATATATATATATATATATATATATATATATAGACACACACACACATGGAGATCAATGTTAACCCGTTCCACTTTGCGATTGGAGAAAACAAAAGCAAGAAAGCACAAGACACAATTTCAATCTCTTCTCTTTCTCACTCGTTTTTAGTTTTAGGGTATTTCTTTACATTTTTCATGCACCATGCATGTTCTTATGGCCACTAAGCGTGTTTGAATGCAAGATCATGCCATTAGCGGAGTAAAAAATGTACAGTAATAACGTGCATGACCAACATCTTAATAAGGAAATGCCTTTTTCAAGTAAATAATACAACACATGAGATGTTTAGAATCTTTTGTAATTGAGAAACCAATCGACCACCATCCACACAGCCATGATAAAAAACTTGGTTGCTTTCATAGCTTGCCATTTATTTATTTGCATAATCATTAAAACATAAGGCATCTAATGTGATCTATTCGGTATATTATCAAGCTTCTCTGAAAATAGCAGATGGGTGAACTGTATTTCGAAACTAATATTGGAGAGGGCTACACAAAAACTAATGCTACCTTCCTAAAAATAAATAGCTTCTAGAATTCGATAATGATTTGACACGAGCTCATGATCACCAATGTGCAGCTGACATATGCTGAGATATAGTAAATTGGGGTTTCATTAGGCAAATGTTAGTGATTAGCTAGGTTCAAAGCGTCATGTTTGGACCTATTCGATATTGGGAATGCATGCAATATTGGCCTAAGTGGATCAGTGAAGACAAATGAAGTTTTGTTTTACATTGTGTAAATCAAAATTATATATATATGGCAGATGTTTCATTGTCTGTAAATTTTAATTCTATGAAGAGATCAATAAAGTTTACAATAAAATACAACTTATATATGACGAGAGAGAGAGAATTTAACAACTTAATGTCCTTGTAAATATAGGTATTATACCAGTCGAAAGGGCAGCTTACCTTTTTTTTTAACAAATTATACGTACGAGAGAGAGAGAGAGAGAGAGATTTCGTTGCAATTTTCTAAAATTTTCTACATCGATTAAACTGCCCACATCCAATCAACCAAAGACGACTGAGGAAATTTACATTTTGATTCTGTTGAAATCTAAGTGGTAGTATTAGATTTATAGTCGTTAGGCAAGTACGAAATAACGCCATTTGAATCTTCTATCAGTGAATAACCAAACCGCAGTTCCAGAGTTCAAACAATTTTTCAGAGTTATTAGTTTCCTAAAAACATATGTAGTGCTTGAGTCATGAGTGCTTAAAATTTGCTCGTTATTACAACATCAACCTGATAAAGGAAGTTTTTATCTAGAGTTTCATAATCCTCATATATTCTACCTTAACTTTTGAATCGTACATATTTTATAATTTTTAACCATATTTCATTCATTTTTTATACTATATATGATGCGCAGTTTTCCTAAGGTTTTAACGACCAAAAGCATTTGAAGTTTAATTTTCCTTGATGACAATGACACTACGCATTGCATTGCATTCATAAAAAACACATGCAATACATTCATATTAACCACATATGCATCAGAAACACAAACAAACTAAAAGGAGGTCCTACATTTTTAAGAAAACCATGCCATTCTTAAAGTGCCTGCAATCAAATATATTATAGTAGTCAATTAAGTTGGTTTCTCAAAGAAATGACAAAACAGATCGATCGATGAAACAGCAAAAAATCAAGAGTAACAAAGTGGCGATGGATTCGGATATTAAAAAATATATAATATAATAATATGTAGAAAAATTACAAGTTTAATTTAACTCTAATTATGCTAAGTACACTAGATTTCCGGGGCTAGCTAGACAAAACATTTCAAGAAACTTCAAGAGTGATTTGGTGCAATATAATTTAGTTAATAAATAGTTGACTAAATTGAAATTGATGACGTGATCGAAGGAATGCTCATGCAGAATCCTGCAGTGAAATGATAGGACAGAAAATGGACAACTTTACGTGACCAAGTAATGTAAACAAATTAAAAGTAGGCTATGGCCTTTTATGATATAGCAACAAGAGAATTCATCGAGGGAATCACAAACTAAAGCTACAAACCGCCTCTACGTAGAAGACGACAGGACAATCTCACTTTAATTTCATAGAAAACCGCGTTGTCATTTAATTATTTCATATATATATATATATATATATATATATATACATGAATGTCATTGAATTATTTAGGCAAAGTTGATATATGCTTTTGCACACCTTTTCCTTTCTCAATGAAAAAAATCACTTCGCATAAGGTGGATGGATGTCCATATACGTTAAAACATGAAAGGACCAACTTTTTTGCAATAAAAAACTTGAAAATTGTTGCTATAAGATCAATGTCCGCGTTAATGATAACAATCATGAAGCTTATGCTAATTCATCTCCAAAATGTGGTTGAAATTACGCAACCCTTTTTAAATGTTTATAAAATGTTCGTGCACATCTAGGAATATAGTCTCTCTCTCTCTCGCGTACTTTCACACGTTCACGCGCAAAGACAAATATGATAAAATGGACACAATAGCAAAAGGGTTGCGCTTTTTGCACAGGCAGAACGCGTAAATGGACTAGGGGCTGCATGCACATGCAGATCCAATAATGAAAAGTAATAAACTTATTTTTCTTTTACTCCGGGTCTGGATAAAGAAATAGTAACAGCATAAGAGAAGACAAAAAGAAAGAGAACCAGTGCATCTCGTTCATGAAATGGCACTTTTGACATCGATCTATCGTTAAAATATGTCACTGTTAATGTTTTTTTAACTGGCCAAACACTTACTAGTTACTATATAGATCGGTATAGACAAAATCTATCGATACCAAGCAAGGTTGAGCTTACCAGTATGAAGCAAACCATGTTTGCTATCTGGTTTCAGCTACCAACTACCAAAACGATGAACTTCAAATCCTATCTGATCACATACCTTATCATATTCTCTATTGGCCCTGAGAGGCTCACAATTGGACGTCCCTTAGTGCAGGTACCCTTCATTGTAGGCCTTCATTTCCAAATCCATTGTTCCGAAAGTCACGTTCTGTTCATGATGGTGGTCTCTCTGAGAAAACCCTCCTCCCACAAAGCCTCTATTCATCCCTCCAACCCCCAAGAAGTCCCTGGTTAGCCTGTCCGACCCTCCCATTCTCAGATTTGAAGCCGCAGTCGGGTGGAGCTTGTCCTCAATTGCTTCCAAATTGTTCATCATCATGTTCCCGCTTTCCAAATTCATGCTGTTGTTGAAAGCGAAGGCGCCCAGATCGCCGCTGTTATCGCGGCTTCGAGGTCTGATCAGATTACCACCGAAAGCACCCCGTATCTTATGTTCGTCTGCAATTCTGGACCCCCCATAAAGAGCAGAACCACCACTGTCTAGGGAGTTCATAATGTCCTGGACATGGCTCTCTTGACAACTACTATTGAGGTTGGTTCTCATGTGGTCGAGGTTGGTGATTGGGAAGCTTGAGGGGTTGTTGACTGGGAAAGAGGAAGAAGATGATGAAGGTCTCTGCTCGTGCCCAAAGAAGCCAGTAGTATTTGCAGTAGAACCACCGAATCCTCCTCCCAACATGCTTTCATTGTTCAAACCAGTTGCAGTTGCACCAATTTGAGCAGCCTTGTGGAGCAAAGCAGTGGCAGACATATGAGGCAGAACCGCTTCATTCTGCATGTGGGAGCTGTAGAGAGAAGAGACGCTCTCACTCATATGATCACTCAAAATATTGTTGTTGAGCTGAGAATGGATGGACAAGCCTGAAGGGCCAAGATGGGTGTTGTTGTTCCCATCATTTTTGTTGCTGATGCTGCCATTTGATAAGAAGCCTAAGTTGAAAAGAGTCGCTGCAGGATTGTTGTTGCTGTTATCGTTGCTAGGAAGAGAAGGAATCTGTGTCAACCCAGGATAAGCATTGAGGGCTTGGGAGCCTTCTGAGAAATTCTGATCGAGGCCAGAAGGAAAAAAAGATGGCAGTGATCTGAGGGAAGAATTTGACGGGGTAATCAGATGATCAAATTGTGGCCCTCCTCCTCCTCCTCCTTGAATCCTAAGCATACCAGAAGGAGGCCTGTGGGTGTTATATAGATGCAACCCACTGGGGAGTCTAGCGCTTTCTTGGGCTAATGCATCGCAGAATGCTCTATGGGTGATGAAGCTGTCACGCCTGCAGCAATGTAAGAACAAGTTAAAAGAAAAAACAATTAAAGATTTTGTCCTAGAGTACAAGGGAGTTATGGTTCGCTCAAGGACTGCTCTTTGTAAGTGTGTGCTCAGGAACTCCTTCACGAGCAGTTTGTAGTACAAAATCCTAAAACCAATAAATGCTTCCTTTCAGAAAGCACAAAAAGAGGAGAAAAGGAAAACCAAGATCTCCTATAAACAAGAAACGCTCCTACGAATCTGCCAATGCTACAAACTAGGACAGTTAGACGGAGAAAACAAGACTCCCTTCCAAGAGGCATTAATTGAACAGAAAACTGACCCTCTGAACAAAAAAAATTCCGTCCAATCTGTAAAAAAAAAAAAATGCTTCTCAATAATGTTTTTTTTTTAATTGCTTTCCTCCGAAAGGGAAATTCATCTATTACATAGAGCAATTCCAAACATGACCCATTTCCCCCATTTGAAAACAACGCGTAGGCCAACCGAAATAGACTGTACAAATCTGAATGAGAAGCAGAAGATATTTTTGAGCTCAATGTTCAAACTCCAAAAGTTTTTCATCAAAGTGGCACCTGCAGCACCACTAGCGTGTTCAGGCCGGGCCAACAAGCTCATGGAACTAGGCAACACGTGAACACGAAAAGACTGTCAATGGCGTCATCTCCAAGGATGGGGAGAAAAAAGAATTTTTTGTCCCCAAAAACTCCATGAACTCTACATACAATTCAGAACGAAAAAACAATCACGTGGAAACAGAAAATTTTGGTAATGGAAAATTATTTTGAAGTTACACCCTTGGTCGGTTTGCATCCCTGCCAGTAGGAAAATCTGATATCATTCGATGTTTTCTTGAGTGTAGATCCGAATCTATTTGGAGAAAGCAAAAAACGTAAAAGAAAAGTCAAGCTAAATTTCCTGCAGATCTCAACCAGCACAACAAATAATTCCACCAAATAATGCCACACATCTAATCTAATGATATTATAGTTGTTCAACATTTGATTGGTTGCCTACATATTAGGTTTACCTTGAAAATAAGGTTCCGCAATCGCATCTATACTCCCTTGTACCGCAAATCTTCGAGTGGGCCTTCCAGTCAGACTGAACTGCATATTTTTTAGAGCACTTCTCGCACTTCCACTTCTTCTCGCCATGCTTTCTGCAATAGTGTTTCTTGATGCCTGTGAGATCACCTAGGGCTCTTGATGGATCATGGTGGACGCATGTGGACTCTGGACAAAGGTAAACCTTCTTCTTGACTTCCTTGGTTGATTTCTGCTTCAGCTTCCATGGGAGGTTGTGGCCTCTCCTGTGGAGTTGTAAGTTCTGTTCCCTCTGAAATCCTTTGTTGCATACCTCGCAGATGAACCTGTTTGTGGCCATCAGTGTCTTAGGTGAGAGTGCAATCACTTCCGCATCTGGATCTGTCAATTAACAGCAGCAGTAATAAATGAGAAGAAAAGGGAAAGGCGAGAACTTGCTTCAGTTTTGGGGGCGTAGAATCCCCATGCTTTCTTTTGTTTCTGCAAATTAGAACTTGATAATTAAAGTAATAAACTAAAACCAATAACAACGCTGCTGTGATATGTGTGTGAATAATGACTTCATATAGATACTTGCTTGGTGTTCCAGGGAGATTCCTTCTCTTCTTTTGCGGGTTGCTTGTTGAGGCAGTTGTGGTTGATGTTGGTTGCTTGATGTCGCCTTGACAGGAGCCTCCACAGTCCTCTTCTGGTTCTATGATTCCAAATGATATCTTTGTGGAAGGAAGAGCAGCCATCTTCTTTTGCTTCTCCGTCGATAACAAAGCCAAGTAGAATATAAGGAGAAATCTCTTGCCACCTTATATCAGTACCGTGAAATCTTCTCAAATCGTGAAAAAGGAGGTTAACTTTCTTCTGGAAAAGGAAAAAGTTGAAAGAAATTCAAGTACTGATTGATGGGTATCTTTTTCTTACACCATTTCAGCTTTTGATGTCATTGAACACAGAAAGACAGGAACTCCTTGCTTCTCTGAGATGAAAGGATGGAAGAGAAGAAAAGGAGAAAGGCATGTGAACAAGTTTCTTCTCCCATGCATGGAGCGGAGGACAGCATATCCAGTAGAGGTAGATCTGCCCGTCTGATTGCTGCTGCGGCTGCTCCTTCGCCTCCCCTTAACTTTAGAGCGCTTTCAGTCCCTCACCAAACTCGGTCTGTTAGCTCTATTTCTTTTTACAGCTCCCTCGATTTTACTTCAGTTATCCAAACACAATAAAAATACAAAACAACTATTAATTGAAAGATGTCTCCCGTCAGGCTCCCCTCACGCAGCCTCCTCTGTCGTTATCAATTTCATGGAATGGGGCCAGCTTATATATATATATATATATATATATATATATATATATATATATATATATATATATATGTGTGTGTGTGTGTGTGTGTGTGTGTGTGTGTGTGTGTGTGTGTGTGAGAGAGAGAGAGAGAGAGAGAGAGAGAGAAAGAGAGAGAGAGAGAGAGAGAGAGAAAGAGAGACCATCTTACCCTAAGGCCTAAACGTAAAAGAAGAATACCTGCAATCTTTGTCTTTGTTTTTGCATGAATTAACATTGCCAAGCTGGATTTTGTCATCACTATCATCATCCCTATCTTCGTACCTCCTCTTGGATCTTACTATTCCAAGTTGTTTTCATCAAAATGAACCTCACATGTGCGATCTATATGGTGAGTTCAGTGAAGATTTAATAAGTAATCAAAATATATACCAGCTAGAATGCAATTTACAGGATTCTGCTTTCCGTAAGTGAAGAAAGAATGGATCGCTGAAAGCAACCAACCGATCATTCCATTAATTAATGAAAACATATAGTCCAAAGATAGACACCGAAAGCATTTAATCGTACTAAAGAAGAAAGGAAATAAACAACAGCAGCAAGGCTACACGGATCCATCTACATAATGTAATTCGAGAACAGAAGAACCAGTTGTGTAACCAGAGCTCAGATTCAAGCTCTTGTCTTATTGTGCGTAAATACTAAAGCAGTGAAGATGGGGTGTGGCTCTCTCTTTATGGAACATATGGAACTGAATTGGAGTCGGAGGAATAATAGCCTAACGTCACGAACTGTTAAAGGCAAATACTCTGAATCTGAAAGAAAGAGAGAGAGATGAGTCATGGAAGTGTTCAACTCCCACGTAACGCAGGTGGAGTGAAGCAGCCAAAGGAAGAGACGTCATGAGGGGGAGGGCGTCCGCAAAAAGGTAGGATGAAGGGTGACATCAGTTTCTTACGCATTTTCAGGGGCCGGGAAGAGGAGAATTTGCTTCATTCGAATAATATTGCTGTAATTATAAATCGCAAAACTTGATAAACTCCCTCTCAGAAAAACTAATACATAAAACATTTACGCAAAAACAAAGAACCAATTCTTAATTCATGTGATTTGTACATTCTCAACGTTACATCCCAATGATTAGTTCTACAAAAAGAAAACTTTAGATATGAATTCCAACCATAGATAAACTTTGTTGGTAGCAGGTGGTGTTGGGATGTGTCAACGGAGAGAGAGAGGTTGAGATTGAGAAAGAGAGAGAGAACTTACTTTATTTCATATTCCAAGATCAACTGGTCTGTTGAAGGTCAATAATGTTAATAGCCGACGAAGAAAGGATTGCCGGTTCTGGAATTTACGGTTGACGCTAGGCGGCCGCCATGGAATGGAACGACTTATCTTCGGGGCCGATAGTCGCCATCATTGACGTAATTCTGATGGATAGTTAAAGGTAAACTTGTGAGGTTTTTCCTTTGATTTTCCTCCCAAGTTTTGTCATCTTGAGGTCATCATGATTAAGATCGAGGTGGAGCCACATAGAAGTAGACTTACTCTTGCTTATGATTTCATTTTTTTTTAAATATTAGTCATGGTATTCAATGTTTGGGTTTGGGGTGATAATGGATGGAATCTGCAATTGAATAACGGGTCCGATTTGAATTGGATATCCAAATATATATGAAAGCAATTGGCAGGCTACTCTCAAAAAATGCACCCTGTAATGGCAATAGAATATAGAACACATGCAACATTAAAACCAAATTAATCACATTATTAAAGTGCATAGAATACATGTTATTGATGTCAATATGGAACACATGTTTATGCTGAAAATATGTGTGGGATAAGGAGTGGACATAAAAAAAGTAAAGTTTAGTTGCAGAATACGTACGTCCGGAAGACAAATTAGTCCCAGACAGGCTCGGACATACAGCGCAATATGGGTTCTTTCTCGAGCAGGCTGCTGGACATGTATTACTTGATCCATCTTAGAACTGCCAATCCAGAAATGCACTTTAAATTTTGTTATGGATCTTTCTATGTCATGTCCAACAGCATGGTTGGAATCCCCTTGCCAGATCTAGTCCTGCGATGAAAGTCTCGATAATTTTTCCGGGATCAAAGGCTGGTGGATCTTTGCTGGAATACACTTAATTGATGGCACATAATAATGGAGGTCTGATCACATCATTATGCAAAAGATTAAAATTCTAAGATAATGCTATGATACAAAACATATTTACTGTAATATATATCAGACAAATATGATTAAACACACCACCCAATGTAATGCATCGCATGAGAGTTCGGCAGATTTCTCTATCCAAACCTGATCGGAGAAATCTACAAATCCTATACATATATATGTGTCTGTGTTAAGGGAGAAAGAAAATATTGCATGGTGTTCCCTAAATTTTGATATGACATGAGGTGCGAGAAACATAAAATGCAGTACTTCTTAAATAGTTGACCATCACATTTTTTTGGGTTAAGAATCATACAGACCCATATTCTTTATCATGTTATATCTTATAAACATTTCTGTTCAAGTAAACAGGCCCATTTTTTGTTCAACTGATTCATAATCCTGGTTGTACGCGTGGAAGAAGCTCCAAAGACAATATACATTTTTATCTCTCTTTCTCTACCATGTGTATGTTCTGTTTGTTCATTCTTTCGTGTGATCGAGAACATAAGAATCAACTGAGATAAAAAAAACTCTCTCTCTTTCTCATCTGTCTCTCTCTTTCTCATGTTCGCAGCAGACCAACTGTAATTGGCTGAGAGAAGATAAACTATTCGGATGCATGGAGGTAGAGTAAAAATGTGGACACCGCTTTTACTATTTAGCTTCCTTTCAGTCGGGGCCAATATTTATCATCATCATCAACAACATGAACATGCACAGGTGCAGGGAAGAGCATACAAAAATTTGCAGTACTTGAACTAACAGCATTTGTCCTCTAGCCTTCAAGATACGCGGATGAAATGATAGGCGTCCCCCACCAACGACACGCCTGTCCTTCTCCCCCTCTCTCTTCTCAACTCAACTCACAACTCCGTTGATATGAGGAGGAGGAAGCAGCAGCAGTAACAGCAGCAGCAGCAGCAGTACAGAGATCCACCATAATTAATCTCAATTGTTCATATTTGAATGTTGGATGGTCACATGCACCATTATCTGTACACATTCTTCTCTCTCTCTGCCCCACACGTGAAAGAATAATTCAGAAAATGACAATCCTGTCCTCTCTGAGAAAAATTCCCATGAGACCCCATTATTATATTGTTCCTTCTGTGTGGTTCCCCGAGCTGCCCAGTTGGATCGGCAACGCCATGACAAAAAGGATATCGGTTAAAATTCTGCAGATTAAAATATCGCCTTCGTAGAAGGCAGAATCTGTGGTTATCGTTCCAAACTATGGCACTTTCATTTTTATAAAAATGCGAAGTATTGACAGTTGCAAATGGGTCGAATCTGTTGCAATACCTTTTGTCACTTTCAGCTGCCCCAGCTTGGATTTGGACCCCCATCCCTTTCGGATCTTAAAAATTTTCGCCTCCATAGTGTTTTTACAACAGCAATATATCGTTTGTTTCCTCACAAACTTTCATCTACGAGACGAGAAAATGATACACAAACTTTTTTTTCTGAATGGCCGATAAGTTGGCGTTAACTATATCATGCAGTATGGGTTTGGGAGTTTGGACCCGCTTCGGGTAGGGACGGGTCACGTGGGCTGGGGTGGTGGAGGGCAAATTCGTCATTGAGGCCTCGCTCCTTTCGCATCCTTCGTTTGGCGACGACGCGTTAGGACGGTAACTCGTGAAGTCCGGCTGGGAGGAAATGACGGAAATGCCCCAAATGATTGGGGTGGAGCGAGGGGTGTGAATCCGGCCGGAGGAAGTCTACGCGTTTTTCTGTTGTGGCGCATGTCGTCCCCACGCTGCTGCGGAGGGGCGGATGGATGCGCTGAGAGTGAGAAGGGGAGGGGTTGAAGTTGACGTGGTGGCGTTGCTGGTGGCAGCGGCTGCGGCTGCTGCCGGTGGTGGTCCTCCGGGGTCCACCAGCTTCACGGGTTCCGGTCTCCTCTTCCCTTCCTTCCCCACCCCTGGACTGTTCTTTTCCCTTTCCTCACATCATTCAATTACATAACTGTTGCACTAACATTTATATATAGATTTTTACATATATTGTAGATGGAAGTACTTAAAACGATTGGCATTTGTAAGACCAGAAAAAGATATTTGAATTCCGGACCAGTATATTACTTGAGAATGAGAAGAACTAGTTAGAGATCTCGCCGGCGATGTGATGGCTCCGCCCGTCGATGTGATTCTGGAAAGGATTCAGCTTGTTGCAGTCTGTGATGTACTGCTTTCGATGTTGAAATTAAAAATGAATACTTGGGGTTTACGACAGATTAAGAAAGTCAGCCTCTTGTATGAGTGACCGTGGGGGTGCTTAAAAAAGTAATGGTTAAGGGCCAGCTTATACTTTGTTCTCTAGCTGGCTCGAGATGACGAACAGGATCGTTTTGAATAGCATTGGTAAAAGATAACTGGTCACATGTGAGTGCAGCTTTGCTCCTTGTTTTTTTCGTTTTCTTTTGGTTTTATCAACCTGATAATATTCTAAATGTCTCCAGACTGTAGTGTATATGCACAAACACACACACACAAGAGAGAGAGAGAGAGAGAAGGGGATCGGTCCGGGCCTGCCCAAGGCTCTACAAAATCGGGCTTGGGCTGGTCCTAAGTCCTTAATGGCCACCCAAGTCTAGCCCACTTAATTATTTGGCCGGGACCCGACCGTCAAGTTTATACCTAGGGTACCTGGTTCCATGTTTAGGTATATTTAAAACGTTTAATATTTTATCTTTTGATATCTTAGAAACCCTTCATGACATGCCAATAGTTTCTAAGGGTGCCATCCATGAACAAGAGTTTATAAAAGTGTCATCAACGACACATGACGAGTTCAAAGAGTTGTCAACGATACACCAAATCTTTTTAAATGAGCAATTGCTAATGTTATATTATATATATTGATAATATGACTCTAGCTTCTTAGAGTCATTCAATCATCTAATCTGCACCGATTAATTCAACATGATAGACAGTAAGAGAAAAATAAAGAGAAAAAGGTGATAACATTTTTGTTATCTAATATTAGTTTACACATTTTTCTCATTGTTTTTCTCTCAACTATTTATCTGCTTTAAATGAACATCCTTGATTAGATGGCTGTGTGACTCTAGATAACCAGAGTCATCGTTCACTCACTTGTATATATAGTGGTTGTTCCAATTAACCCTTCTTGTATTTAGGGCAGACGTTTTCTTATTTAGGGTGTGGATGCATGTTTTGGATTGCTTGTAAGATGTTAGCAGGGAATGTATGAGGTAATGTTTTCAAGAGGGAAAAATTTTAGTCAAATATTTGCATTTTTATACTGATTCCAAAAGTAAATATTAATTTTCTTCACTCCTTCTGCATAGAATTTTGGAAGTTTCTTTAAGATAATAGCAGACTATATTTTTACCTTCACCATAATAGGTAGCTGTTCTAAGTTATCCCTTTTATAGGTTGGACCTTCATATGCGATCAACAGGCACACATTGTGGCCGTACTTTTCATATCCCAACCTTCGGCAACCAAACAAAAATAAATCATAATTAGTCAACGTAATCCTCAGACAATAATCTGCTGTTTCTTGTCGGCCAATGAAGTTAAAATGAGACTTATTGCTCTACTCAAGTTGATTAATACTAGTTTTTCCTATTACAAATTAAGTTTCCACGTCCCCGGGGTTGGTAGGAACTATCACCATGCGACACGTGGTTGCGTTTCATTGTCTGGTAGAGAATATTCGCCGCTCGATCTCGACACATAAGTGGTCCAGATCTAGTTTGAAGATTTTGTCAATTTCAAACATCTCGAATCCAATGTAGATCCGATCTCTAATGCATTGCTGTTCCATATCCAGCCCTTGCTTGGCTTATAAAGCAGCCAAACTCATGTTGTTAGGCAGGCCTCTACCAATTAAACATGCACAAGTAATTAAACCCAGAATCAAACAAGTTAACCTGCCTGTCCTAGTAGGTATGTCTGGTAAAGAAAGAAAAGGGATGCCTCCCAAGATGCTCTTGATTATTTTCAATCACCTACTCATCACATCCCCTATATGATACCAAATAACATCCTAAATTATATTCAAATGGAAACAAAGGCATCCAACAAGAAAACATTTTTGTCTTCTATTGCCCTCACATTTTTCTTGTCTATTGGACCAACTTGGAAATCTCATTTTTTTTTTCACTTTTTAAACCAGTTTTCATCTTAGTAGCTGCCCAATTTAGAACATCGATCCAAGCAACAACTTTAGTTCTTTGGTTGTATCCTCATCTATGAACTTCACGCTTCCCCATGTAAAAACACAGAGTATATATTATTTTATATGAGTTCAGTGTCTTCTGCTTCGCAAGAACTGTTATACGAGTTCCCTTCAGGGGAAATTCAAATTAAATTTGCACGGATTGAAGCTACTGAGATGACTCTTTGTGGTCAAGTCAACTGAGACACTTGGCTCAACCATGTGAGAGTCTACATGGGAGATTAATCAATTAGCTGAAGGCTATTCGAGCATTCTTGTGATGGATCAAGGTGAGGTTGACGATGGCAATAAGATATGAAATAAATAGATGAGCGGAGTTCTAGTTGACTCATTGTTTATAATAAATTGGTGGGGATTATAAATTTGAGTAACAGAATAATCTCACACTGTAAATGCGTTCTGACAAAGATGTGAGCTGAACTTCATTTGATTTTGCAAGCAAATAACATCAGCGCACAGGGTACTGTAATATATTTATATCAAAAGTATGTTTATTAGCATTTAACGATCGAGCACGTAGAGTCTGAGTTAACTGATCAATGCTTAGATATTATCATATATAACATGCAGACCTCTCATCATTGAACGAAAATATGACTTCTGTACAGGATAGACATAAATTAAACCATGAGATCAGTTCGTCCCATTTCCAAACCTTAGTTACTTTACATATGGAAAATCAAGGAGCGAATACAAAGAAAATTTAAGACGTTCAGGATAGCGCTACCCATGAGAGAGGAGGTTATATTGATTGGCAAATTGAATTGAGTATACTGGTTTATTCGCCACCAACATCATCAGTAATGTAATGCACAGTAAGTCTGATCAACGATTCCTGATATAGTGATATTCCTAGTGTTTCTCTTTAAAATATTTTCCTTTTCTCACTGAATGATTGATATATAGAATGATAGCTTGTTGTTTACAAATTTTGTTGTTTATAGAAAATTATATATGCATACATGTATGATGTATACATGGCTCGGTTGCAGGCTTGCAGCAAATGCATGATTTTATTTTCCTTTTCTCATTGAATCATTGATAGAATGATGGCTCATGTACCTCCATCACATGGATGGCAATCCTCTGTTATAAGACTAAACGATACTATTCATGCCATATTTTTTGCTAGATTTAAAAGCAGTACTTCCAAAGAATTCCACTTGGAAATGTTGGGCCATGAGCCAAGCTAGAAATTTTTTCTAAGCAGGACCACTATATAATTTCCAACAATTTTACAGGGGTCAAATCAAATTTTTTTTGGATATATTAGGTCATAAAAACTCTCTCTCTCTCTCTCTTTGTGTGTGTGTGTGTGTGTATATATATATATATATATATAATCTTCCGCCCATTGAACCTTGTCTTAAGCTGTCAAAGGTATGGCTCTTTAATGGTGTTGGTGCAAAAACATGTACCTTTTTTCAGTACTGCAGTAAGAGGTCAGCGGGATTGTAACTGTTTGGAGGAAATCATGAAGGAATGTCCATGCACTAGAGAATGCGTCGGCCTTACGATCACCACTGCCTTGAATGTGTACGTAAAACTCATGAGCCGGACAGTGGAAGAGAAGGAATGATGCATTCTTGATGGTGGAGAAGGTCACTAAGCGACCGAGCTAGATCGCATCCAATCGTATATACCAAAGGTTAATTGCTTTGAATCCAAATTACAAGGTGAAATGAGTCTAGATTCCGCAGATGGGAAAAAAAAAGTAGTGCTTCACAAATTTGTATATCGTTGTTATAGTCTAAGCAAATTCGTGTCTTTGTTGTACGCACTCTTTTCTTATAGTTTTAGGGTTTGTGTTGAGAGTTCACGAAGTCTACCGTTGAAATTAAAACTTTAATTTAGGAGGAGTTTTTTTCGAAAAAGTTAAAAAACATGGCATCCTCTATATATATATATATATAATACGTATTTCCAAAATTTTTAACTTTCCTGTGGGAATCTTCTTAGAAAAGACAAGACCGCCAGACACGATGAAGTCTGTATGTGCTGGCATGGGTCCAACCCCTAAGCCCTCTTGTGATAAAACTTGGAAGGCCTCTTGTGGGTGAGCCCAAGGGACCCCACCGCCTGAAAAAGGGGCCAAAGGCCCTCCTCCTTCCTCCTGCCCTAATGTTTAAAGCTGCATTGAGACTAGATGAACTTATGGTTGCTCTCGTTTTCATAGGCCCACCTGCTCGGCTAGCTATGCTTATCCTCGAGAGAAGGATTTTGGAAGGGAAGAACTCGAACGCACCCACCGTCTGGATGTGCTACCTAGTATTCTTGGGGCACTTGGCTGCATTTCATTAGAATAAATACTTTACCTAAATCGTCAAACCTTTATTTATAAATGAATCAACAAATGAACACACACACACATATGTATACATATATATAGATAAAAGTCAGAAGACACTTAGATTAGGAACAAAACCAGACGTTTTAATTTTTTGTTAAAAAAATATTTTAAATAAAATATAAACATCCTGATATATATTATAAAAACTAATTTGATATAAAATATGCTTTGAATGTTGATGTTATGAGAGTCATTCATTTTTGCTTATTATAAAAACACTATCAAAACTCAAAAAATGATCAACTTAATACATATTTTGCACCAACCTATCCTTAAAATCATATTGGTAAGGTTAGGTTTACATAAAAAAAGAACTTCAAATATTCTATTTAAAGGGACTGCTTTGTTGTCTCTGACCTATTAGTCTAGTTTGTACCAATCACTATATATATACACACATTCTCTCTCTCTCTCTCTCTCTCTCACACACACACACACACACTCACTCATACAAAGTCTACAAATGTAATCGCCACTTGATTGATAGATCCTAAACAAGGGAGGAAACCTGAAAAAACCAGTCCCATAATAACAATGGCTTACCACTGTAACCATGTTCATCTTATCCCATGGTCTTTTGTTCCCTGCCATTACCTTTTCCTTTTTGCGCTCAGTTTCGTCGACCCATTTCCCTTAAATTTCCTGCACTTTCCCGCTTCTGAGATTTGCAGAAACAAGATACACCTTAGAAACCTCATTCCGTGTAAAACCCCCAGTTTTATATCCTTATGCCTTTAAGATTCGGGCTTGCTTTGGGGCTTGGATTAACCAATCTTACATACTTCATTCCATATGAGAAAGACACCAGAGTGACCATGGTATTCAAACCTCAATTTGTCAGATATTTCACGGGATCCAGATCTAAAAACTCATCCATTCATGAGCGGATGCAGCAGGGGAGGACAACTATGTACTACCCTACCAAGCTCGAGAAATGGGGTACGGGTTCCTCAATTAGCAAAGGTTAGTTTACAAATTCAAAAGTTACCAATCCATTTGTAATAGATTAGTTAAACAGCAATTCGTTCATTCCTACACAAGAGTCTTCATTTTCATCCATCCTTTCAACACCAGAACATCTATTATAAAAAAACTAATGCTCCAAGAGAATACTTTATTTAGTTTCAAAAGCTTGAATTAGGTGGAACAACCAAATAATAAACAATTAAAATTGTAAGTCGTGATAAAAACCCCGCGCACATGTCCTGGCTAGCTAGCTAAGCTTGCCTAAAGCCTCCGATTTGAAGGATGTAACTCAGTTCAATGCTCAAGTTTGCATCTTCTGCCACAACTTACATCTGCCATGATAATATAAAGACACTTTGTGACTGGCATGCTAGAAGCAGTGAACCAGGGGCCTTTTCCTAGAAAGAGTACCACTAGAATAGGATATAATATGCATGGCTTCTTATCTAAAACACTTGGTGCTCTCCTCCAAGCATGGGGGAAAAAGAAAATTAACCAAAAATATTTAGGCCCATATAACTGTTATGTCTATTTAATTTTCGGATGAAAGTTTCTAGTCTTGTGAATTGAATATGATGATTTAAAGAACTAATGGAGATTTCCTCATTTTCGCAGCTAGGAACTTTATTTAAGATATGCACATGGTTTTAAACATAATAGCCATCTGACATACTGATCGACTGCCCACATAATATTCTTTGTACTAGACTCAAAAATATATATATTAATGAACTAGTGGATCCTATGGACTTGGATAGTATAATTTATTGCTTTGAGTAAGTTAGTACAATAGATCTAGTCCACATAATGTGGGCGTGTATAACTGTCAAAATCTATTGCCTAAAAATGAAAGGATCTAGTCCAGGAGGCGATCAGCCTGCAATTTTGGACTAGTTGCATCTACATTCTTAGACATGTAAAGACTCTAAAGTCAATAACGACGCCCCTACTATCATTCTCTTAGAATATGTGGAAAGATCATTGGTCGCATTTATTTGTTACATTACGTGATATTTTTAAGTGAATTTCTATATTCTTTGTACTAGACCTGATTTTAAGCAAAAACACGATACTGTCAGATATGTTTCTTACTCAACAATATAGCTATATGGGTATTTTTAGTCCTTCTTTTATCCTTTTCTCCTTAATTCTGACAGTTCAAAGAGAAAGAGAGAGATATGTGTGTGCGTGTATGTGTGGCCTGAAAACAGCCGCCGCAAGCAACAACATTGCGATGCTCTGTAGTATAACAACAGTGCATGAAATATTTAACAATGGTTTATGGTGCTTTGAGCAACACCTTTTTAATTTTTTCAACATCCAGTAAATTTGAATCCTCCTATATATGTATATACTGTAAAAAATACCAACTTGAAGATGATAAAATCTGCAAAAATAGGCGCATGGGAGTCAGAAGGTTTTGCTATAATATTGCTAAAGAGTTAGCCTTAAGGCCTTCAAGTTTAAGTTAAGCCCCCAACTTAGGACCCGAAGCCGCACTAGACCCTGGGAACAGAAGAAACAAGAAAGGGGCTTCAATCTCTTTGAGATATCTTTTCTCGAACTTTGGATCTGAATTGAGCATTTTTCTACAATTATTTTTTTGGATGAGATATTCGTGCCGGGGATCCATGGATCTGAGGTGTTTGAAACCCTAATTTTGGAGTCACATAGGGTAAAAGGAAAGGGAAATTTGAAAGGAAGGAAGGATCGGCAGCTAGCCGACCTTTGACCGAGATACAAAGTGTCTGTATCATGATCGACCGTATGATGACATGTTCTTTTCATAAGCAGTGACACTTTTGGAAGCAAAGACCAAGTCGAACTAGAACTCTTAGTGATAAAAAAATCCTTATCATTAAAACCAAAAAGGTAGAGTTTCGCTTAGTCCATCCATTTGCATAAAAATCCAATGCCTAGATTCACCAATCTATCTAGCTAGCTAGCTAGCCAGGGTAAATCTGAACATTCAGGAAACTTACAATCAACGTTATATATGTGTGTGTGCGCGCGCGTGCGTGCACGCCAAAGGCACTTTATTCATGAACCTGAAGGTAGGGAATAGTGCACAAATTAAAATTGTAGGTCAGCTTCCACTTTAATATACTAAAAGAAAGAAAATATTTCATACAAATATGATTAGTTTATATTATAAGCGGCGTAGATATAGACAACCGCCCATACAGGCCTACGCAGATCTTTACAGGTTTGGTGGCTGCTTGGTGCCTTGACGTCATTAATTTGCTTATTTACATATTATTTACATTTTCCCTCATTATATACAAGTAAACTGACCATGATATCCAATAGCGTTGATATAAGATTTATATAAAATTGTAAATCCATCAACTGCACCACTGTCGAGCGATTCTGGTGGCAAAACGGCACAAAGGTTAAGATATTTTATATATTTAATTTCTATAGCTTGATTGATATCTTTCGGACTTCAAAACATAATAATTGACGCCCCCGGGCCCTTGAATCATGTTCGATGCGCACTACTTTCACATGTTAAAGTTGATTATATTTGTATATTCGCCATGAGTTTCGATTCTCATGATCTGAACAAATTAAATTTAAAATGAATGACCTGCACAAACTTTAAATTACAAGACCAAACTTATCAATATCATCAGATCAATCATTTTAAACATAAATCTCCACAAGCAATTAAGCCGTAAACCAAATAATGCTTGATCTCTCTCCATAATGGATGATGGCATCCTGAATCCCAAGTTCAACAATTTTCAATACCATCTTGATATTACTCTTCAAGATCTGAACACTTGGTAGAGAGAGAGAAGATATAATAGCTGCTATTTGTACTAACTTTTCATTGGTGAAGGTGGACTTTAGGCATGCGAGTACTGGTTATATATACGCATACATGTAGTTATACATCAAGCAAAATTGATCATGAAAAAAAATATCTGCGAGTCGTTTCCATCAATGGATTTGTCGTGGTCTTGCTGCAGCAGAGAGGTGGGTCCAGAAAATGGCAGGTGAGGCACCGTCCATGCAATACGGTGCAATCTTCTGCCTCTGACAAAGTACCAATTAGACACCTAACACCTTCCCTCCTGCAATACCCTCATCCGACCCCACTTGCCGGCCGGCATTTTTCTTCTTCTTTAAGTGCTACTTTCAACTCCCATTTTACATTCTACATTCTTCATTGGCCATCTCCATGGTGCGCGCGCGTGCATTCAAGCGGCTGTGCACATGCATTCAAATTATTTACGTATCAATAATTCGGCCTTTTCTTTTTTGAGTGAGTGGGAGAAGTATTTCATCTTACTAACCCGCTAACAGCCGAAACTCCCACATTTTCCTCATATCTCCTCAAGATACAATGTATGCTTTTGTGTTTGAGGGTGACTCTTCTGCTATGCTTTAACTTGTATGTATGCGCCTCTTTTACATTACAAGGAGTTGATGCTGCAGGAGCTTGAAACAAAAAATGACTGTCTACCAGCTTGTATCCCCGCAACAACAAAAAAAAAAACAAAAGACAAGAAAAATTCCAGTAACACCTGACTCGCACTGCATCAAACAAGCGATGCTTATTAGAGTGGGATCAAGCTCCACAATTCTCCAACATTGATATGACCCTAACACTTGAGAGATCAGCTCATTGTGGTCCATGGTTAGTAGGTTTTGTAAATCTTGAACATTAGTCAAAAGTAAAAAAACTAAGTCAAAAGTTGAAAATTAAATTCCGTAACGTTGACAATTGCAATTGGTTCATATTTGTGAAAATTGATCAATTTTCTTTCAGCTGAAGCGAAATACAGTTGTAAGAGCTCGGATCCGCCTACCGACAGCCCATATAAAAGGGGCTGCGCGACCCAGTGGAAAATCAGTGGCTCATCGCAAGCAGCTGCTGCGCCTGCACATAGCTGTATTCCAAGGGGCTTAGCATATCTGGTCAAGAAGTCGTATGAGTCAACATGTTTGCAGTTTGATTCCTATGTGCATTAAGTTCCGGTATTTAGGATTCTTGCCCCTTCATCCAAATGACATGGATACACATGCACCTAATGTGGGTAGGTTCAATCGGGCAAACCATTTCCAATATCATTAAAACTTCTCTTACAAGCTGTTCAGTCGGTTCAAACTTTTCTCATGGACCCTCAAACGATAGCAGCATTAATATCCCGATGTATGGTTCAGCTCCTGCCTCTCATCTTCCAAATATTCCTCACCGATCACATGCTGCTGTGGAGCCCATGAAATGGCGCCACCATGTGACTGGTCGGGGAGAAGGATGGGAAGAGGGGATCCTTTGTCCCAAAAATAGAACCTCCCACTGAGATAGAACAGCCAAACAAGCAATTCCAAGTTTCAAACAGTAGGAGTAAATCAATTATATAGACTATGAGGTCTCGAAACATAAGGATTGCCTAATGCTGAAGGCGCTTAATTTCAAATTTTCATTGTTTTAGTGTGAACAAATTCAGTAAAAAAAACAAGATAGATTAAACAAGCTTACTTGAGTTTACTCGATGTAACATGAAAGATGAATGAAAGAGATGTATTATCAATATTTCATTCCGTAGAAACAAATCCCAACCAACAGCCACACAACAACATAAGGAGCATCCTAGTGAACCGGCACACCCTCTTCAGGTTCGGGTCCTTTGGAAAGAATACTGAAGCACCTTCCACGTCTAGATCCACGCATTCCGGTTGTCCGCCTTTTTTGACTATAAAATGCCTTCCATAGTCATACAAAGTTAAAAGGGGAAAGAAAGAAAGAAAGAAAGGAAAAAAAGAAAAATTCCACACTTTGTTTGAGAATGTTTCATATCTTCGAATTGAAGTTAATCTGATTGCAACCAATCAGGAGATCTTTCACCAGTTGTCCTTTTCATTATTATTATTTTTTTAAAGTTTCATATTAGGCAACCGTTTTTTCTTTTTAAACAAGTCGAAGAAACTTGGCCTTAAAATCTATGAACAGGGAACAATGAGAAAATTCTTAGAGGTTAGAACATGAACCAACCTCCCCATAAAAGTGCACCTTCCTTTAACTTGCCCAAGCTACAAAGTGTAGAGGGGAGATATATCTTAAAGAGGAGTAAACCCATCCCATTTCCCCCTTGCTCTCAGCATCTAGAATGCTAATGGACTTAGGCGGGAAGTGATACATCCATCAACTAGATTGTTACGCATCCACCACCATTTGCATTTCAGAGGAAAAGTGCAGATAAAAATCAAACCAACAACTGGACTTTTAGCAGCCCATCAGTCTGACCAGTTACACTACACCCTTCAAAGCTTGGGTGCCAAATAGTAATCATTTTCCCAACACACAAACATGTACAGTCTTGTGTGTCTCTGAAATCTAAAAGAAGAAGGCCATTTTCTTCACTTGTGTCATACTCGACATGGAATGTTGTCCACCTTGTGTTGGCTTAGGCAAAAAGAAACTAAGCTTCATCATTTTTTTTCTTGAAAAGAGTTTTCAGGTGAGTAGGAGGTTAACAACCCCACTTCCTGAAAATTAAGCATGAAGGCCCTCCTCGTTCCCTCTGTCTCTAGGGTTTTGGTCTGCATCAAGACCTAGACTTTTGCAGTTTAGAGGAGTAGCAGTGTAGCACTCACTGGAATCAAAACAAAAATGCATCATCTATGCAGCTATCCCGACCGGCTATACTATGCCCCTTAAGACAGAAAAAGGTATGCTTCATGTGTAATATTCAAACCTATTATTTCAACGCTTTATCTAAATGGGCGATTCCATGGGGCCTTTCTTCTTCTAATAATAATAATAATAATAATAATAATAATAATGGGTCCACCTTCAAACTGGCCGAAAAAGAAGAAGAAAAACTGTATCTAAGATATCTCAGCAGCAAAGAAAAAATTGGGGTTCAGGAGCATGAAAACCTCATTATTTAAGAAGTATGCATTATTGGTGTTTAATTGCCTAATCAACCACATGACTTCGTTTTCATTAGGGAGGTCAATGTATACGTACATACCATTTACCATAAGTTACATGTCCAGCTTATATAATTGGATGTTCATGGACTCGCATCTGTCAATACCCTATCCGAATCTGAATTTCAAATTCACAAGATCTGAATCCAATTTTTGTTTTCATATCCAAAGCCAAATCCAACTTTTAAAATACAACCGAATCCAAACCACATTGCGATAATGTGAAGAACGCGCTTTCCAAATATATGGATGTTGGATATAAAATATTTATTTGTAAACAGAAAGCAAATCCAAATTCAATCAGTAAACTATTTAAAACTCCTGAATTCGGACCTAAATTTGATCGGACACCATTTCCTAGATCTGAATATGATCCGATTCTTTAATCTGGGTTAATTTTTTTTTCTCATCAGTCTTTAATTTTTGTGATAATTTGGTTTGTTATCAGATATGATTATGATCCACTGGCTTCCCATATGCGCATGTGATAACGAGGTTTCTTGAGAGTCTGTACAAAGACAGAAATGACTATCATGACATAGATTGTTTGATGATCTGATTAAACGTAAATAGGAAAAATTGCGGAACTAAAATCGAACACTTTATTGTTTCTGTTTCAAAATTTGGCTGAAAGGATGTGGTTTCTGTGCTCCAAATTAACCGAGGAATCTCTTATAGAGTTAGTCTATTTATACGAATAAGATCTCATAAGGAAAAAAAATTCAAATGGTCCAAAAGGTGATCATAAGAATATAATTCTGCCTTCTCGAACAAGAACAAAACGTTAATTAAGCCTAAAATTCACAAAGAAAAGCCAAAAAATAAAACTTTTAGAATGCAATTGCGCCAAGAAAAAAGGTGCAACTAGCAAGATCAAGATCAAGCAAAATTCTTCATCTTCTCATTACTATTAGAACCCTCATCCTTTTGGGCAACGACAAAAAATCATCAACAAAATAGCACTCTTAGTCCTCCATCCTTTAGGGAGCTGTTTGCTATTAGGAATATGGTGCAAGCGTGCCTTAAAATTAGGATAGATTAATGCAATATCTGAACAGTGCACTATGAATCTACCTCTAAAACATTTACATGCTGTTTCTAATGTCAAAGGACTTCCTGCAAATTTAAAATATAACTCCATATCATTGTCCATGCCCCAATATCAATTGGAAAGGTCGGTCATAGTTTGAAAATGTTCATCTTTTCCCCCATTATTTCAAAGCTTGCAGAGAAAAGCACCCATCAAAGAATTGAGGTCGGTACGTTTCTGTGCTCCTATCTTCCCGGTTGCCAAAGTCAGGGAATGTATTTTCCAATTAATGAAGTCAATGCAGCCAAGATCTTGTTTTTGACCACATCTGGAGGCCATTCGGAACTTATTCCAACTCGTAGCCCTTCTATCTCCCAAAAGAAATTTTGGGGTTCCCTACCAAAGTCTCAGAATTTTATTAAAATAATGAATCGAAGATATGATAAGAAAGCAACCAAACATCCCCCCTTCTTTTTTTTTCTCTCTCTCTCCTCCTTCCACAGTTGGGTGGTGGTGCCGTTCCGTCCATCCACTCTCTCCCCACCCCTCTTATTTCATTTTTTTGTGAGCTGTATTGTATATTTCGTCCTTTTGCTTTTGTCTTGCGGTTTGTTTTGTAACTAAGAGATTTCTTGTCTCCAAATTTTGATATACATTCTCATTTTGTCGGCTCTCTCTCTCTCATTGGATTTTTTGGTGAGGCTATTCCCACTGCTGGAATCAAGGCCAATATCTTCCCCCAATCCCCATGGTTTAGGACCGCTTGAGATTTCAGATTAGACAGGAAAAGGGAACTCTAAAACCAGAAACAATCAGCTTGCACCACACTAACGCACGCATGCATTCCATTTCTTAGAGCAATCCCGGGAACTAACCAGTGGTAGGAATACATGTAGACCTGAGTGCCTATCAGCCAAAATATCCTTCCTGGCTTTGCCATTAGATCTAACTGATCATTACTCACGACCATCAACATGATAAATCAAACACAAGGTCCACCGAAAGTTTAATGGAATTCTGCAAGAAGAGATTCAGTTTAGCTCGACTCTTTTTTCTCCTTTAGCCCGGTTTGAATATCTTGGCCGATCGAATATTTTACTCATCCGTTGCGTCTGCCCTATTCTCTTCTTTATTTTTCGGCCGCCCATGCCGATAATACTGCGTCTTCAACTAACTTTTAGGGTTACAACGACTGCTGATTGCCAAGGACCCACCAAATAATATAAAGGTTGCCCTAGTTTTAGGGTCTCATATGACTTATATTAAATTTAAAGTAGTGAAATGCAGCTAGCTACCAAGTCTGGTCAAATAAAATTTATAATTAATATAACTAGACATTGGCAAAGAGGAGGAAGCTTTGTGGGAGAACGAATTTTTTGACTGGCCCATATATACTCGATCGAAGTTGGTATGTTTCGCCTTTAAGTAAAGGAAGATTTTAACTTTGAAAAACAAATATTTTTTGTTTTTTTTAACTCGCTAGCTTATTATCATTGGCATCAATTTCGAGCCATTTGATAGATTTTCGTTATTGGCAGAGTCGGCCATGTAAAAGAAAAAGAAAGGCACTTGCTTTTCACATCTTTTCAATCATTTTGTTTCTTATACGTCACGTACAGCTAGCATTCCGGAATTCAGCGAAGAATTAGATTTGAGTCACATGAATGTGACTATAAAAAAAATTAAGAATAGTGTGAGATGGAGACATATAAGTAGGTTATTCAAAGGCTCAAAAATAATGCATGCATCTAAAAGGAGTGCCGCAATGGACTCTGCACTTGCATTTGAATAAGAAAGGAAGCAACACGATTAAAATTAAGACTCGTGAGCGTGAGCTAGCAGAGACCATACACCCACTAAAAAAAATGATTTGATGCAACTTGCAGAATATAATTATTAATAAGATCTGTTCGCAGCTAGCTTGTTTGAATTGGTTTCAAAATTGAAACCCTTGGGATTATTTCTTGAAACTTGTATACATCACAGCATAAACCAAGCCTCTGCCCTCTAAGTTAGTGGAGATCATGATTGGTTAACATTTGGTGATGATGATCGATCTACTAATTACGACTGAGGACGATCTAACTACGTGGACTACTGACTCTTGCTATCTGATGCTTGTTCTGGAACTGAATTAGACTACAGATTGAGATCGTTTATTTGTGAACTACATCAAAGAAAACCAAGATTAGTTTTAGTTCGCGAAGATATAAACAAGCTCAAGCTCAATCATGTAATTTAGGCTTTCATAAAGATCCTCATCTGTGCTCCTCATTTGCTATGCATGCATTCTACCCGAATGTACCCGTTCGAGACGAAAGCATCAGAATTTCGCATGCAGCTACTTGTTTGTATTGCTGCTGAGAGCTCCATTCACTGTGGGGAGCTTCAGGTTATCATATCAAGGGGGTTGATCAAGTGTTCAATAACCATGCCCCCTTTTGGCTTAACCAGTTAATTAGACTCTTGAAAACAAGAATAACTTTTTCACTATTGAGGAAATTGTGGGTTTTCCCCATCTTGGCAGCAAAGCGTCAAAGTTTGTATTATGAGCCATATTTTGGTCTAGATTAATGTATTGTATGTTCGATACCGGCTGGAATACATAGTAGAGCAAATTCCTCACTCTGAAACTCTTTCTCTTCAAGCTGTTACGTTTTAAAGTGGTCTCCTAGGAGTAGCCTCTGAAATGTAATTTCAGAAGTCAGAACGACCCTTCAACCACAGAAACCTAATTTTGAAGCTTGTCATGGCAGTGGATCTTGAACCTATAACCAGCTAGCCATCTAATGTCCAGGGCCTTCCCTGGTTGAGCAAGGTTCAGAAGTCTCAACTTTTAGTTCAATAAGAAATGTAGTCACTTCTAGTCAAACGAGTATCCGACCTCTGATTTCTGATACCAATCCGCTTAATGCTCGCATGGCTTGATAAGGCTTACCGGGTGCTCTTTAGCTTTAGGAAATACACGAGCCACTCTTTAGCTTAAGGATTTCTTCTGGTAGATCTATAGACAATTTTCTCTCCGCTCCATGCGATTGAATATGCGTTAAGAAAAAGAAGGTGCCTTGGTATCGCATGAAACAATTACTGAGGCTCTGTATGATCTTTTGGGAAACGACCATCGAAGAAAGGCCAGGTAGATTAGCTTAATCAATTTACACTTGCGTATTGGAAAGAGGAAGCTTCAATTGCATGCGCTATCATGAACACAGGTTCGCTGTCGCCACTCAAAGCGTCTTGGTCACATGTACCCAAGAACATGTTGCATTGGAATATATATGCACACACACAGGGGCGTATGAGTATGTATATATGTATGCATATATGTGTGTAGAAGCACATACATACTGTATTTGTTTCTTCGATCACTAAAAGCGATCTTTTGTAAAAATACTGGTAAAAATTGGAATCTTTCTTGCACTGTGGTATCAAATCCAGAGGATGGGATAGTACTGCGTGTTTCATTATGGTGTCAGTCTACCGTTGGGTACTCATATGTGCTTGAGAATCAGGAAGTCCAGAATTCAATTTGTTGCTGCTTCCATGAGGACCGATTCAATCTCAGGTCAAGCTTTCTTTCATCTTAGACAGGAAAGACCGCAGATGCCATACATGGAGATGCTAGTTTTGCTGTTTAAGCCATAGAGTTTTAAAAGATGGTGCTTCCTTGAAATTGTCTATGCAGACCTATGTACTTTTGCAGTAATCAATATTACATACACACCAATTTGGGTATTTTTCTGAACCAAGCCTAGGCAAACTGCACACAAAACCACGGGGAGCAGCACTGGTGATGCGTTATGATTGTCAAGAACATTGACCTTCACTGTCAGGTTGTCACATACGTCCGAACGAGGCCGCCGGATCCCAAACTTATGGCTACATTTGCCGGGATTAATGGAGCCTGGGTCCGGCCGAATGAGCCGGCGGACGGCCGACACCACAACAAGGGCACCCCATTAAAATTGACGGAACGGCATATTCCGCCGGATTAGTGCTGGAGATGTGGTCCACCTGTTAGGCCCATGAGCACATCAATTGGGAAAATTCATCGTCCTCCTTGTCTATGCTTTCTGCTCCTAGTCAGCCCGGTCTGCGTCACTATGGCCCTTGTCGCTAGGGCTTGATAGATTCCGCCGGCCGCTGCTGCGGTCAAAATCTTCGTGACAAAGAGCTGCTAAGAAATTTTCGTGACCGGGCATTAACTACATAATTTTTTTAAGAAGTACCTGTATATAAATGAGAAAAATTGTGATGAAGTTTCAATAATATAAAAATGAATATTTTTGTGAACCCATGGGGGCAATTGCCTACACCATTAAGTTAACATTTCTTATTTCATGACTATCTCATTCAAGCGATATGTTTCTCAACAAAGTTGGGAATTGGATGAGTAAGAAAGAGATATTCGGATACTTGGCGAAAACAATACACTTTAAGTTATTATTAAAATTAAACTTAGGCTTTGTACCATCAATTATGAGAAACAAGCAGCTTCCAAGAACGGCTAGGTGAGCCTTGACCATGCATAAAGCCTTCCAAAAGGAAAGACCCTCAATAGAAGAAAAAATTATTTTTAAATAATGTCCACCTTGCACAAATCAGTTTTTTTTTTTCAATTATTATCATCGAAATTAGTTAGTTGACATAAGAGAAACGTCACTATATATAATTTTAAAATTGGATATATTTCTCACATGCTTCTTTTTAGAGTGTAAAAACAATAAACTTTACGAACAATTGACTTGATAGTACTAGACATATGGACGGTTCCAATTAACCATGAAAAATCTTGTATGCTCGGCAGAGCATTGTAATGCTGAAAATTCTTAAGAAATGAATAATATAATAATGCGGTGGGGAGAATGGTTGTAAGGAAAAAGTAAGAAAGCAAGAAAAACAAAAAATACGCGACAGATTGAGAGGAAACAAGAGTGAAAAGCTTCCCCACATCTGTATTAAAAAAACCTAAAGTAGAAAATAATATTGAGACCACCGTGAGTTAGAGGTTGGATGACATGTTTAAGTTTCACCATTGGCGCTTGTGGCTGCCATTCTTGTCAACATGCCATAAAAATCTTACGAAGATGCATGATTTCAATTTGTTTGATTATCTTGGCAGACATGGAATGAACAGATACGAGGAATTGTGGCTGCAGGAAGAAGAGAAAACATGCTTGATGAGAGTGACGCTCTAGGGCCATCAGTAGACATTCTTTCAATGTGCATGCAATTTCTTCTGATTTTCTGTCCATAGCGTCTCTCCAATCGGCAGCGATCATCTTAGGAATTCAGATCTAAGTTAATAAGAGAAAAACAGCTTCGCTGGCAGAACAATTGAAAATTTTCTCCACGGCTTTTGATATTAAAAACTTGGCAGTATTATCGTTAATAACCGCCTTAAATATGATAATTAATTCGCCAGACAAACTCTCTTTAAATATGAACACGAGATAGCATGTATGAAAACTTTGATTTTGTGTTAATCGGGATCGATTAATACAATTCAACTGCCAAAAGGTTGAGCGTTTGAATTTTGTGATCGTTGCCAATGTATTACTTTTCAGTGGTGAAAATGGTAGCAAGTGTGACACTTTGATTCATACAATTCAACCGCCAAAAGGTTGAGCGTTTGAATTTTGTGATCGTTCCCAATGTATTACTTTTCCGTGGTGAAAATGGTAGCGAGTGTGACACTTTGATTCATACAATTCAACCGCCAAAAGGTTGAGCGTTTGAATTTTGTGATCGTTGCCAATGTATTACTTTTTCGTGGTGAAAACGGTAGCAAGTGTGACACTTTGATTCATACAATTCAACCGCCAAAAGGTTGAGCATTTGAATTTTGTGATTGTTGCCAATGTATTACTTTTTCGTGGTGAAAACGGTAGCAAGTGTGACACTTTGATTCATACAATTCAACCGCCAAAAGGTTGAGCATTTGAATTTTGTGATCATTGCCAATGTATTACTTTTCCGTGGTGAAAATGATAGCAAGTGTGACACTTTGATTCCAGTTGAAACTAAAAAATCTTTTATGATGTTAGGTCCAAAGGGGTTCCTAATATATATATATATAGGTTTGAAAAAACCATCATAAAGTATAAGTTGATTTCAAAGTAATGGTAATTGATTCGTCAATTAAACGACGCGATCAGACAGCAGCTAGAAGATCAGCACAGATGGGTTCACGGGTTCTCTCTCTCTCTCTCTCAATAAATGTGTCTCTTTCTCTCTCCATCGAGTGGAGGAGAGAAGAAGGGAGAAAGAAATCCGGCAGAGCGAATATTCCCAAAAGCAAAAACATGTGTTGACGGAAACCGACGTCGTGTACGCCTCCCAGAAGGTGGTGGGCCCCATGGGTCCCACTCCCAGCATCTGGGACCCACTACGACTTTAAACGCTGCTGAAGGGGGCCGATCTTTTACATAATTTATATATGCACCATGTTTTATTCAGTTTTCCCTTATGGGCGACATTTCAATTTTAAAACCCTTGGTTTTACCTCCAAAACTGCGGTTTTGAGTTTTTTTTTTTTTAAATTGAGTTTTAGAAAAGTGTATTTTTTACTGAGCCTGGTTTTTCAAAAACCGTATTCTAAATGTTGAAAATACATTAAAAGTGCTGATTTTCACAAAACGAAATCTTTGCAAAACTGGGTCAATTGTGCTACACTCTCTTTTACTTTGTTTTAGCTTATTCAGGAAAAAAAAATCAATTCTAAAAACCCGCACTTTTCCTTGATGTTTGGCAAAATTTTAAGTAGTTTCAGAAGGGAAAGATGTGGTCACTTGCTGAATCACATGGAAAGGAGAAGGTCTTAGTTCTGTCAAACAAATAAATATGTGCCATTTCTGCACTTAGTGATGGTGATGGACAGTCATCTAAGATGGATTCAAGCTTATTAACTCAGATATTTCGGTTCAGATTTTGATTGGATTCAGGAAATTCTGAAGGGATGTTTGAATGGTGGATCGCGGAGAATGGCTGTAACGAATACCTTGTCTGGACCATAAGCTCCCCACTCAAACACAATGGAGAACGGTCCCTGGACATCTTCCACCAAGCCGTGTCAAAGAACTTTGCATTTCTTAGTTGTTTCCCTATCCATGGAGGGTGAGACAAAAGCGACAGGAAAAAACATTTCTGGCCTTCCATGCCCGTAGAGTTGCAAGTCCAGTTCAGACCAAAAATAATCAAAGTTAAGATCTAAACTTGACGTACTGTTACCAAAATGCAGGTTTTACATGTAAACAGCTTCTCTCGGGTTGGGCCATATGGAGACGATTCAAGATCAAGGTCTAATTAATCAGGCGAATTCTTTATGATCCCTCCGATATTGTTGGTGGCACAGGTTGAAGGGATCGTGCACGAATATTAATTCATAGAAAGAATTCTAAGTATTCATCAACTATGAAAGAATTCATAATCAGTACTGTCATAAACGTGAACCAAATCGGTGAGGCTGCCTATTCGACGAATCATCCAAGAAAGATAAAGAAGTTGGTCTTTTTTAAAATAAAAAACAGCATAAAAATGTATCAATAATCAACAAAAACTTGGTATGTGGCACTCTTAATTGAAGTGGACGTGGAATTCCAAATTTTCTCGAGGGTTCGTAAGCCATCGGCAAATGCATTGCCGACGACTCAAACACTGTTTTTGCGGCGGCCATCGTCGTCGGCAGTCTGCATAAAGGCAACCCCATCCGCAAAAGTCGGTGCCCTGAAATAATTTCCGTTCATGCAACCTCCAACACATGGGGTCCATTGTATTATATGGTCTCATCGGATCCTCTTTAGCTAGCCCACCCTTCACGTTATGAGGATGGGATTAACGAGAGAAGGACAGCGGTCATGGAGTGAAAGGAGGGCAACAAGTGCGTACAACCCCTCACTCGCCGCCCTGTCCTTCGGACGTCCACCAGATAGATACCTTTCTTCCTTCCTTCTTACGCACCGGGATTTATTTCCACCATGACAAACGTTTTCCCCATTCTCTCATACTATATGTAGATTTCTCTACTATGTACAGTTTAAATGAGCGCGTGGCCCTTAAATAAGGGGACAGGGCTGTTTTCGAATCTAAATGAACTCATGGTACACCTGTATTGCATTGTCAATGTTTGTAGTTCATGAGAGCAGTGGCTACGGATACTGAAGTAATGGCCACTTTGATCGGTCCTTCAACTAGACCAGTTAAGTTATGCTTTGCCCCTTATGGCTATTTACAACTTAGATCAGAAGCAGCTTTTGCATGCTTCATGAAAATCTGACATCTAGATTCAAGCTTTCATGATTTTAAAATCAACCGCCTTAACTTCGGCACCTCTCCCTTATTAATGGAGCTAAGAGTTCTTGGCTGAGGGGTATTTGAGTTACTAGCCTAGGTCTGATGTAGGCAAATGCCATGCAAACATTGAGTGATCATGTTTTAATTTTAAGTCTTCAAATGAAATTCTTAAGGGAATGGTGTGGGCAGTAGCCCATACTAGCCCCATGTAGCTCTGGCTCTGCTGCTCTCTCTTTCTCTTTCTCTTTATATATATATAGGGGCTAGGAATGAGGTGTTTTACCTTTTTCATCTTGTGATGTCTTACAGTACTGTTCCTTGAACACAATTGCAGTTGCTATGTTGGGAGCCAGCTCGATCGCTAGCTATACACTCACGTGCAACCAAGCAAGCAATTATCCAGTATCGATGGTGCCTTCTTCCATGTCGCTATCCCTTCTTAATGACATATACAGAGAGAGAGAGAGAGAGAGAGAGAGAGAGAGAGAGAGAGAGAGAGAGAGAAAACCATATGGCGCCATCATAACTGTACAACCTCTGTTACCTTCTTTCCGAAGACTACAGGAAATTCTAGTCATCAATCCTCCTGCAAAGTAAATCCTCCTGGAATTGGCTCGAGGAGCAGATTAACTACATAAAACAATTGCTGCGGTGGTGAGTATATACTGGCCCGCCGTTCTGATCACTTTCGTGCTGTACCTGATCTCAATTGGATTCAGCTGTCAATGTACTTAAGCCCATGAGCAGTATCCGATCCCATCGATAACTTGCTTTAGTACCAAGAGAGTGCATCTTCCATGTTCATTAGATGTATGACGATGCGTGTCTTTTCTTTCTTTCTTTGCTGTTTCTGTACTTCGTGACAAACAGCTTAACTTTACCCTTAATAATGCATTTTTCATTTTGTGGGCTCTCTCTTTCTGATCGCAATCTCAAATGTTTCTTTACTTGCACTAGCAACAATATTTCTCATTCAGAATTGCAGTCTTCACATGTAAAATTGTGAAAAAAATCGGCACTTAGTATATATGCACATACAAGCGACATATCATTGAACTTTGATTTCATCGATCCTTATATTATACACCATTCAACTTAGATGTCATTGTTAAAAAAATAACACTCATGAAAATCATATAATAATGCATTGTCGGCACGGCGGACCAGCTAGAATGAGGCTTTCTAGCATTGCCTTTGAACATATGTGTTTTAATTGGAAATTGTTGGACCTTATGGTGTCATGTCAATGGTGCTTTTGAGTAGAGCAGTGGGCCATGCCACTGCTTTCATGGCATGGAAGAATTGTTCCTAGAAATGTAAAAAAGAAAAAATTAAACTTTTTCATTTATTATGGATCGGGCCCTGCCCATGTACTTTTGCCGTATTATATTCCGGATGTTCCTTGATGTCATAAGTTAACCCCTCGTACACGCCTCTGTCATTCATCCAAATATTTTCTATGTCCCTTCACAGAACTAAATCAGTACAATTCATATAATCAATACCCCATGGACTTCTCCAAAGTTTTCCGAAGTTAATGATTTTTTTAATTAACGAGATTCGGAGATTATTTTCTAATTCTTCATCAATGTTGACAATTCAGACCTAGAGATACGGTAGGTTCAATTTTTCAAAGCAGAAGATGTAATTTCAAGGGAGTGAGTTGCATGTCTCATAGAAAAGGGAATAGTTTGGCAATTATTTAAAGAAAACAATGTCTTCTTTAATTTTTTTCATTTCTTTTTATTTTCATTTTTATCTATACAAAAAGGTCTTCTTTTTTCATTAACTAAAGGTATTTTCATGAAGCCACAATGAAGTAAAGAGAAGAAGTATCAAAGCAGTGTCACGTGTAGGTAATTGGATGAATCTGGAAACTATTGCTTACTATGATTTATGAGTTAAATATTGATTTAAAGGAACGGATATTACAGAAATGAAGTTAAAAACGCTAAAAACTTCTTCTCCTTTTCCATTTATGGAGGTGATCGTAAAGCATATGATAGGATCCTGTCCCATTCCCAACAAAGGATACTCTTTTTTCAAAAGATTGCCCCAAAAATCAAGAAGGAAAGAGATTTATTACAGGCTATCTTCTTCAGAATGATACGTCGGTCAGCACAATAATTGGAGAAAATACCGCGATATATATATATATATATATATATATATATATATATATATATATATATATATATATATATATATATATATATATATATATATATATATACGCGCGCGGTTTAGCATGGTTCAAAATATCACCATGTATATTTTGGTCAACATTTTAAACGTCAAACACACCAACATATATTTCATTATGTGAACATAGGTTCAGAATTATTGTCACAATTATCGTTTTCAGAAACCTCAAGAATTTTTTAGTTTTTCTATAAAAAATCTCGACAAATTTTAAAGATACTCATATATGGCACTTATATATATATAAGAATAAATATTTAAAGATGTCCATTTAAGAATAAAAAAATTTTAAGAAACTGGTGTGAGCAAATGCGCACATCAGTCACCATGTGGCTAGACCACTGGTCTTCGCCACCCACAACTATAAACAGCACCCATGTGCAAATGCATCCGAATGCAGGGATATACACATGCATGCACACATGTTCATATATCTACCAAAATTATTCTAGTTTAAGTAAGTTGGAGGAGAATCTTACTGCCAGAGTAAAAACCAAAGCCGTGGTTGACACCTATGTCACACGAATGATTAACTGTGAGGTTATCTACCAGCCACATTCCCGAGCCAATGTGCCAAATCCCTTGAGGGATTCCTCACGCTCACCCTACAAAACATAGTATACAATAAAGTCTTCAAAACTCCACAACAGAGAATGTTAGGTGAAACAATTTACCACAAGTGTAAATAGAAAAGATGCTAATAATTCCTATGATTAAATTGGTATCTTAGTTCGTCATTACTGGGAGTTATGGTCCAGTGATATCCGTGTCAGGGACACAGTCATGCATGAAATGACAGAGTCAAATATCTAATTAGCTAGTTTGATAAGGAAGCTGTTACGTGCCTACCTCCGAGTGGCCAAGATGGCCGACGGTTGCCCGTGTCTACGTCGCCGTCTTCGGCAGGCCCTCGGATTTCCGGTCCCAACAGAAGCCCATGTTTTGAAGGAATTGTTTTCGTTGCCAAGCAACCCTTAAAAAAACCCTTCCTCCGAGATTTTCTATCCGTGAATTAGCTAGTGTCCCAAAACCCATGGTTACTGCTTTTGGGAGAAGATGATCGAAGCAATTGAGGCATTTGAATGTGAATTTCTGTGGCAATAGGGTGAGTGGACGATGGGAGAATGGGCACCGTACCATCCCTCACGAGACCCAGTTTTCCTCTGTAGGCAGATCGATCGAAAAGGGCGGTGATGTGACTCAACTTTCATAGGAAATTATATAATGGCCTTTCGTGCGATCATATCATCTCATTTATCGTGGGCCGCCACCAAGGAATCTCATCGTTTCGGCCTCCTGGGAAAATGAGGCACACCTTCATGTGAAAATTGCTCCCACTCCCATGCAAAGCAGACGAACACAACGAAAAAGTTAAAATATTTTCCCCCTTTAGATCTTGAAACTAAAAGCAGCCCGTGTATAATATATATATACTCTCTGATTGAGAGTTTTCGTGGATGGCCAGGCCGGCAGGGAACTGTCAATGGGTTGTGGGTTCGAGTCTCGATCGTACCTGCCGAAGAAGGTCCATGGTTAAATGGAAAGGTGAAGTGACAGGCGGCTGGTAGGGGGGGCCGGATCCAATGCTGTGGCCGTAAAAGGGTGCCTGGTTGGACATTTCAAACCACCTTCATGTCTTAAGAGGGAGGTGGGTCTCATGTCCGGGTCATCACCTAGGCGACATAATGCTTCCTACGGTGGGCCGTCCCGACCCCTAAATATATTGGAAGTTTCGTTTCAAATATTTCTTCTTTTACAACAGTTCAGATTTCAAATATTTCTTCTCTTACAACAGTTCAGATTAGACCATTCCTACTCACCTTTTCTTAAAGAACGGCCACTAAGTTGAAGCGTGGAGAAGATGCTTTAAATTCTCTTTGGTCAATAAGATGAAATACTTCTCCTACTCACCCAGAACAACTTCTTAGCTCTTATAGTAGTGCATATTAAAAAAATATACTTTTCCTTATGATCTTTGTCATTAATCTTCTCTTTCTTGTTGAAAACCCATCGACTAGCGTACTTGATTGAATGAAAAACTCAAAAGACTAGTTACGATTTAGAGTACAGTATTCATAATAAACTAATTTGAAGCAACCGACTATTGAAACTTGATCTGTTAACCATTCAAAAAGAAGAGAAATACTTAGTTGTGGTAACAAATAATTGTCGTTATCAAAATTCTTTGTACACACTGATGATTGATAGGATAAAAAATTCTCGACTGCTCTAAACATGAAAGCTGGAAAACGACCAACGCGATCAAAGAGACCACTAGCCGTGACACAATGATATGCTATCTCATTTGTATCGTCTCTTTGCTATTTTCAACATTTTCCTTCCTTTTATTACACTCTGTGCCTTTACCAGTATGACTTTTTCCTTTCTTCACTTTTCAATTATCATATGGATTTGGTGAAGTAGTGCAATTCTAGTAGGGCCGCACAACGAGTCGAGCCAGCTTGAGCTCGATTCAAACTCAACTTATTTGTAAATAAGTTGAGCTTGAGTTTAAATGTATGTTTGAAATGTTAAACCAGTTGAGTTCAAGTTGTGAGAACTTGACTCGTTGAAATCGACTTGGCTCGATTACACAATAAATATCAAGTTAAACGAGTCAAAAGAAACGAGACACGTTGAACACAAACAAGTTAAATTAGTAGAGTTTGAGCACGAGTTTAAAGAATTGAGTCGAGTACGAACACAGATTTTCTCTTTAATGTTGTATTATCGAGTTGAGCTCAAGCTTGTTATGTCGAACTTGAGTCGAGTTCATGTCAAGTTCGAGCATGAGTGATGATATAAAACAAATTAGTGTTCCATATTTTTTACAGAATAAAAGTAATTAGAAACCGAACTGCTTTGATACCACATCAAGATGATTAGGCACAGCCGAAGGAGCATTACAAAAAAAGGGATTTTACTGACACGGAGAAAAACTTCAATGAAAATGAGCAAAACGTCAATAAAGGTTTTACTGACGTTTTATTACGAAATGTCTGCTAACGTTTCCACACAACACAACGTCAATAAGAATTAGCTTTTGGTGCCACAAAAGATTAAATGTCACTAAACTGAAGCTGACTTTGGAATTGAGCATGAAAATCCTGATTGCTTTGTAATTGGTTTTATTTAATACCAAACAAATCCCGGAACTGATAATGTATGCGGGGGAACGGGTAGAAATTCTTAAGTATTTCGGAAAATTTGGTCATATTGAATGTTCTTCTCAAGTGTTCCTTTTCTTCAATAATATTAGCACTCATTTTAGTGTTTCCTTTTTTCACACCTAGCAGTTTATATAGACCTGATTACACAAAGTGGGGACGGGCACTTGACTAGTCTGCATCTCCTTGGCGGGATGTGACGAACACATGCACATGGAGACTGACACCTCTTGTCGTCATTTTGATTATATATATATATATATATATATATATACATATATATAATATATATATATATATATTATTCCGATACATATTATAACAAAAGGGTTTTCAAACGTTAAAAGGCAAGTGCACTTTCTAACTTAATCGATTAAAAAAATTACATGTCCCCTGTTTCTTTTATTTCTCAAGAAAACTTTGAAACCCGTTTCTGGATGCAACTGCATGCGATGCGACCAAGGCTTTCTTAACCGCCTTTTTTCAGGAACTAACTTAGTTGCCTAGCCATAGTTGAGGACAGTACGAAACCCTACTTGCTGCATTCAAATATGGAATGCGTTGATTCGCGTGAAAAACAAAAAAAAAAAGTAAGAGACTTAGGTTGCATTTGATAGTCTTGAATCTTAAATTTGAGGCAGCATTAAAAGTTGTGCTTTCAAAGGATAGGATATCGACAATGTGGATCTTAATTTCATATTATAAATAAAAAATCAGTAAGTATGAGTGGTTGGAGGGCATTGACTTAGGTATGGTGTAAGCACTACATGCACCTGGACCTAGCTGAAACTAGGTCCAACTTAATCACAAGGTAAATTTCAAGGGCTTGTGTGGGCAATGGCCCACACCAGTCACACAGTAGCTCTGCTACTCAAGGTAGCTGAGACTTGATCAAGGGTTCTAAATCCATGTACACCCTTACAAATCCTCCCCCGCCCATTTTTTTTACAATATGAGGTAAATTGCTACTAAAAACACTACGAATTGATGCTGAAAACACTATTAACTGTTGCAAGGCCATAAACTGTCACTAATACTCAAGCATCTGACATTTAGCAAATTTAAACTCATATGCAGACATACATGTAGTCTCTGAGTAGTGACTCTAGAGCCCAAATCTCCATGTATTGTTTTTTTCAAACGTGTATTGCATGATGGTGGAGGAAGGGACAAGGGGGAATATTCCTCCCCAGCCAGGCAGTGGCACCCACCCTTTCGCCGGAACCTCCCGACGGCCCTTCTCCGGCAGCTCCCGACGGTTGATAGTCAGGCTGTGCCGACAAAGACAGGGCGCGCCATCTGGGGTGAGGAATCTTACCTTCCCCTTGTCCAGATATTATCTAAGTTCAGAATATAATCACCATTCAATTATATATATATATATATATATATATATATATATATATATATATATATATATATATATATATATATATATATATATATATAGACACACTTAGACAAGTGACCATTTGAAAGCGTCCACACCAGATATTACGGTTCTTCTTTCATCCTTCTTCTCAAGGTTTGCTTGTACTTAGAAAACATGGTATAAGGGGATTTTAAGGGACAGGGGAGGGCCCTTAATTGTCCAAAGTTCCGAAGTGGCTACGCTGGTTCACACGAGGAAGACTGACATGTCCTTTCATTAATGGTGATAATTCTATCGGTGATTGAAATGAAAGCAGACGTTCCTGATCTTGAAACCTCTCGAGTTTTATCGTGAGAAAAGGCCGTCCATATCACACGGTTTCATTTCAAAGATCTCTTCAGCAAGAACGGCAAGAGGAGCAGACAGATCATTTGGAATGAACGGCCACCAGACTCGTTCGTCTTGTAGCCATTAACAGTTTACTTGTTGCTTTATTATATACCACAGATGTTTACTGCCGATCAGCTTCTGCCTTATTTCCGGCATCCTCTTCCCATTCCTGAGAGGGCAGATGTCTGTTCCCTTAGGCAAGAAAGAAAAGATGGCAGAATACCCAAAATAGTTTTACCTCTTAATTTACATTCTGCAACAGAGATGAGGCGAATCTTCTTGTCCTGACCTTAACTATTTGTCCTCTGCGCTTGATCGTTTCAGCCAAAACAAAAGCCACTGTTATTTATCAAGCTTACACTATCTCTGTAATTAGTATATATGAACAATTCAAGGAGGATAGGGGGACCGTGTGCTTAATCGTTGGAGCGCCATGATCATGAATTGCTGTTCTTCTTTTGGGACAGGTGCTGAAAGGATAAGCCACCTGACCGACATCAATCCTTTTCCAAATAGACTGTAATCTCAACACAATAATGCTAAGGTCTTGATGACAACATAAATGAATAGATAAATATATATCTTTCAAAATAATATTGAAAAATTTTTAAGAGCTTTAAACTGAATGGTCTTATCTTTCCCAACTCAACAAATTTAGTTCAGAGATGCATATGATATTTATGACTTCTTTTTATTCTTGTATTCGTCTGACAGCAATCAATGAAATTAAGTCTATATGAAGAAATGTTCAAATAGAGGAGGCACAACATGTAGGCATATTTGGACAAGCATAATCTAAAGATACCATACACAGACACGCATCATTCATGGTAGTACAATTTGGCAACTACCTGTTTAACAACTTAATTAGATATTTCTTTTATCTCTCATTTTTTAATGTACACTAAAATGGATGTTAATTAGCATGCACTAAGGGCATCAGAGACAAAAGAATTTGTTAGTGGGCCACACATATAGTTGTCATGATCTAGTTTATACGAAAAATGTTTTCAATTTGAGGCCAGCTTGATAGGTCCCCATGTTTTGACATTTTTTAATTACTTTTTGAATGTGATCTCTGTATCAAAAACATTATTTTTCAAACGCGTAGATAAGATTTTCAAATAATTTAAGTGAAATGTTTTTTGGTTTTTGAAGTTCATGATATGACATGCCAAAGAACATATGGTTTTCATGATTATTTGTATGTTTTCAAACATATTCAATAACTAGACAAAACCATTTTTGATGACCAATCTACAATTAGTTGAATTGCTGTGACTTTTTTCCAATTTTTAAATTTCAATATATTCAGTACATTTGTGAGGTTGGTTTAATCAATAAAATTATGTACCTGAAAATGGTGAGTGGCATAGTACTGCACAGGGGCGGAGCCAGGATTTCGTTTAGGGACGGGCCAAATAATCCAACCTCAAATTTGGGTAGGGCCAAAATGAACCTAAGTAAAAAAAAATACATTGAACAATTAAAAAAAAATTATTTTTCTAATGTAAATTTCTTTTCTAGCTAGTTTGGGGCAGGCCACGGCCTAGGCGGGCCCTCCCCTCCCTCCGCCACTGGTACTGCATGGGATATTTCTAGGCAGTATGTGCCTATATTCTGAAAAATTCAATGCCAAATACTCATTATAAACACAAAAATGTGTGCCTGCTTGTTTTCTTCTTTTAGTGAAGAGTTTGGAGATATTTTGGGTGGTCGGGCTCCAGAGAAGATGTCTTCATATCTTTCGGGGTCTCTTGACAAATGGAACACTAGAACTAATGTTCCATGAACATGCTCAATAAGAAGGTCCCCATTAGCGAAAGGTTGGCCCCTTAAATTATTACTCTTGTGAAAATATGTGATTGCATATTGTTTCAAATGAAGATCAATTCATGTTCAGATTTACTAAATCAGAACTTATGTGCACATTGTCCAACGATGTCAGATGATTTGTATGGTGTTATGGCTTGTATAAAAAGTATATTTGCTGTTGAAAATGACTATTTAAATAGAGAAAGGAAGTTGAACTTGACAAATTACACTTACCCACAATCAGAAATAGATTGTCGTTATAAATTTTTGAAACAAAAATGTACATATATTTTCGATTTAAAGTATGGTTTAAACATGGAAGGGTATCGGAGATTGAACAGAAAAAGTCACAAGTCCTGCAATTCAAAACCACTACAAAAACATAAAGAGCACCTCGCTTTCCGGCTTTTGAGAACGTTAGGAAAGAAATTTAGATTTGGTCCCGGCATTCCAAGGAACTGAACTCACCGGGCCTTAACGCCATTTTCTGGGAGGAGCAGCGTACGTTCAGCAGCACGGAACACGGTGTTCTTGCTCAGTGTTTGTGTCCTCCACGTCATCCAGATTCCAGTGCGTGGGGGAGAACGTCGAATCAAACGCATCCTAAGGGTAAAGGGGATTTCTCTATCTTGCTGGAATTAATTATACATTTTTTTCTTCATTTATTTTTTTTAAGAGAGAGAGAGAGAATAATGGATGTCGACATATTTTGCAATTTGCAGTTTGGGTCGTAAAACCTAGGTATATTTTAGACTCGAACAAATTGGAGGTGGGGTTTTGTGTAATTTTGTGAGCCTTTTTTTTTTTAATTTTCATATAAAAAAGTAAATAATGAGTTACAAGATTCGGGAACCCGTGAACGGATGGGCCCAGCACGACTCGAATACAGGACCACGGGTTCTTGTCCACCCACTCTCCCATGCACGTGTTGTCTACGTAGACATTCCCGTTCCTTTCAACCCTCTCCAAAAAATTACGACAGTGCCCTTCTTCCTTCTCCTCCATCCATCCCTGTCATGGTCATCGTCACATGCAGATCTTTAGCCATGAGCTTCCCTGCATACACTTCGAAAATGAATCAATCTTTGGTTGTAAATAAATGGCAAGCACCTTGTGAATAACTAAGGAGTTACAAGGTCGAACGAAAAATTCAAGCTCGCAATAATAGAAGCCGTCGAACAGTGGTAGAGCCACAAATTTTTAATTTTTAGTTGAAAGACATAGCTTTAAAAAAATCGTCGATTATGATTGAAGAGGACCAACATGTAATTAAACAAATGATTGTATGATACTACTATATAAATAGGCAAATTATATAGTTCTTGTATGGGTAGTTGCCTTCGTAAGCAGGGGCGGAACCAGAATTTTCTTTAGGAGCGGGCCAGCAGTCCAACTTTGGATCTGGGTAGGGCCAAACTGAATTTTAATACAAAAAATACATTACGTAATTAAAAAATATTATTTTTTTAATATAAAAAAAAAATAGTTGGCTGGGGTGGAGCCATGGCCTAGGCAGCCCCCTTCCCTCCGCCCCTGCTCATAAGCCCACATGCACCTTAGACGATGAGGAGGTCAATGGATTAATGTATGTCTGAGTATACTTGTCGACTGGTTCGCGCCACTGCTCACACCAGCCGTTCAAAAATTTTATTACAAATTAAGTGGGACCAGGTTCAAGCATATGCAATGCCCGCACCAAACCTAGGTCAATGACTCAAGTGCCCCTCAACTAAAAAAATTCCATTTTCATCACTGCTAGTAAGGAGACCAAGAAAGTTTCACTTGGTTTTTTTTTTTTTTTTTAACTAAAAAGTTACCAAGTTCTTCAATTTTTCCCTCGTTGAATTTACTGTGTTGGGAATTAGGATGAAGGAGAGATTGGGGCACAATGGCTTCCTATTTGGGTGCAAAGGACATTGCCTAATCTAAATAAGAACAGTATTAAAAAAATTTAGGCTCAAATAAGCAGTTCTAGTTTCTATTTGATTAGATTGGAACAAGTTCATGGCACACTAGTTCAACAACTGAAGCAGATTTACCAGATTTCTTTTGACCTTTTCAGGGACTGTTTCTATTCCAACTGTGCCAACAGAGCAGAAAAATCCTGGCAAAAAAACTTCCGAGTGTTCTTTGTCCCCTAAGTCCTGCCTTTGCGGGACACCTGCGTCCTGCGTTTGATGGCCCTACGAGATGTCCATGCATGGATCCCTCTATAGAGGACGCGCAGACGCTGACACATCTGCAATTATTTTTTATGCTGTTTTGTGCTTCCATCTTACGTTTCAAGTCATGATATGTAGTTACGCTATTACCCTTGCTTGAGTCTTCTTCAAAGGGAGAGCATCTACACAAGAAGGATACTTATTTTTCTCTCTGAGAGAGAGAGAGAGAGAGAATCGGTGGCCCCCAAGCTATGGTCTGAATAACGACAGAGGGAGGCTGCGTGAGAGGAGCACGAACAATGACACCCCTCAATTAATATTCATTTTCTGTGTATTTTTATTGTGGTGGAAAAGGTGGAGCGAAATCGGGAAAACCATATACGAGAGAAAAAAAATGGAAAAGAAAAGCATGGTGGTGATGAGCTCTTAGAAACGCATCCAACACATCAATCAATAGAAGCTGCGGAGCAACAGCAACAGCAACCGGAGAAGAAGAAGAAGAAGAAGAAGAAGAAGAAGAAGAGAGATCTGGGGTTCTCTTCTTCGTGCAAGTGCCAGACTCATCGATGTTGATTTCTTATTCCATTACCAGTTTTGATTAGAATTCCTTTGTTGGTCAAGAATTCAGGTAAACGTGGTGTTAATTTGAAGATACCAACCAGGCCAGGGTTGAATCTTCTTTCAGTTCTCCTCGCGGCCAAGAGGGAAGATGATACTTTCATGGTTCTCAAAGTGGAGGACAAGAAATTCGGCTGCAGATCTGCTTAGTTTAGTAATTTGCTGGAGCAAGTAAGGAAGATAACCGGAGAAGAGAAGGCACAGCGTTTTCAGAGTTACTAGTCGAGAGCAGAAAGATGGCTGCTGGTCCTCCTGTGAAGAAGTCGTTTGAAGTGATGGAAGAAGAGAGATGTATTGGCTCCGCAACGAACCAGGTCAAGCAACAGTCAACATCTTCACCGGCTACGACAAGCGCACCTCAAAAGAAGAAGAGAAATCTCCCTGGAACACCAAGCAAGTATCCAGATTTTATCACTCACGGACAAACTTTTCTTTTCCCTTTTGACTGAGCATGACCAACATATTTGTGTCGTCTGTTTCTGATGATTACCATGGTTTTCTTTACCCACTTCGTTTTCTTTTGGGAGACTAACACTGATGAACGGACCATAATCCTTCGTCCTCTTTTCTTGTTCATGCACAGATCCAGATGCGGAAGTGATTGCACTGTCACCCAAGACCCTAATGGCCACAAACAGGTTCATATGTGAGGTTTGCAACAAAGGGTTTCAGAGGGAACAGAACCTACAGCTCCACAGGAGAGGCCACAATCTTCCATGGAAGCTGAGGCAGAAATCAAACAAAGAGGTCAAGAAGAAGGTCTATCTTTGTCCAGAACCCACATGCGTCCACCATGACCCATCAAGGGCCCTAGGTGACCTCACGGGCATCAAGAAACACTATTCCAGGAAACATGGCGAGAAGAAATGGAAGTGTGAGAAGTGCTCTAAGAAATATGCAGTTCAGTCTGACTGGAAAGCCCACTCCAAGACATGCGGTACAAGAGAGTATAGATGCGATTGCGGAACCCTATTCTCAAGGTAATTACGATAATATCTTGCAACATAGAAATACAGTGAGCATAAGGATGATAACAAAGTGGTCTTGTCTGCAATTTTCTCTTGGTATATTACCAATTTATCTCGCTTTTGTCCCTTTTCCTTATGTTTTTCTGGTTGGCTACTACTTCTCAGATTCCAGTTCTTGACAAGCCAGTTTTTGAACGTTCTGTACATGAAATCGATAACGATAATGGCTTCTTACCTCTTTTTTTTTTTTTTTTTTTTGAATATCGAGTCCTTCCGTGATAACAGCTCCCGACTTGAAATTTCTCAGAACCATGCATAATTTTTCCATCTCTTTTTCGATCCGTAATTTTAAAATATAAAGGTGTCTCTTATTCATCCTTGGAATCAACGCCTTTGCCCCTCTCTTGTACCATTCACGTGTTACCTTGGATTCACAGGGTTTGTATCCTTGTGAGTTGGCTGGATTCTAGCTGCTCCTTTGGCCTTTTCAGGGTACCAACCTAGTGAAACGCTGAGATGGGTAAGAGAAAGAGCAGGTAATTCAAGCCACGAGCACCACTCTGAAGAGCAGTGTCACCGTCTTACATTTTTTTACTAAATATTTATGTGTAGTGAAGTTTGTTAACAAGGCACTCAACCAGAAAACGGGGTGCAGATTGAACGCGCTTAGTGTTTGACGCAAACATTTGTTCTTTTTCGTGGTCCTATTTTTTATAGGTTCCTCTTCTTCAAATTCTCGACGCGGATTCCAATTTCCAATGTGGATTTTTTGGTTTTGGAGCTTAGAACTACTTCTTGGAATTTGGGAAACTGGATCTAGCCATTAAAAAATTTGCTAAACTTCATGGAATTCTAGATAATGGGTGCGAACAACTACTGTTTGATGCAATGGGCGTAAACTCAATCTCATGTTTTTTCCCACTGCTTGTCAGAGTGACAGCTCCAACATGCACGAGTCGGTTGCTCTAGTGAGTTTAGAACGTTGGTTTCTACTGTTATTTTCCTTTTCTGCTTCCTAAAACCGTACTGAAATTTATGGTGTGCTGAGAAGTGGGGACTCAGGACTTTAGTTGCAAAATTTGAAGCTGATTACGTGTTTTTATCTGGTCCTTTTTTCATCGTCATGTGCTTGCTATTTTCAGGCGTGATAGCTTCATCACTCATAGGGCATTCTGTGATGCACTGGCACAAGAGAGTGCAAGGCTTCCGACTGGGCTAAGCACAATCGCAGGGCAGCTATACAACAACAGCAGCAGCAACAGCGTCGGTTTAGGACTGTCTCAGATCGGTTCTCTGGCAGATCAAACCCATTCTTCTGCTAATATCCTCAGGCTTGGTGGAGCAGGAGCAACACAATTCGACCAACTACTCCCACCTAATTTTTCATTTCGATCGCCGCAGCCACCACCTTCGTTCTTCTCTTCCTGCAATGCCGGTGGCGGCAGCTCTAATCAGGATTTCCATGAGGACGCCCAAGCTCAGCAAGGACTGCTCCAGGGCAAACCTCCCACTTATCCCGGATTGATGCAGCTCCCCGACTTATCGAGTAACAGCACAAATAGCTCAGGTGCGAAGGTGCCAAACAACGTTTTCAGTCTCAGTTTCCTCTCGCAGAACAGCAATGGCGGAAACAAGCAGGGTGACGGGAGAACCAACGTCTTGCTTCAGGACCAGTTCAGTGGCAGTATCATGAGTGACCACATGACCTCATCGGTGCCTTCGCTTTACAACTCCCAGCTACAGGTTGACACAGTGGTCCCTCAGATGTCAGCCACTGCGCTGCTTCAAAAAGCTGCTCAATTGGGTGCAACCACCAGTGCTGGGAACCAGCTGAGAACGTTCAACAGCTCCACCCCAAAGGGCACCCCAAGCCATGACACGTCCTCCGCCGGGATAGGCCTGCAGTGGCAGGACCAAAGGCCGCCATCATCGCCATCTTCATCATCTCTGCCCACTGCAACTCAGAGCCCTCCGACCAGCAGGACTCAGCTGCTACCAACGTCACTCCCCATCAAGGGCCTTGACCAGATGAGAGCCAATGTCAGCATTGGGCAGGAAACCCACTTCCAGGAATTCATGAATTCGCTGGTGAATGGCAGTAGTTCCATGTTTGGGGGTGATGCTAGAGGCATTGATGAGTTTGTTGAATACAACGGTAGCCATAGAATGAACTTGCAGCTCCAGCACAGGGCAAACAATGTTTCTAATTTGCAGGATTCTATGGAGGGAAAGCTACACCAGAATGGCGGTGCTTCGTCTTCGAACGTGGCGGGCACAGATGAGATGACTAGAGACTTTCTTGGCGTTGGAGGGATGAGCAGAGGGTTTATTGGAGGTGGGTTCACTCATAGGGATCAGCAGCAACACCACACCATGAATTTGGTTTCTTTCGATTCGGAAATGAAGTCACTGGCTAGGTCCTATAGTGAGAGGATGCAGTGAAGAAGGCACATGCAGTGCGAGCACTCCGAAAAACATGGAGAGAAAAGGAGAAAAGGGTATACAGGGGTTGCTGCTGTCATGGCTGATGAGAACTGCTGGGACGAAATGCAAAGGCATGTTCTAGGTGATTAGCCAGATGGTAGATTTGCATGCAAAATGCAGGTTGTTATACTTGCAGTGCTCAAAAAGCACGATACCACACTGACCGGTTCAAGCCATGGAATACTCATAAGCCACAGATACTGTCTCTCATTTGTTGTTTTGTTCTTCTCTTCGTTTTCTGTATCAGTTTTTCCTTTTTCTTCATTCCCTTCTTTTTCCTTGTCGCTGGCAATTGAGAGGGAAAACAATCTTTGAATTTTCTGCCTCCAATATGCGTTCTAATCGCGAGATTGAGCCTTTTTGCAAACACAGAGAAAGAGCAAGAGACCATGGCGTTATGAACTACAAAATAATCTAATTTGCTTAATTGCTTGCACGTGCATATCATGTACATGTTCGTAATGCGGGAGAGTCGGGCTTATGGGAGGACGTATGTATTCGTATGCATCATGCATATATATGTATGAGCTCGTTTGGGATGGGCCACTTCACACATACACATGGAGAGTAGAGAGAGAGAGAGAAAAAGAGAGATTCATGTTTTCTTTACTACGTAAAAGACTGGCAAAGATGGACGTTAGACAAAACAAAAAGAGAGAAAGAAAGAGGTTTCCCTTTGCTTCTTTTTGAAAAGGAGAAGAGGAAGAGGAAGAAATGCAGATAATCTGTTCTGCTTTTCTAAGTAAAGCGAAGGAAAGATGAAAAACGGCTTTCGTCTCTTTCTCCTCCCCCTTTATCTTCCTTCTGTCAACACATGAAACATTCTCCTCTCTGACTCTTTTCGCATCCGATCCGGGAAAAGGAGAAGACCTTTACCTCTTCCCTCCCCACAACCACCTCACGGTCTCCCTTTCCCTCCATAGCTTTTGCCTGCCTCTGCAGCAGGCGGCCGAAACTAGCTAGTTAGTGATCGAAAGGGACGACGAGCAGTTCTCCTGCGCTGCTGCGGGACAGCTTCAACCTCCCCCACTACGTCATGTCTATTTTTGTCATTCTTGTTGCGTAAAAGACATCCGCATGCCTTTCTGCCTATTCTTATCCATCAAATAGATAAAGTATGCAATGAAAAGCCCTCAAGCATGTGGTCATCTCTTTCATACGCTAGCCAGCAAAACTGCGGCTAGATGCATGTTCTTTCAATTTTCTACACATTAAATTCAATATTCAAACAATAAACTCTCAGAGTTAGGGCTGGCAAATGATTGACATATCCTACAAATACGTATTCTATACAATACATATTATATATATATATATATACAGACGCGTATTAGTGATCATCTTACATGTATATTTTATATCAAAAGTTCAAAACCAAACATGATTCAGAAACAAGCTGGTCGTCTTCGGCATACGCTCGATAGGTTCCATATGATTAAGCTTAAACACGGCGTCTCTGATGTGGTATCTTAATTTAAGGGCATGGCAGCAGCGGCCTCCACCTGCCTTCGAGGAGTGTAAATGGTAGTTACTAAGGTCGTAGTTCTGCTGAAAACTTTTGCCTGTATCATGTTCCGCTTTTCATCCATGCCTTGAACCGATCTATGTTGGATATTTGCAACGTCAGAGACTTTGCCCAGCAGTACAAGGAACAAAGTTGCAGCCTCCTGTGTATCGTTCAGCCTTTTGACGGCTCGTAGCCCCATGGCAGCCATGGCTGCTGCTGCTGCCCACTGCGACCAAGCAAGAAAGAGAAAGAGGGAGAGAGAGTTTGGCGCTGGCGAGTTGTCGTCACTCGCAGGCAAGCTTAATCACCCAGGCTCTGCTCAAGTGCAATAAGTCAGTCACGTCGAGGGGGAGACTGCCTTTTCATCTTCCAAAATTTCAAATAAGCCCAGCATTTTAACTTAACCTCCCCAAACGAGGCCGCCCCGGGTAACGTCCTAACGGGCGAAAGCTTTAAATTTAATGCCTTCGTGAAAGGACAAAAAAAAAAAAGCTGCATCAGTCAAATGAAAGGAAACCGAAAGGCTCAGTTCATGCGCTTCTCTTCAGAAAAACATGTTTTACAGCGAAAGGCCCAAGCCCATTATTAATTCATATATATATATTATATGTGTCTGTTAGCAAATCAAGTACAGGAAGAAAGGAAACTTACATTTTATGAAAAACCAACAAATGCATGTCAGACACCAATTAACGTCGCTTTCATATATATATATATATATATATATATATATATATATATATATATATATATATATATATATATATATATATATATATATGAAATTCGTGAAAAGAGAGTTGTAAGTAGTGGGTCAGCCGCATAATGGGCAGAAACCGCCCATATGAGATCAGCTGGGGGAGAAAGAGATCTAAACAAGTTATTTTGTTAATGGGTAAGGTGAAGGAGGGGCTGAATTGCTTCAGTGGGACGTCTGCTGACCAAACATGTCAGCGTCTCATCATTTTTGTAACGACTGGGGAAGGGAACGGGCTCCTTATATATTCAGCAAGCTCTCTTACTTTTCTTTTCTTCTCTTTTTCGCAGTTTTTTTCTCTGTCGTTGTTGCTGCTGTTCACAGAGAGTTCATCGCCGTTACTGTTGGATCTATCTGTCGCTGGCCTGCAGAGGGCAACTTTCACAGCTTCTCTCGTGCACCGCCTCCCAGGGTCTTCCCTTTTTTGAATATATGATTTCTTCTTTAGAGTTTGAACGAATCTCTCTCGATGCATTACATTGGCTCGATGCATTATATTGGGGTGGCATGCTTAATCACACCCATTGATGCAGCAGTCATGGTTGGCCTGAGCTCAAGATGCCGGAAAGATTTCAGTTCGTATTATAAAGTAATTAGTATATACCAAATTTGTGTTAAAAAGTGTTTTAAACAAAATACAAACCTTATAATCTATTTATAAACACTAATTTTGTGTAAATCACATTTTAGTTCAACTTATTTTTATTAAATAATTTAATTTTTTCTACTATCAAAACCTTGATATTATAAGAGCTGTTCATCTTTTAATTATTAAAAAACAATGTTAAAGTCAAAAAACTTATTTAACTTAATCTCACCAAATCGTTCTCAATACCACATCTATAAGATTAGATTATAGAGAAAATGTTAGTTTTAATGTGTTTAGTTTCTGTCCCTTACCTGATCTGATTTTTACCAACTATATACATATATATACTTACCGTATGTCTAGAACTTTATCTAAGACCTTCAACTTGGCAGGCCCTCCCTTAACCTCCTACCAGCTGATGGGAAGGTTATCTGGGGATTTTCTTAAGGAGCATTGATATGATTGACATAGTAGCCTACATAATCTGCTTTGACATCCAAAATATTTGATCTTATAAATCCTGTTAATCTTTTCAGAAAGTGGTAGAACTCAAGAATCAGTGTCATTGAAATCGGTCCGCAATTCATTTTTAAAACGGAAACTATATATAATTTCATAACTAAAAATAAGAATTTGCAAAAAATAGTTGGTGGCCAATTAGGTACAAATAAGGCTGATTCTGGATCGACACGACATATAATATGCAAATTATGTTTCTCATCGGATGTCGTTTTCAAATAATCAATCAAGCTAACTGTTTTATAAGGAAAAGCTAAATAGATGTTTAGCTTTAATTGCTAAAGGGGGTTTACTTTGACGATCTGCCGTCTTAGCTTTCACCGTGTCCAGTTTTAATTGCTCTCCCTTAATAAGTAGAACTCAAATTAAATACGCATGCTCTAGTTTATTGATTTCTTTTTCTTTTTTCATCACATTTTTTAGTTTGGAAATTTTAACTAATCCACTTAGTGAGTTGTTGAGAGCCTTCTTTATTGCTACTCATTGAACAAGAAATGAAAAATAAAGAAAAAGGTAGGAGCTTTTAGAAATTAAAAATATGACACACATAAGGATGAGAAGGTACCGACATTCAGAATGCACTAGAGAACAAGAAGGAAAGACACCACTTAGACTGTGAAAACGAAGGGTGCGGATCGTGGGAAGAATTTCTCAGTTGAGGTCATGATTTGCTTTCAATCCCGAAAACGAACCATCTTGAAATGCTTTCTTTCAATTATATAAACATTTTCACATAAAAAATAAAGGGCATAGTGTAGCTGGTCGGGAATATGAGACCTTAAGATAGGTTGATTCTGGTGCCTTATATATGGAGTTTGAGCTATTCTTTTCTTCTAGACACCAATGCAGCCCTAAGAACTGAAAGGTATTAGAAAAAAGAAAGCTTCGCTTTCACCGGCACCCTCAGTTGGGAAAACTCAAACTTGAAGTTTTCTGAAAATTTCAAAACTCAAACCCCCTATTGGGTGTACCTTCTCTTCAACTTGCATTTTTTGCATTTTTTTTTTCCATGGTCCATCCCACTACATCAAACCCTTTTAGTCTCATGCCCACTTGCTTATAAAAGACACAACAAGTAACTTCTTGCTTTTAAAATTTTTCTGAGTATTTTGTCCAAGTAACTGCAAAGGTCGTTTCTTTATACCTTTGGGAACTTCTCATTTAACTTTAGGTTTCAAAAGATGTCGCTACTCGGCATGCACCTGACATCGGATTCATGCAGGAAGTGGGGTGGGTGGATATCAAAATCATAATTTAATACATATAATCGCAACAACTTAGTGTTTCTCCATAATTTTTTTTGTTCTTTCAAATTTTGTATGTGTCTATAATATCCAGAATCTTTTTCCCAAGAAAGAATGCGGGTGGTTTCTTCAATGTGAGAAAACTGTCCACATGGTAGAACTGCTTTTGAAACCATGTAACTGCGCATCCTCGGTTCTCACTCTAAATTGCCTGGATCAGATCGACTCCAATGCATGATTTTTTTCTCTAGAACAAAGAGGTTCAAGGGAGGATATCAAATGCTTGGATGCAGTACCCAAGTATGCACTCAACCCCAGGGGCAGATGCATATGTGAGCATTGTGTGGGCAATTGCCCACACAGCCCAAGAAAAAAACTGTTTGTTTTCATCTTGATAGTTTATGGTAGTTTTTTACATGTTAGTGCCCCTTTAAAAAATTTAAAATCTTATAACTAATACTCCTAAGTTAAAATTTTCTGACTCCGCCTCTGCTCAACCCGAGTTCCCAATTGTGTGTGGTGGATGCGCATCATCAATCATTAACATTAATTTCCAAGGAGCTTTGTTTTTTCAGTTTAAGAGTCTTATTTTTTCTTTAATGATATTTCCCTTTTTTTCTTAAAAATAACATTTTTTTTGGATTTCCCACTTTGTCCTTGTAGGAAGGTCTCTTTTTTTGTTTTTCCAACTTTTCTGTCAAGGGGCATTTTTGTCTTTTGTTATCTAGCATTGACTTCAACATGGTATTGCATCAACCCACTCCATCCATGGTTGAGGAATTTCTTTTCCCGGATGCATGATGAGTAGGTGGATCCAGAGACATGGTTGGGAAGGTTCTTGTTTGAAGTGGTTGAGTGTATGCATGCCTAGGTACCGTGTCTCTGGATCCACATTATAGAGTTGCACGCATTATATATGTGGGCAAATTAGAGCAAGCAACCAATCTTATTAAGATCATTAGCTCAACAACTATTTTGCTCAGAAGGTGATTAAAATTACACTTGTTTAGATGGAACTATAATGCCAATACTAATGTTACACAATGGCTTTAGAACTCACAGCACCAAAGTTCTATGTCTTTTCTGCAGCTGCAATTTCTACCAATTTTCATCAGAAGTTTCAAGTTTATAGTAAAGTTTCACGTATTCAGAGGAGTTCATAGGCTACCATGCTAACAATGGAAGGTTTAGAAACGGACCGTCGGATTTAGGTGGCGTAATAGAAAACCAAGTACTCGGTCAGTTGTCGCATTGTGCTCGTCAACCTTGCTTCCGAAATTAAAGCGAGAAAGATATTCTTTTTGGGTATTCGCGAAAGCAATTATTGCACAACCCCAGGCTTCATTGACTGTTTGACAGGACGAGCATCTTGTTGGTACGTTCTGTACACACGTGAAACTTGTACCAAGAATTTGCAATACACAACATTTTCTAAGAACTTGGCGAACTCGTGGGATCTCGTTTTAGAATGTGAATTCCACTTGGGATTAGTTTCACGTAGTAATTCTGACGCTTCATTTTGAAAAGTTGAAGAGATTGTGAAAGATGTTTAAAACGAATAAAAGGGATCCGTAAATAATTAGTTGTTTTGGTTTCAACTTTTTGAAGTTGAAAATGAAACTGCTAAAAAGCAAGTTAAGATCTCATTCAAAGAGCTCCAAACCCGTGAGAGAGTGGGCTAGGTTGTACCAGTAATAGCATTGCTCTAAAATCGATGATGGTCTTCCTATGTAGAAGCAAAACTATGTCTTCAAGATATATAATATTCTTTAATTACATCTGACATGCTGGTTGAATGCATCTCTATCTTGATTTATCAATTCCATTTTAGCTTCTCAAATCTTGACCAGGAGGGTGCAATTGATAGTCTGGTCCTAACCCCCGACCAATTTTTTTTTTAATTTACATGTAATTTTTTTTAAATCAAAATATATTTTGATTCATGTTAAAATTTTGAAATTATAATTAGACCTTTCTTGTGAAAAATTTCTAGCTTTGCCCCTTGAGCAGTAAACTGTTCATCTCAAGTTCAAAGGAAATTATGTTCTTTAATCTTGGTAGGCCTTTGGGGAATTAGTTACCCATGGTGTCTCTGTCCTGGATGACTTCTCTATGGTTAGGAAGGCTGGATCCCATCGATAATGATCGGTTCTTTGTCCTGGAATGGAACGTCGGGTCCCGAGGAACAAGATGCTCAACATGGGTAGTTTTCAGCCTATGTTTGCGTTGAGTGGAACAAAAGCTTCCTTGCCGTATGATTCATCCAGAAATGATTTTGGGAACGCGAGATGTCCTGTTCACATCGTTTTTCGAATCATCCAGAAATGACCATTCGTGGAGAAGTCGTTTGGGATAAGTTTCTTCTAAAATGGAGATCTATAAACACAGGAGTTTTCATGCCTACTGTGCCAACCGATATGGAGTATATTTCTTAAATCAAACACGCCATGTGATTCCATCTGGATTTCAGAAAGAAAAGTTCGTTACTCTATCAAATACAAAGTTGGCCACAATCTAGGAAATCAGAGGATGTGAAATCACAGGTTTGAATTTTTTCAGCCTCTATTGTTTGACTACAATTGCGTTTGCTAGACAACCGCAAGATTAGAAGGTGTCTGGGACAAGCATTAAAAAGAAAACCATAGATTACTCCTTTTTCTTTTTCTTTTGTTCTAAAGCGATGTGTTTGTGTGCAGCTGGTCAGGAATCTCAACGAAGCTCTTCAAAGAAGATGAATCACATGGCAAAGCAAACATGTGTCAACTATTACGACATTGATACTGCTGCCCATATTGTTTGACAGTTTCAGTCTACCTCAAACTGTCTCCAGTGTTTGTACTGCAGTGCATAAAGTTTCCACCAGTGATGTTAAAATTCCTGAACTTTGTTTGATATTCAAGGAGCAATTTCAACTGTATTGAAGCTAGAATTCGACACAAACAGGTGGGCGCAGTGGAGCACGCAGGCTATGCCTGTCGAATAGGCAGCGTCTCAGTTCATGGTCATTTTTTTACATCCCGAGGATATTCCATTTGATCGGGAAGAGGGAGGGAAGGCCCGCCTAGGCCGTGGCCCCAACTTAGCTAAGTAAAAAAAAAATTACATTAAAATATTTGAAAATTTTTAATTATCTAATGTATTTTCGGTATTCTGATTTAGTTTGGCATTACCCAGATAAATTTGTTGGACCATTTGATTCAGCCGAACAACCGTTTGGCCTACCCCTACCCCTGAAAAAAATCTCGGCTCCACCTCTGCATTTGATTATGTATTGGAAACACAAACTGATAAACCAGATCGGCTAGTCAGTTTGATACAATCACATCTCCTTGTGGCTTGATTCCCCACAAAATTTTAGAACAGGAACGATCAAACCTTCTCGAAACAGAAAAAGGGTTGTTAACTCGGTCGTCAGAATTAGAGCAATTTGGATGACTAATTAGCAAATTAAATTTCAGAACGAAAAAGAATTTTTTTTTTTCAGCATATACATATTCTGCCTAGGAAGACTCCTTCTCCAATTCCAGGAGAGCTGGTCTAACGTGGAGGCTGACTGACTGTCGGCCCTTTTGTGAATGTAGTTCATTGTTTTGAGTCTTCGTAAATTAAAACCCCTGCGTGACTATAAAAAAAGAAAAAAACAAAAAAAAGTTCATTAACATTAAAAAAAAAAACAAGAAGAAGAGAGGTAGACAAGCAAAGAGTAGGAAGCTGATTACCACCTTCGTTATGTTTGTATGCCGCCCAGCCTAATATAACTCCCATTAATACGGTGTGCAACAACGTAATTAAAGCAAAAGTATAATCTAAGTTTTTTTGTTGGCACACATCTGTGGTGATATATATCAGTTCCTAAACATAGTTTTACTGTATAAATTACATGTATTCCAATCAACCTTCGTGTATATCAGAGAAATCACTTTGGGGGTGAAAGATTTGACCATTTATGGTGCCTACAGTTATATTCTTAATAATGCAAAACCTCAAGGTAGAAGTCACTTAAACCCCAAGAGAATTGATCAATGGGAGTCGAGTCTTTATCTCACAATGGGCCCCTCGGGGGTTTGAACCCAGGACCAGCTAAAAACTAGACATGGCCCCCCTCGTTTAAGCGAACTCGTCGCTTTCATCTTTCAACTTAACATATTCGCAAGTCATTCTTACCAGATTAATATTGTATACATTATTTCTCCTTATTTATGTGATGATACATGTCATTGCATCTTTGTAGGCTTGATAGCGCTTTAAAATAAAGATTACAGTATAGAATACCCCATCTAAAGTTCGACGCTTGGAAAAGCATTGCCATGTCACTTCCAACTTTTTCTTGTCTCCGCCTGGATGCATTGAATGATGGAGATAAGAAGAAATCGCCAAACCTGACTCGAACAAACATTCCTCTTGGCACATGATGTATTGGATTGAAAAAGCATAAATAATTCAGGGCCCAAAAATTATGAAGATCGCTTTCTTGGTCTTCAATCCACAAGAAAATCGCGGCTTAGAATAAGGAGTTTTTTAAAAGAGAAAAAGCCAACCTAATCCGTTTTAAATTGAGTGAAAAAGAAAATTTGGCAGACAAAAATGGTCAACATACTAGCCACCTTGATCTTTTCTCTTTATTTTATTCTTCCTTAGGTGGTCTACTTATGCTCTCTTGAAAATTTTGGATACAATGAGCATATACAGATCAACGCAGTTGGGTCAACAAGAGATGGAACAACTTGACTAAAGGTTTGGACTTGAGACTTTTATGTTGAAGGCAATCTTGAGCTGAATGCTCAGGGTGAGTTCCCTGTATCTGCATATATTAGTAAAGGTCTGCCACCTAACTCCATATTTTCCACATATTAGGAACAAAAAAGAAGTACAGTTGGGTCAAGTTCAAGCTCAAGCTTCCATCATAGAATAAGACCCGCCATTACTTCTAATGGCCTCATCGGAGTGCCTAGCTTGTTAGGGCAGCCATTGAATACGTTGAACTATATTGGCTGCATGTTTCAGGCTCTCTCCAAAATGAGGCAGGTAAATATGATTTTCCTTTTTATGCACAAAACAGCCATTTCTCTTTGATGGCCACGCATGAGGGAACACCAATAAGGCCAGAAGACTGGAAAACAGGAGTCTGATGCAGTTTTACAACCTCAACCTGGGAGGGCGCATTTGTAACTTGGCCCCCAACTTAGATATTCTAAGAAGAAATTTTACAGAGATTTTTTTTTGGGAAGAAGTGTCACAAGTCTGCTGCTAAACTCTGAAATGAAACTTCAAAGTTGTTGAGAAATTTTTCTGGCTCACACTCTGTCAACAGGTGCGAGAACTGTACGGCCGGGTTACTCTCCTCTGTTTTTCCTTTTTCATGTTCTCTTCTCCCCAAAGAACAACAATTGTTGGTTGTTTGGACAAGGGCCAAGAGATTTACTAGTGCGAGTGCTGTCAGCGGTTACGCCCGAAAGTAGCGGGTGGCGATGACACGGACTAAGGTCAGCCAAATGCATGAAAATCAAATACATATTAGAAATGTACATCTGACAAGTACATACTAAGTCCTCAAGATCCTTAACCATCTGCGGACACCTTTTATTCCCAACCATGGATAGCTTGCGCCGCAAAAGGGCATGAACTGGACTTTGATTGCCCAACCTAAATGCAGCTTTCGATGTCCATATTAGATCCGTTGGCAACCTAGGTTCTAACAGAATCAGTGGAAGGCATGATGCTGATTGTCCACCCCGAAGGATTCTTATTTAGTCCTGTTAGAAGCATAGTACAGAACATTTTAGAAAGAACCAAAAGAAACAAGTTTAAAGGTTTCACACATTGGCGTTCCGCGTATTGGTCACTTGCCCCGATGAGTTGATCGAAAGACTAAATATGGAGTACCATTCTGACTCTTGCACAAGCGAGATGCGCTTGATCTCTTTTTCTCATTTTCTCATCATTTCGGAAGATACGCCCAAGCGGTCATGATTTCGCTGCCACGGCCATCAAAAGAGTGCTCCTCTTAGTTTTACTAGAACTCGTCAGGGAAATAAGACGACAAATCAAGGGACGTCTTTTTGTCGTCTCGTGTCTTGTCCCTGCGCGCATCAGCAGATTCGGGGGAACACTAGTGGAGAAACTTTAACGTCCCTGGGGCAACTAGCTCCATGTCTTCCTACTTAGAGTACGAAATAGGTCTCCTGTACCACCGTACACTTTGGCAAGCGCACCCTAGTTGGTACACATCTGCGCGCCCTTTTCGCCATTAAAGAGAGAAGATGGAGAGAGAGAGAGAGAGAGAGAGAGATCACAAGTGCAGCAGCAGGCTTCAGGTGCCGTCAGAGCCACGGCTCTTCCTGACGCTGAGGTCTGAAGCATGAACAGGAACAAACACCGATGGGATGATACATTTACACAGAGAGCATCTTGACAATGAAATATTCACGTGCAGATAAAAAAAAAGTAACGCTAATGATCTTCTTTCCATGGCTGAAAAAATCTGTACGTTGACCACCATCGCAGGCGATTGAAAATTTTCCTGCGCCTGAGTCCATTTCGGGGCTACCCTTCCAAGAATTTATAATAAAATTTCTGAATTTCTCAATCGTCCCCCGTAAATAGCTCAATATATATCGACAACAAGCTCCAGCGCGAGACCGATGGAATGAGTGACGAGAGAACTCCTTAGGACCTCCCAAAAATGGTATCATCGGCTCCAGTGCCGCCAAAAAGGAGACCATCTGTAAGGTTTCTTCACCCCAGGAGGATTGAGGACAATATTTCCGCCATGGTTTTGTCTGGCATTTCATTTTCTGCAGCTAGTTCTACTCCAGATTCAAGAACTGCTGCATCCAAGATCAATTTGCGCTTTGCAATCTCAAAGATGTTCTCGTCAACTGTTGCCTTGGTGACAAGCCTGCAAAAATTTTACTAGCACTATCAGAAAAAACTGTTTAATTCTTAAAATGGCAGTTTGTGATTTTCTTACGTGCTAGAAAGTTTTACGGCTATCTACATTTTTCCCTGAAGAATCTTTAGGTACCTGTACACGGTCACAGGCTTTGTCTGGCCGATGCGATGGCAGCGGTCTTCAGCTTGTCGATCCATTTGTGGATTGAAATCCATGTCATGTATAATTACAGTATCTGCTCCCGTTAAATTCAGCCCCTGACCTCCTGCTCGTGTTGATAATAAACAAGCAAATATGGATGTGTCATTATTAAATGTGTCCACTATAGTCTGCCTTTCCGCCACCTGCGTACTGTTGCCAAGGAAACACATCAGACGGAACTGACAAGCATCATAAAGTTTAAGAAGCGCGCGCGCGCGCGAGAGAGAGAGAGAGAGATCACTGTCAGCACAATGTTCGAAAAAATGATTGGAATCATGCTTTTGTCCAACCTGCCATCAAGACGGCTATAGTTCACTCCGATGACATCCAAGGCCCATTCCAATATATCAAGCATTGTGGTCCACTGGCTGAAAATAAGGACGCGATGACCAGCTCTCTTAAGTGAAGGTAATAGCTCCGCCAGAGCCTACAACCGGAGATTTAGCCTATCAAGTTTATCAAAAGGAGAAGAATATGACACTTTAAGGTAACAACTTTAAACTAGAGTTTTGATGCCTAAACTCACAGGATCAGGAAAGAGTTATACGGTTCACAACGACTTTGATATTAAACAACTTAAATTCTAGAAATTTGAAAGGAAAATATCGAGAGCATTAAGAAACCTTATGCCACTGCTGCAACAGAAGAGTGAGGTAGAGATACCTGGCATTTAGCAGAACCCAAGACATGCTTTCCTTCCAGTGCTCCAACAGCATCACTGCCACCGTAAGAAACTAAAAGCTGCAAGACGTTGATAGAACAGCGATATGATATCAACAGCCAAAAAAATGCAACATGCACTTCAGACGGTACATCTCTTTTATGAATCATTTACATACTACACCAAAGCGTCCAAAAGCAGCCACAAGCATTCAGAAAATCACACAACCCAAAAAGAAATTAATATAGAAAGTGCACTATCAAGACTGGTATTGTACAGATGCACTAGACTGTATCTTCATACCTTTCTGCTCTATGTCACATGGGATTAGGGTGGTGCGGATGTGGAAGCCAGTGTAGAGCACGTTCAAAAAGCTTGGGTGCTCTGTGAGTCTGTGTGTGTGTGTGTGTGTGCGTTGGGGAAGGGGGGAGGGGTTGCGTTTGCATGGCAACGAAAAGATTCTAAGCAAGCAATAACATATATGATATATTCATTATTATATATTCATGAAATATAATTATAAATTAAAAAAACCAAAATAGACCATGTCATGTCCCAGACCTTCTCCTATGTCCAGCCACACTAACATGGGCGCAGTGCCCTTCCAGGCATGTCCATGTGACGTAGGTTCAGCTTCATGTTGCAAACAAATTTTCACCAAATTAGTCTACTACTGAAATTCATCAACTGTAATCACCACTCCCAATATAAGCACGATAGAAATACAGGCAACTAAAATTGTAGGACAAGGCAAAACTTTACTCAATCAGTCAATCATGTGTAATTGACAGCTGAACCGAAGTATGCAACCAAATATTTATATGACGAGGATATATCAAAGGTCTTTCAAGTTGCAGACTGGTCATTCTCTAATAAGTCAACAAAGCAATCAGTAATATTAACCTATTCCAATGATTTCTGGATGCAGGAGACTCCTCAAAGCATTACTGCCCACATTGTCGTAATGGAAAATTTTCTTTCACACGTTCAAAGAAAATTATGCCAAAACTTAATTTCAGAGAAATTGGGAAGAAATTGCAATCTGTGCAAATTAAGGAACTGTCTGAAAGAAGAGTCAAAAACTAAGTCACATGAGTACTTCAATAAGGTCCACGTACCTGCGTTGTCGTACCCATACCTGTACCCAAAATGGGTACTTGGACACACTTGGGTACTTTTTAGATCAAAATCGATCCAAAGTGCTTAATTTTACATTATGTAAATTTTTTCAACTCAGTTTTCATTATGTTTCTAGAGTTATTGTTCATTATTTAAAATCATTTGTTTATTTAAATGTTGCTTTCATTTTGATTATATTATTTTGTGCATATAAATATATATTCTTGTTGTATCCTCATACCCACCATTTCTAAAGTTGTGTCTGTACCGTATCTCCGTACCCGCACCTGAACCGCACTCGTACCCATGTGACTTAGGTCAGAAGTAAATGCATGGAGAACAGAAAACCACTTATTCATTTGTATCTGACTGTGCTGATTGTCATACCATGACATTGCCCTTATGGTGTAAAACTCCACTCAGGAAGGCCCCTCAAATACCACTGACCTTCATGCAGGCAAGCGAACGGGGCATGAGGTACCAGTGAGATTTAAATAGATATCTCAGGTAGCATCAATTTTTAATAGAGAAGGGAAGAATGGAACCTATGTCACACGGGTGCCGGTACAGGTATAGATGCAGAACACTTTCAAACAACTTGGCTATGGACTATGAAGACACAGCCCTATATATATTATATATATATATATATATATATATATATATATATATATAGTTTAAGTTAATAAGCACATAATTCAGTTTTTATATTCATAAAAATATATATAACCGAACAATAAATTACTAAAACATACAGAAAATACTAAAAGTAGACCAAAAAGAGTATAAAATCAAAATTGTGTGCCACTCGTACCTATGTCAGGTCATGTAAACACAGGTACCTCAACTGATTAGCCTGTCCATGTTACATATGATGGATCGTTAACATGTCTATGAAAGCTCAGATGAAAGTAGACAGTAGATTTTGAAGAAGCAGGATTATCAGTTCCAGTTCATGCAAGCAATTTCTTGATTCAAAAGTGATTCAATCACATAGTTTTGTTCAGTCAGCAAGCTCTCATCAAATAAAACTTAATGATCTCACATAAATTTAGAGCTGGAAGGTAGCCATTTAGAACATATTGTACATACTGTGTAGGTTGAGATGCTCAGCTCACGTGCATGTTTGATAAGGATGTGATAACTTCAAGACCATTTGATCAGAATACTTACGCTGAGCTGAGTTCATTCATCGAATTGCCTTCTTTTCACTTTAGTCTATGTTAAGTACAAAAATAATAATAATAATTGAAACTATAATGCTTTGAAAACGAAAAGCAAAATTTACCTAGCAAAAAAGAAATAGACAAAGAATACAACAACAACAACAGCTCGGTATCAATGCCATGCCATCACATACATAAACATGTTAAACTAAAGAGTAACATGGTGTACGACATTACCAAAAGAACACAATGATCATGTCATATAGATTGGTGGGCAGATACACAGGAGATAGATGCAATCCATTGATAAGTGAAATAAAATTTGATGCCTTGGGGAAAATGCTAGAACATAGAGTGGGTTGCTATGTCCAAAAGTGAATTGAGTAGAAAGTTGTACATTCCTGTGCATCAGCATACTAAATAATAAAGGAAGAGAACCATAAGTGTACAGTTAAATCACCTTGTGAAGGGCAAAATCATTGTAAGTTTTGAGCTCTGAAATTACTCTCTCTAGTGTGCATTCAAATCCAAATGCACCCCTTGGATGCAACATTCGAGCTAACCTGACAGCATCACTGTCACTAAAGATTCGCCTTACTAACAGTGGGTGATTTGCAATCTGTGAAAAGGAATGCTTAGAGTCATATCTTTGTAGTTCCACAAAATACCATGATAGAAACAGAACTTAATAAAATGATAAAAACGAACTCCCCCTGAGACTACTTTAATATTATACTGCTAAAACTAAAAGAACCTTCCGGAACTGTGTAAAATAGTTGGAAATTTGACGTTGTGGCAGAAAATTGGTCATATTTTGTCCTGCAGAAGCAGAATTTTTTACAGCACGAGCTTCACAAGCTGCACGATACTCATTAATTGATTCTCTATAAGCAGTATCCTGTTCAGGTACCATGGTTACATATTCAACCTGCACAAAGATCCGTGGTACAACAGATTAGAAAATAGGGTAACTAGAACCAAAGACGTTCTCTTGGAAAAGTATTCATCTTGAGAAAATCTTATTTAAGGAAATCATACTTACCCTCTGTATTTTGGGCACAAGTTGCTGCATGACATCTGATTTCAATCGCCTCAAGACAAAGGGTGCCAAAATGGATTTTATGCGTGCAATCATTTCTTTATCTTCTGCATTTAACAACTTTTTCAAATCCACATCTCCAGTCTCAAAAATCTCAGGCATCATGAACTCTAGTAAGGACCACAGTTCCTACATTGAAATATCATGAATTCTTATGAAGTTCAGCAATAGAAACCACAGTAAACTGACTTTCCACGAAGTGGCAACATGAGATCCTGTGATGAAATGCTTAAAATAATTGTATCTATAATCCATATTCAGCATTAATGTTCAGTAAGGTAATAGGAAATATGCACCATCAAGGAATGAAAGGAAGATTTGACATCAGAATAAGTTACGTGCAAGTGTGCATGTTTGTTTGTGATATTCTAGGTTAAGAAAATTATGTCACTAGCCTTAAAGTTTGAAACAAAAGTAGCCTTTTCAATGTTTTCATACCCCTATCTGCTTACAATGTCCTCTAATGTTTCACTTAACTCTAGACTCAAAATTGTTGCTGGGACGAGAACACTAGCCGAAAGAACCATTGTCGAAACTTGTAAAATTGTGAAATGTACCAAATTGGTGCAGTGCATAGTTGTGGACATGGGTTCGCATGCAAGCATAGGTGCCAGTGCGCAGGACCCGGTATGCATATATAAAAATGCCAAATGGTGCTCAACCTCGGTTCATGAACCCTAAGCTTTTCATAGTTTTACTCTCCTTCACATGTGTGGGGTAGATATATTTGTTCCATCCTTTTCCCTCAGTGAAAAACAGTTGTCAGGATGGATTCAGTGTGTCACAGTTGCATTGGAGCAGTGAAAAGCTGAACAAAGTCATGTTATCAACACCTGCAGCAGTGTTCTCACGCTTAAGGGAAAGAGACCTTTTTTAAAATGAAAAAGGCATCCCTATTGTGGCTGCAATCATAAGAAACCACCTGTTTCATATGAAAGCAGCATCACATTATCTACCAATCAGTTTCTCACACAAGAGGGACACCAGTTGATGTTGCTTCACATCAGCAGGCATGAAACGAGCATATCTACTTAAAGAACAAAACTTTATCAAGAGATGGGCTTTTCTAGATTTATCATCTCATGATTTGCTTGCACCTAATTGAATAAACTCAACATCAACCCTTGTTAATTCTTAAACCTTCTTTCATATGGTTTCTATAAACATCAAGATCATTCTTAAAAATTTCTTAGTAACATTTTTTAAGGAGTTTTTTCCTTTACAAAAAAATGGTTTTCCTCGAAAAAAATTAATAATAAATTTCCATAAAGAATAACTAAGAAAGGTAAAGAAAATAGGTTTTAAGTTATGGAATATTTCTGCACAAATCTTTTAAGTAGAGATATATCTAAAATGTAAAATGTATGCTTCAATTTATCAACAAAAGGAGAAGCCCACAATTATTGTGAAAAGAAAATTATTCATGACCCACAATTATTGTGAAAAGAAAATTATTCACGTGTTTTATTTTGATAATATCGTAATTTTTTATTCTATTTCAAAAAATTGGGCATTATCAATAACTGAGAAGAAACCAAAGACTGTGTAAACCTCCAAGCAGAAAATCTCGTGAACCTTAGGAACTTTTACCTAGGTAAGTAAGGTATGGCTTTAAAGTTTACACCGATGGGGCAGGTAATTTTTGAACTCAGAGACTCCCCAATCACGTTAACCCCTTCCATGCATAAATAAATCCATTGTTGCATGCTTTAATGAAATTTTGTGAATAAAATACGACAGAATGAAATACAATTACGCCTTAAACTGACAGAAAAGAAGAATATATATCAGATTTAACATAAATGATAAAAAAAGAACTTACATGAAGGTCATTTTGAAGAGGAGTTCCTGTCAACATCAGCCGCTGATTTGCATTCTTTGCAACAGACAACAGATTTTTCCTACGGTAGCTACCTCTGTCCTTCAAGACATGAGCTTCATCCATTAGCACACAACTCCATTTCCAACGTTTTAGTAATCTACGGTCATCCTTCTGTTGTACACTGCAAGACAATTTTGAAACAAATGAGCAACCAAATCACCTAAAGAAAAAATGACCATGAGAAATTGAGACAAGATAGTTTACAAACCTATGTCGTTCAAAAAGTGAGTAGCAGACTAAAAGCACGTTAAATGGTGGTGGATGACCAGATTTAGAAAAAAAATTCAATTCCTTGGCATAGGCTGCTCTTGCAGCCCCATGATATTGGATGACTGAAAAGGATGGGCACCATCTTTGGAGCTCTCGTTCCCAGTTCTCTAGGACTGAGGCTGGACAAACAATCAAATGGGGACCAGGATCATTGTCCAAGTGTTTCAACAAAGTCAAATATGTGATTGCCTGCCAAAAATAAGCAAAACTTAATGGAGAAATAGTGGATACCAGCAGCTACTACTGATATAACGAGGATACAAAGTGTATACCTGGATGGTCTTCCCAAGGCCCATCTCATCGGCCAATATGGCTGCCGAAAAAAAAAAAAAATTAAAATTGGAAACAGGGCCATGAGAATGCTTATTAACTAGAATGATTTATCAATGAGTTGCACCACGTCCAATAACAGACAATTCTGCCAGACCAGTAGCGGAGCTACATGGAGGTTGGTGGGTGCAGATGCCCACAGCAACCTCCATGTAGCTCCACTACTGGTCTGGCAGACAAATTTCTTTATTTCTATAAAGGTGCTCTCAACTGTTTGATCATTTGTATATGTTGGTGCTGCCCACACCAACCTTCATGTAGCTCCGCTACTGGTCTAGCAGCTAAATTTCTTTATTTCTATAAAGGTGCTCTCAACTATTTGATCATTTTTATATATTGGTGCACCTTAAGGCAATGAAAACTTTTAAAATGGTGCCCCTTAGCCTAAAAATTCTAGCTCTGTCAGTGTGCCAGACCCAGGAGATTTCATACTCCAGGAGAGGCTAGTTTGCTACTTTACTTGAGATGGGAAGCTTTTGCTTGCATAGTTAATTACTAGTTGATGGCAGACATCATATCTATTCATTTTATAAGACAACAATCTCAGTAGACTAGTGAAGCATGGTTAGTCTAATGGCAATGCACACTGGAGTCCTCTAAGCTTGTGAGATCAAATTTGACATCTACTCTCATAAACAATCAACAATAAGATCTAAAAACACATGCAACAATCTCATTATATTTTATGACTCATATTGAGTTTGAGATCCGTAGGATCATCTTTGTGACCTATGCAACAAACGATCAACAATAAGAGCTAGAAATATGCAATAATCTTGTCTCTCACATCCATCCTCAATCCACCTGTTATCTAGTCAGGTTGGTATAGATCAAACTCATTGTGATAGAGCTGAAATATTACTCCTTCAATATGCCTGAGCCTACGTCACACAGGTGGAGGGTGTCGGTCCAGCCAGCAGGTGTGTTGTGTGTTCCACAAGCAACAAAACTAAAAATTAAAAAGCTATTATTCTATTAATAATTCAACAAAAAAAAAACAACTTGTAGGTTTCCACACCCCAAGTTGCAACTGCATTGGCAAGTCCATGTGCTTAGGCTAAGCATTCGGACCCAACCCCCTTTCCTTGCCACTATGGAAACCCATATCTCATGCCCCATGGGTATGTAAAACAGCTTTGCTTCTATATCTGAAACATAGCAAAAAATATAGTAACTGGGTTATTATCTTTAAGGTCTTTTGTGGGCAATAATCAGGTAGTTGTTTTTCCCAGCAATTCAAAAATATGTTAGTGTGTGTGTGCATGTATACACAAACATAATAAAAAAATATGAAATTATAAGTTTTTAAAGATTTTCTCACAAAAACAGGAAAAGAAAGTTTAAAATAATTATTAAAATGTTAATATAAACAAAAAATGTCTAAAATATACTTAACATTTTTTTGTTATAATCTTGGAAAAATATTGCAAAATAGTTTTGCATTATCATGGTATTTTTGCAAGAAATTGAAACTGGTGATATTTTCAGTTTTCATTTTTTTTCCTTTTACCGCAATACCGTAACAATATTTTAAGAGTGCCGCAAGTATTCATGATTATGATGTGTTCTAGATTATGACTTGAATCTGATTCAATTCAAACCCTAAATTTGTATAGTGGGACATAAGAAAAAGTAAATGAAATTATGAAACCAACATTAGATCAACAAACGCTCATGCCCACAGCAGGTACCATGCAGAGCTCACACACACACCTCCCCATGATGGCATGCAGACCCATACATACACACACAACACATGCATGAATGGTCATTGTAAATTTAATGAAGTTTTAGAACGCCTGCCTATGATGCAGACATTTCCTGTCGTGAGAATAACTAGGCTATCAAGATTTGACGCAAACTGGCAGTCCAGGCTTTAGCATGCAAACTAGATGATTTTGATGAAGTTTTTTTTTTTTCTTTTGCTTTATACCTAAATCAATTATTTTACAATTTGAAACGTCAGTACTGCAAATTGACATCAAGAACAATTGTTTCATATATGGCAATTTCATGACACGAGAAACTGAGCTAACAATATTTCAACCTATAACTGGCAGTCAAAACTCACAAGACAGCTGATCATCATGGAGCCCCTCTCAATTTCCCAATGTAGTTGCTTTATAAGTAAAAGTATATCATCAATGAACGATTTAAGAAGAAGAAAGAGATTTAGGATTACCTCCACCAATTTTCTTTCTATACAACAAAAGGAGAAAGTTCACTCCCACAAGCTGATATGGTTTAAGAACTGGTTCAAAATCTGAATCTTCATCAGCACAAGCATCACTAATATCTGCCTGAGTAGCAAAATAAAGAACGGACATTTAGTCTTTTATGGTATGTTTTATGTGCTTACCTGCATTATGGTCTAGCTAACCAAGACAGAACCACTTAAAATATATTCACCATCAAAATGGATACAGGAACAAATTAGTTACCAATTACTAGGAAGCCAGTGGTAAAGGGGTTAATGATTTAGTTTTAGGAACTGTACCCTTTCCTCCACCACTATGGCTTCAAGTCACATAAATATTGCAAAATTATTTTACCTATTTTACATTGCCCAAAAATGGTTATGATTAGGATCAGGGAAAAAAAAGCCACTGGAATCAGGAAGCAGCAAAGAAAGTCGTACACTTGAAGGGATTCATTCCATCTCACAAGCACAGCTTTGACATGGTTAGAAAAAATATTGGTGCCCACAATGGAGCCCAAATGCTTGTGAACACACAGGCAGAGAAACATGTGTATGTGACGTGTACAGATCCAAGTCATCTGTCTTAGCAATGGGTACATACTTCACTAGCAGTGCCTACATAAAACCCACCCCATACGAGACTAGCAACATGACATATAAAAGAAAGCAGGAAACCCCATTATGCTTTCTTAGATAGACAGAAAACATACTTGAGTGACAATCTTTGCAGCAGAGTCCTCAACTTCAGAGTAACCTTCACATGATGTTGATGGGACCGAAGCACTCCCATAGAGTTCCTTACGCAGGGTAGCAGATATCTTGTCACACTTCTGGAGAGCATTACCAACCACATCATCTTCATCAGGACCTTCACTATTATCTGAAACTGCCTCAACTTCAACTGCTCCTAACTGTGCAACATCACTCCCACCAACTCCAGTATCATCATCACTGTCATCTACAACAACCAGCTTCCTAGACCGATTTACAATCATTTTGCTCCCACCAACCTCAAAATCATCATCTTCCAAATTTTGACGCTTCTGAGGTGACATTGGCACACGTTTTTTCTTGTTCCTGTTAACTCTGCTCTTACCAAGTTCAAAATCATCGTCATCATCCTCTGAGGACTTATGGACATTTTTTCTGCTTTGGCAAAATTTGAAATTGTCATCCTCCAAATTTTGGGGATGCGGAGGAGCCATGGATACACTTTTGTTTCTATTCCTGTTAATTCTTTGCTTTCCAAGTTCAAAATCATCATCATCTTCTGAACTCTGCACCTCAACTAAGGATAGAGGTACACATTCTGTTATCTTCTTCTGAAATGAAAAAGATTCAATTGGGGGAAGAGACTTTCCATTCATGACATGCTCGTGGTGATCTTTCACTTGAGGTTGACTTTTCAAAACTCTGGACAGTTGAAACGAGTGGTTCTCCCATTCATCATCGGACAATTCTTCAAAGGCCCGTTTCATCCTCTCACTACCAGAAAAACCTCTCAATTTTCTAAAATTTGCTGTTGCTCACTTACTCTTTAATGTCTTCGGAGTAGAAACTGACATTTTCAATCTGCAGATTGTAATGCATCATTTTCTGGGCAAAAAAGAGAAGATCAATTTCACCACACTTTGTTTAGAACCTTTGCATTAGGAATTTCTTATATATATATATAGAGAGTAGGTTTATATATTTATTTATTTATTGATATCTATAATTACATTTATATCTGAGAGTTTGTTCAAACATTCAAAACCAGGATATTGCAAAGTGCAAAATCATATCTGCAAAAGTTCAACGACAATGTTGCATGTTAAAATTCTCCGGATAGTTACTCACTGTCTCTCCCCATTCACCAATAACCACGATCAACATTTTTCTCTTTTAATTTTAACTTTTAAGAACTAAAGCTTGTCACAACTTCACCAAGCCTCTTCCTGTTTTCGAGAGTGAATTGTTCTGGAGAAATGTCATATGATCCCGTATGATAATATGAATTGAGTCAATTGACAAAGGAAAATGAAAAACATTAAGCACATCCTACAGTTAAAATACAGCAATGAGAATCGACATTATCAAGCAGAAATCGCACAAAACAAGGTAGGAAAAACGAACTGGTAAACAAAGCAAAAGCCTAGTTAGTGCACTAAAATTTAAAACCACAAGGAGGATTTCATAGTGAAACCACGAATAAATCTGAAGCTCAAATGAGATGGAGAAGGACAAGCCAGCAGCTACTCAATTTCTAGCATTTAAATACTTGTGCTTTATTGGTCTTAGACTTCACATCAAACGATTATGGCTGACTTATAGCCTAAAAATGGATTAAAGAAAAATCGGCGAGAATCACCAACATCCGCAGCTGTGTCTAAGATTGCCATGTGAACTTTAACTAAAAAGAAAAGGAAAACTTATCACCACAAGTTCACCATTGCAAATTTAATTTACCATAACGACAAGTAGTAATACTCAAATAAAACCCTCTAATTAGCAAAACCTAACTATGCAAAATTTTAAAAAAGCGAAGGAAATTTTAGCGTGAAACTACGTGAGAAGAACCACAGATGAAAATCAATTCTAAGAACATTAAAGTAATTAAATTGCAGAAAAAATGGAAAGCGTAACATGAATCGCTTAAAATTAAATAGTTCATTAGCAAATATATTCACAGAAAATCCAACCCATGACGGCCGCAGCAACACTTAACCACATAATTTTTCCAAATCCTTGGGAGAAATCCATGGAGACTTGAGAAGAACGATTAAAAATAAAAAGTGGACAAAAGGCACTCAGGAACTGCATAAGCAGCAATCTAGCAACAGAACACATAGAAACCCTAAAAAGGTCAGTCTATTCACAAGGACGGCAACAACAGAATCCACAAAGAAAAGAAATCCTGAACCTTTAACAGAGAGCCATCACTCCAAACTAGTAATAGAAAAAGAAAACCCAGAACCAATTCTAGGACCTACAGCAGAGACCCCAGACGCAGTAAGACCTCGACTTCCACAGACAGTAGAAATTCAAAGACTTGACGAAAAATTACCCACCTGACAACTGGCTTTCGAGCGATTCGTCCGATAAAAGAGAAAGGAATCAAATACGGAGGAGAACTGTGAAGTACAAACCCTAAAAAGGTGGGGACGGAACAATGGTCGGAATTTTGCCTCCGAGAAGAGAGGGGGAAAAGGCGGGACGCAGATTTCTCGCGTCTCAGACGAAGTGCGAAAAGCAAGGGAGAGAAAATGCGATGGCGGAACTGATATTCTCGACCGTTTTCTGGCCTTTTTATTTGAGCGGGAAGGGTGGCGGGACGCCCGCCAGTCGACCCCCCCTCACTCTCTCAAGGGAAAATATTCGTTTAGAACGCTTAATATTTAGCATAATTGCCAAAGAGCTATACCTTTTGAACTTTTTGGCTGATAACCATCAACCACATAAAGGCCTCAGCGGTCTCATTTTTCTGATTACCGGTTCGACTAACCAACTAATGGTCCTGTTCCAGATCTCGACAAGAATCCGATCCATTTGAATGTAGCAATTGAACCTCCCCTCATGGCCACTCTAGAGCTGCAGATGGACCGATAAAGTCCAGGCCTTGTTGGTTCATGTCTGATTCTGGGTTTGTGCCGCTTCATCACAATCTCACCATAAAAAACAAAAGCAAACCAAGATCCAATGACCTAATAGCCGTTTGAAATCCGGTCTACATCATACCGGTTAGCACCAGTTTAAAACCATGAGAAAATTTGGGTTTTGTTTGATAAAGATTCTGCTCGTGTACGATTTTATAGAATAAGAAGTTTTCTTCAACATGCAGGTGCATCTAAATCCATAATGTTAACATTCGGGTCCGGACGCATGCCACACACAAATAGCGTTCAAAGGTTAAGAGTTAATTTGGATCCAAAACGTATACAATAGTACTGGATCCAGACCAAAAACAAAAAACAATATTAGACACTTCTTTCACTTGTAAAGAATCGCACTAATGGCAGGGATGAGAAATGGCTCTGACTTACATTTTAGTTTGAACATGAAAATATCGTGATTTTTATATTTGAACGTGCTTCGAATGCACTCTGGACCATATTGGAGTGAAGGAACAGGCTTATAAGCTCGACCAGCCAAGCTGAGAAGACGCTGCTGAGGGGGTAACAATTAAAGATGGCCCTGCTCGAAAAGTAATTTACCGAATTATGCCACAGGCTTCTCGAAGTCCACGGTCGGCTATGAACCTAGCGCCTCAAGGGCCCGAGGCTCGTATCGATCCCGTTAGAGTTGACCCAGGGGGACCGCATCTCGGGCCGTTGATACAATCCGGGCCCAGTTGAGGGTGGAGTTTGTCGTCATGAGGGGGCCACCGAGTTGGCTACGACTCGACCCGGATCCATGCTGGACGGGATTTTGAATAGAAGACGCCCGATTATGTAATGCGATTCACAAAACTTCAAGGCAGATCCGGTTTTGATCTCTGCTTTTGGTAAGATTCAATGAATTTCCAACATAAATGATAAAATTATCATTTTAAACCACGTGGGCTTGTTTTAGTCATATCCGCGTATTAACCCTTGTCGAGAACGAGACACGCCAATGCAAGTCATCGTTTTCTTTTTTCTTTTCAATTATTTACAATCAGTTAGTTTTATTTGTTGTATATATGCGTGCGTGGACCCAAAATTGTATTGAGATTTCAGTACCGGATTTGACTGAGCTCTCATTTCCAACTTACTAAATCGTCCAAAATCTGTACCATGTATACTATGCGAAGTTGTGGACAGAGAGAGAGAGAGAGAGAGAGTTTATTTCTTCTAAGCTGGTCAAACGAGACAGACCTAGTACAAAAAGCAGCCGAGTCAAGCAACTGGGACTTTAGGCTCCCCTAGATTCACAAAAGCTTCAGCACGAATCATACGTGAAGTAGCTGCATTCCATGACGCGAGGTGATTGAGGAATGTCAGAACATATTTCTCTCTATCATTCTGTTCACCAAGACAACAAAGTCAAGTTTAATATGTGAAATGTCACCAATCAGTACTCAAGGATATGACAGAAAAGAAATTCACTGTTTTGAGGACTTGCAGCAATGCCGCATGCTTGTAACATTTAAACATGATAACCTCCTGCTATACATGTGTTACATGGGTATGAATGCAGAAACAAGGCATGAGGTTGTGAACAAACTTCACAGACATGGTAGCTAAAACTAACATACAACAGACCAGGCTAAACATACGCAAGAAAACAAACATGTGTCTGCACACGGTGCATATGTGTGTGTGTGTGTGTAAAGTGCTCATGCAGGTATTTACAGTAGCAGGTTTTGAAACTTTCATCGAAATTCAAAACCGAAAGGGATCGACAAAAGCTACCTAAAGATTGTGACCTCCACGTGACAAAACTTAGAAATTGGCTCCTAAAGACAAGAACTCTCTTGGGAGCTGCCGGAGAACCCCCCTGGGTTACGCCTCCTTGGCACCAGGTCCTACACCCACAACAGTGGCTTGGTGGGAAGTGACACAGCAAATCATAAGAATATAACCTAAGAGCCACATTCTTAGATTAGTTTGATAGGGAAAAAAAGGCCTTACATGTTCAAAGTTTCGACCAGGGTTTGAAACCACAATGTAGAAAATTTTTCCATATCCACATATTTTCCTTTTTCTTTTTCTTCAACATGCTACTAATTACGATAAATTCCAATCTCAACTTTCTGGTTTCATGTCTTCAAGTAATCATTACAGTGATAGACATGAAAGCAGAATTTCAGTTGAAATTGGAATTTAATGTCATTTGGAACATATTAAAAAATAAAAAAATGGAAGTGAATACACAAGCAATTAAGACCAGGAAAGAAAAAGTATTAATTGCCTGCATCATGGTTCCACGATGTCCATGAAGCATCAAGTGCCTTTATCAGGTCAACCCAGGATGCACATAGCCACAAACTAAGTAAAGTGTCCATGTGAGGATATGTCCATACTCCATTTTATGAATCCAAACTGATCACCACATTAGAAACTATTCTTTGAAAGAAACAAATACATGCAGATGGGCCACTATTTTTATTAAGACCAAACACAGATTTATGATTCACCTTGTGGTCAAGATAGTACGCGTGCTGCACAAGTAACAAAACAAAACAAAAAAAGTGAATCGATTATCTCAGCAACATATAAATAAAAGAGGTCAAAATCCAGTTCACTAATATACCTCCCACATATCCAGATTGATGAGTGGCTGCAAAAGAACAAGGAAACTCTATTAAAACCAAGGAAGTTAAGTTTTTACAAGAGTAAACTATTGTAAAGGACTTATCAATGCAGATATACATCAACGATTTATCTAGTCTGAAGGCTGTGGAACTTCGTAAGAACCAATATGCAAATGATAAGCTCCAGATTAACTGATGGAATTGTCGAACCTACTCAAAGTGGTGGGGTAGATTGAAGGACAGGCCACTAAACCAGCATACCGAGAGGGAATTGTGGAATCAAATCCTGACGCATGGGAATAGTTTCTCACATTCCTTTCTTCCTCTCATGAGCAAAGCATTCAGAGGGGGGAAGAAAAAATTTTTCTTTTTCTTAAAACTGTGAGCAAGGGACAGACAGATTTTTTTCCTGTTTTCTCGCACTAAAGTATTATATAATCAGTCCATTTTCTTCTTTTATTGTGACCCCAAACATTATATTATTTTTAGTTTACTAAAGTAGACTAAGATTCGCTAAACCTCAATCCCTTATTTTTTTCTTGAATTTATCTTTTTCTACTTATTGAATTTCAATAAAAATTTGGAAAAGATTTATGCTTTTCAATTTCTTGATTGACATTAATATGTTTGAAATTACACACACAGTCATTTCATGCTATGCCACAAAGGTGCATGGTGCAGGTACTGGTGTGCAACTTCCAAGAAAACAGTAAGGCGCAGCAATGATGTATATATAGGTATATCTATATATATAAATAAACTTTCTACTAACAATGAACTAGTAATAAAAGTGTTCGTAAATAACAAAAATAGCAATTAATGAATAATAAACTATGATTTTATCAACGATTTAATGAAAAAGAAGGCAATTTGTTTGTAGCTGCACCCAAGAAGCACTTGAGCCGCACCTGACATGACTTGGATGCAACAACTATGTGAAAAGTCCATGTTACTTAGGTTTCATGAATTGAATAAATTCAATTATGGAGTAAATTGAAGTCCAAATAAAATAATTTGATCCAAGATAAAGATTTGTCCATGTTATCCATATCGAATAGTTCAAACATAGAACATGTAGACAATGGCATATACTCAACACAGAACAGTCTTATCTGCGTGGACAAGAAAATCCTACACCTCTCAGACGAATGGCTGGCAAAATAATTGTACAGAAAGGAAGATGGTGCTTACTATGTCACCCAAGATAAGGGGGTTAACAGCATTTAATGTTTTAACCACAGCAAGCTTCTTTTCTTGTGTCTTCACTGTAAGACAGATGAAATGAATATGAAACCCATTAATGCCTTCCCAGGTAATTTATCAAAAAAAAAAAGTGTTAGCGCCAAATTTAACGTGTTGATATATTTAAATTTTACCAAACTCAATTTATATGTGAGAACTTACAAACAAGCCACACCCAGCCAGAACCAAACAATGAAAGAGCTGTTTTAAGGAACTCCTCTCTCAAATTGATGAAAGATCCAAAGTCCTTGTCGATTTGTACAAGAAGGCCTCCTCTTGGAAGCTTACCACCACCTGGTTGCAATGATTCCCAAAAAAAGTCATGATTCCAAACCTGCAATGAGTTTAGGCATGTCATCAACATTCATGCAGTTCAATGTTTTGGCCAAAAAGACCTCTCTAGTGCAAGATGGGGTTCAATTATATGCTACTTTTCCTTCAGAATGCAAAAATATAACAAAAGGGAGTAACTAAAACGACATGCCCATCTACAATAAGCTGCAATTCTTTGGACCTTGTTACCACCGTTAACTTGTATCTACAATAAAAAAAAAACATATTAATTGTAACATTCCATGCTTCTGCATTTCTCTAGGGGATTCTCTAATCCTGTGGTGCAATAAGAAATAGAGAATCGCACTCAGTAGCATGGAAACGTGAGAATCATGGCTGCTTGTTCATTATCAATAAGAGGAGTTGCTGTTCAAACTGCAAAATATATCATCAAATAAAATACAGTAACCTCATCCCTTTGAAAGAAATGTGCTAGTGTCTCAGACTACAATGGTTCTTAAATGAGTAACCATGGATGGACATTTCTCAACTTCCTATTTCTCCATGCCACAGGCTAGAGGAAAATGCTACATATGTTGGAAACAACAATCATTTAGGAGCCCCTGCAGATCTTCAGAATGGTCATCTAAAAACTTACTTGTCTAGGGGAGAGTCCTGATTTCTTACATGAGTTAATGTTCATTCCATCTGATTTGCCTTTATATTTTCTAAGAAACTCACACAGTATTGCCTCATAGATGCAGCCAAGCTTACCAGATTGGTAGTTATTCCTTGCTCAAGTAACTCAAGAAGCCAATATTTATCTTTGCATTTAGTTATCGTCCAATCTTTGTTTGAGCTTCATAATTTACTTTTGCCTAATGGAGGTGTTAGGCAAGGTTCTTCAACACTCTTTATTCAATATTACTAGCCTATGCTCAATATGAATTAGAAGTCCTCCATGAACCTACTACGAATGCATTTCCTTCCAGCTGCACAACAACCAACCACTTTGAGACACATTTAGCCATTTCCATTGCAAATACTTAGGTATCAAAACAAGTGAAAACAGGCAAACAATTTCAATAGCAGAGAAAAGCTGCCATGAGAGAACTGGTTCGATAACCCATTGATCAGGGCTCAACTTGGAGTGGATTCACTTGAGACTCGCTTGGTCACTCGGTCACAGCCTAGTTTTAAGACAGATTTCAATAACACCTTTACTACAATCATGTTACTACTACTTACTAGTATATGTACATGGATTTTTGTGTTTAACCTAGTGACAAGTTGGTAAATTGTATGTTCACAGCACATATATATGAAGTATAAGGCAACCAGTTACTTGGTTGACTCAGCCAAAACATGGCTAACGTGGTCTCGTGATTCCATTACTTAGCTGTGTCCTGTCAATTTCCTGGGCTTTCCATTCATTTCAGCATGCAGAGGATCGAGTCATGCAGTCATCTCAAACAACTAAGTTGACTCCACCATGTTTTTAGACACTGACTGTTACCCTTTCTTAAATATCATAAAACTTCACATTGTAAAAGCACAAATATATAGTATCATCGCTGAATGAAACCTAAACAGACATGTGTAGGCCTTCTCCTTTTCTTGAAAAAATAAATAATCAATTAAACATTTTCATGACTACATGTGTTTCTTTAGGAAGGAAAAATTTCACGCCCATGTTCACTGACTACTTGGTCAAATTCAATTTTTTGTAAACTGCAATAGAAAAAACATGGTTCATAACAAATAAAAAATGAGGACCACATGTATGCACTCAAATTAAGACAAAGCCTATTGAAAATTAAGACAAATTTAACCACATAGATGGATGCAGAATTTTCAAAAATGTAGGAAGAGAAAAAAGATTATGAAAATCTGATGCCTAGATTAGATTTTATGAGCTGAGAAAATAGTATTAAAAAACCCTTACAACATTTGAATACACATCCAATCTTCATAATTTCTTAACCAATAAAATTATCATTTCACATCCATTTCTACAATTAGATTTGTGAGAAACAGATATAGATATAGTGCTGGAAAACAAGGAGGCACTTGCAGCAAGATAAAAGCAGGTGGTATGATTGAATATATATATAGAAACACACACATCCAATCTTCATAATTTTTTATCCAATAGAATGATCTTTTCACATCTATTTGTACAATTAGATTTGTGAAAAACAGCATATATTGCTGGAAAACAGGGAGGCACGGGCAGCAACATAAAAACAGGTGGTATGATTGAATATATATATATATATATATATATATATATATACACACACACACACACACACACACACTCAAGTTGCCTTTGCGAAATTGACACCCAGTAACTGTAATCATGTGACATAGATTTAGATTCAAGTGCAAGTACCACAACGAAAATAATTCCTAACAAACGAACTTTTAAGACATGCAGGCTATCTCACAATGACTTGAAGTATGTTCAAGAGAAAGTGGTGTTTAAGGTGTAGTTATGCAATAATCGTATATATAAAATTATGGAGCAAGAAAGGGAAAATAAATAGGATAACCTGAGCAACATTGTTAAATTGTGGAAGTGGGTTTCCATTGTTATAGGAAACTTTCACCAATTCTTCCATTGTATATCCATATAATGGACTGTTCTCAAGCTGCTTGTTCAGGTTATCAACATAATGTCGGTGGTGCTTTCCCCAGTGCACTTCTAGAGTCTTTTGGCTCATGTAAGGTTCCAAAGCATCCTGTTATTATGAGATAGAGAAAGAAGTTAGCCTAACACAGGGTCTACAGAAGAAGACATTAAATTGCTCATGAATAAAATTAGCACTCAAATATAATGCCTTACACAGTTATTTAATAATTTAACGAGTCAAGACTAGTAACAAAAAATTGGGGGAATGTGAGGTAGACAAGGTTACGTGAACTAGCAACTTGAATATACCTATGCATCTACTGTCACTATCTCATGCATATGCATATACAAACACAAAAGGGGGAGAGAGAGAGAGAGAGAGAGAGAGAGAGAGAGAGAGAGAGAGAGAGAGAGATTACCAGTTTATACGGGGGAGTTGTTAAACCATAGTAACTTAAAATCTTGGTTGACCTCCTGGGAAGACAAGATTGACTTGCACGCTGAAAGGATAATGAAGTTGCAATAGAATACTAGAAAATGATACTCTTGCAAAGGCAGTTTCAGAGACAATGAAAGAAAACACAAGCAACAAGAACCCATGAAATAATTTAGTCGGAGAGAAAGAATCTTGCAAGGATTATCCCTAAGCTTCTAAATAGAGAAATAAAGAATCAAGCATCACAAAGTGGCAAAGAAGTCAAAAAAAAAAAAAAAACTTACTATATAAGATAAACTAAAAATGACAATTGCAACTGTCAGGCAATGAAATAAGCTATAGCAACACATTTAAGATCTAAAAGATCCCATTCTTTTAAAGCTGTGACAAGGATTCAGTTTTTCAGTTACCACATGAATGAACTTACTCAAATTTTTGTAGGAAATCCTGTATTTTACGTGGTAAAAAACCAAGTTTTTTAGGGTCTTCTCAGTGTGATTTATCATATGATGGTTCTGACTTTTGGTTAAAAATTGAACATTTTTCTTGCAAAGTAAAAGGTCTAGATTTCTGTGTTCATGACTATTTATTCATTTCTTTAAACAAACACACATCCAAGTCCACAATATAATATTCCCAGCTAGATATGCTGTTGTGCATGCCTGAATAAAATGAATTCTACAACCTAATAAAAGCAATTAACCATTGAACTTTACTGCCTATTTGATATACTAAAGCCTAAAGGGCCATCTTATGGTGCTTCCCTTGGTGAAATCCCAATAGTCTCAAAGCCAAAGGTAATATCCTAGATAACATATAGGCCTACTTAGATTCTCTCTATATTTAGCAGTTGATTAATTCAAAGATAACTCAAATATTTTAAAAAAATCAAACAGTGGAAAACTATGTCACAAATGAGTTCGTTCATAGTTGCTCTACATTTCAGCGGCTCAATGTTCTGATTCTGCACCACCTGAAAATCATTCTGTCTGGATTTATCTACAAGTCAAATTCTAAATCACCATTTCCAAATAAATGAATCCAGTCGTCTAGAACCTTTCTCTTCTTTGTTATGTTACAACAACAAATTGTCTGGGACTTCAGCGGATGCATTCTCTTTCACATTTTCTTTGCTATACATTTGAACTACTTACCCGCAATACTGAAAGTTACAGCAGATTGACTTACATCACTTGAACGGAAAAGTTGAAAATGATGCCGAAACACTTGACTACAAATCAACGTTCAAATGCAACCATGGTTATTTGTGCCCTCAGGACATGGACATAGTAATTAGCAAAAGCTTGTTGTCCTTTCAATATCCTAGAATTCCATCCTACGCAAACTCCATCTTGAATTCTTAAGCAGTTTACAACTTAAGGCAGCAGAAAAAATCAAGCAGAATTGAGCCATAAATTCAATAGCAGCAGGCCAACCTTAACTTAACATAGCCACAAATAAAGAAAGGAGGCAAGCTCTTAAATGGAAAGTAACAAAAAAAAAAGGACAGGGATAAAATAATTTCCAACGAAAAGGATTAGACAAAGAACCTGTCTGAACTTGGAGAAATTCAACGGCCTGCAAAATTTTTTCGGAAGTAGACGCGGCGAAGAAGAAGATGACGATGAAGATGAACTCTGAGAGCAAAGAGGCAGCAAGTGAAACTGAACGGACATCTCCATTTCTTTCCCTCACAAGCCCTCTAAAAGACAGGTGCGCCTGCCAAGAACAACAGCAAACTTCGACGGCGTTAAGCGATATCCAACTCTTTACATCAAATACTTACACGTCACCAGCATTGACAGAACGGAGTTGGAGGTCCATGAAGAGAAAGGAGGCAGCGGAAACCAAGGCGAGGATTCAAAGTATTGGATGCGCTAACCTTGAGAAGAACGGCTGTCCGAGCTTACAACAGGAAGAGGGATGAGTGGAGAAGGTCTGGTCCAGACCAACTAAGCACTTCGCGAAGAGGACGAACTCTCCCGCGACATTAGGGCTTCTACCAGCCGCTCGAAAGGCGGAAGAATGGCGCCAATATGGCGCGCGCGCGAGAGAGAGAGAGAGAGAGAGAGAGGGAGAGAGGGAGGGATGAGCGCTATCCTCATTCCTTACCGTTTTGATTCTTTTGAATATCTTCTAGATCTTCTTTTAGTTAAGAACACCATGAAGATTCATTTATGCAATCTAACCTTATGAATATGATTTTAAAAAGTAATTTTAATGGGTTATATGTATTAACGTGCTTGCGTTACTATGACAGAAGCAGTAGATTGTTGATAACAGCTGGATTTGCGGTAGTCCTTAGAATTTTCATTTCTCCATTTCTCCCCACCAAGGTTTTCCTACTAATTCTTATAGGATGTCTCCGGTGTTCCAATTATTTGATGTTGGTCTATATGGGGCGTTTGATGAGGCTGTAAATCTGGAATAGAATTTCCTTTTTTTATGGAATTGGAATTGCATTATAAAAAAAAAAAAAGATTTTGATTTTTAGAATTATAAGTTCAATTTTTGACTGAAATTCTGGAATTGTGATTCACCATTTTCATTCTATTTCCAATTCGAGTTGGAATTTTGGTTCTATAATTTTGATTTTAGAATCAAAATTCAATGCAGTCAAAAGTATAAGAAAAAATTGGGGTTGGGGGAGGAATAATTTTCTGCAAATAACTCTAAAATTGTTTTGGGTAGATGCATATATGAGGCTAAGTAAACCAAAGTTACATTTTCCAAGAAATGTAAAAATGTGCAGCTTTTCAATGGCGAGCAAGTCCCGGAAGGAACACTAAAGTTGCTTCTTATTGGAAAATGAAGTCATTCCTACATTTAGAAAAAAAAAAAAAAGCTTTGATGAGTTTTGTTAATTGAAAACACTAAGGAACATGTAGTTTCTTGGGCACCTTGTTGGAGTGTGGAACTTGATCCATACCAGATAGCCTTCCTTGGATCCTACTTTGCATCATTTTCTGTAAGAGAATTTATGTATTTTTTCTGGTTTTGCCTTAATCTCATGTTTATGAAGGCGCCATTTAAGCTTGCATTCTATAATGTTTATGTAACAGTGAAAAAAACTACTTTGTGTGGCGGCCATAGATGTAGGAGAACATTCATGTCTTCGAACTACTTAAATCTTTGTGTGTTATTTCTCTCTTTCTTTTCTTCGGATTTCTCTTCACTCGGTGTGTTATGAGAGTGTGAGAGAGCTTCATTCCTAACACACCTCTGTAAAGAACATTTGCCATGAAAATTTGTGAGCCAAGTGTTCGCAAGTCACAAATTAAAGTCAAATTACTAGTTAATTTCATCTATACAAGCAAACATGTCATAAATTCTTCCTTTTTAATTACATTTACACGGGTGCATACTTGCACATCATGTGCAAAATATATATGACCACCATGTTGGTCCTTTACGAGTTCATCATGTGCTTCAATCTAAATTCTTTACTGCCAAGTACATGATCAGTTGATCACGTCCCTGATGTGTGCCATTGTAAAAGAGATAATTGAAACTAATTTGTCAACTTACTATGGTTAATTATAACTTCGATATACATGTATGTCGATGTCAACCTGCTTATCTATTAATTAATTATTTGCTTGTACAAACAATTAAACTTAAAAATTTGCGTACAAAGGCCGATCTAGTGCACATGGAACCTATAATTTCTTTGAGCGGAGAGGTAGGCCAGGGGAAACGAACCAAATTATATATTTCTGACTATTTGAGCACCTTTGAGGCTCTCTTACCTTCCAAAGAGCACAATTGGGTTTAACCTTTTCCTTAAGGCAGTGGCGGAGTCAGCGTGGGGCAGGTGTGGGCGCTTGCCCACGCCAGCCCAAAAATTTTCAAATAGCCCAAATATTTTCAAAACAAAGCTGAGTACTGCCCTGCTCTATTCTTCGTCCCTCTCAATGCCCTGCCCATGCCAGCCCAAAATATCCTGCCCTCGCCAGCCAATTGGCTCCGCCACTGGCTTAAGGGGCTCTTTCCTCAAAGAACCATAAATTGTCGCCATACTGTAACCCATCGGTAATGCATGCTAATGTAGTGACATTTTTTAAATTTAAATTTTTAAATTTTAGTCATTCGGCAACATCTCGAATGTAAGAGGATTAAGTTGTCCCAATAAAATACATTATTTTGTAATCTTTGACTTATTTTAAATCGTCGATTTTGAAACTAACAATGCTTGCAATAGGCATATGAAAGCAGTCTACCGACTATGAGAAGAAAGGGACACGTACCGTACGATTAAACTTTAAAGATTGCCCCAAGGCTGTAGTCTTAAAATTGGGTTTGATGCTAAAGAAAGAATAATGCAAACAAGGAGTTTGCAAGAGTAACAACTTGTTACTGACATACGCACAACACAATTATTTAATCTCATAAATTACTGTATTTTCTTTAAGTTATCATATGTTCGCTAATCTGATTGCAAGTTAATGTTCATTTCTAGTAGCATTAATTGGTAATAACAATAGGTTTGAGAGTGGTGAATCATAAAATGTGCCGCTTTAAAATGAATTGGCAACACGTTTTAAGGATTATTTATTTGAATTTTCTTCACATTTAATGGTGTTTTGGCTGTTATTCCCAAAAGGGTTGGCGCAACAATCGGGGCGGAGGCCATAGGCAGCTGGTTTCCGCTTTGAATTCTTGTGTCATCAACCTTCTGTGCTACAAAAAAGAAGGGAGGCATCGACGTGCAAGTTGAAGCACGGTGGAGGCGGCTAGGGGCGGAGCGATGATTTTTTTTAGGGGCGGGTCAAACGGTCCAACGAACTTATTCAGGGAGGGTCAAATTAAATTCAAATCCAAAAAATACATTATGCAACTAAAAAACTTCAATTTTGCTAGTGTAATTTTTTTTTTCACTTAGCTGGGGAGGGGCACGGCCCATGGCCTAGACAGGCCCCCCTCCCTCTACCCCTGGAGGCGGCACCCTGAGGTACCAAAAGCATACCTTGCACTATAAAAAGATAAGAGGTTGGGTGGAGGCTTCGGCCTTTTGTGGAGCGGTAGAAAGCCCCACTCACCTGGAATGGTGTTTTGGCAGTTGAATTCATGCATGGTTGTTGACAAAACCAACTGATTAGCATAAAAGTCAAGGAGCCAAATAGATACTAAAGGCGAAAAGGGTCTACTGGTGGAGGGCGGGTTGAGAATCCATCGGAACAAGGGCGTGAGCCTGGTGCGGGAGTGGACTGGTCGTTACATTAGACAGACATTTGAGTTTAAATTATCTCAATTAAAGGATCTTAGTATATAGGATGTGTGGCTTATGCCCAATGCTGAAAGGGTGGAGCATTGACCTTCTTGGTGGATAGCATGTTGAGAGACAATGTATCCTTGAATGGTTGATTCCATTGCATGAATTCTGTTCGATATTATGCCAAGGATTAACATTTATCAGATGAAAATTAACGAGCAGATATCGGCCCACAGTGTGTCCCGAAACATTTCGAAAACCGAAGCACGAATATGCTCGTGTGTCCAAGTGTTGACATTTGCAAATTTATTACAAAACCGAATTCTTAATCTATATATATATATAATTTAATGGCTTAATTACGATGCTAATGATCTCCAAACATCCCAAGAAAAGCCATGCGTGAATATAATATTGCTAGAAGTAATATATTTTCTGAATATTCTGAAACGCAATGTTTTGCGCATGCATGAACACATGATCTCAATACCAAGAGAAAATATTATAACTAAAGGATCGTGATAAACATCATTCTATGATCGCAAGCTTCGCAACATACCAATCACATGTTGTCATGTTGACTGTAAATTTTATAAATGAAGTACGTATCTGTTTTGGATCTTAAGATCTAAATACATTAAAATATTTCATTTGAATATCAATATTAATTTAGCCCAACTTAATCTGATGTTCCCCATAAATGTGTCCCAGAAATTGAGCTACAGATCTCATTTCAAGGCAAGCCCGGCTGCAGATCCAACTAACTAGTTGGGCATACTTTTACATGGATGTAACATCAGAAACGAGACGTGTGAAAAGATCTTGAACGAAGTAAACTAACGTGCAAATATATAAAGCTTAAACTGACCAAGGGAATTGAATTTTTTTTTTTGTTGACGCACTAGTATACAATAAAACAAAAAAAGAAAAGAAAAGGAAAGGAGACAAATGGATTGTTTCATTGAGATCTCCGGTTCCTACTGGTGGAGAGGAAGAAACCATCTGTTTTATTAGTTTTATTATCCGAAAAAATTACCTCTATATAAGAAAGTCAAGACTTGTTATTGAATGTGATCATTAATTATCAACTCAGCGATATGTAAATCACGAACAAATTTAAGATTGTCTACTTATCCGAACTTGAACAATTAATTGTATCTGATTTTGCTGTTAAAAATGGTATGAAATTGATGACTTGTATATGATTGACACAAACGGATGACAGGCAGCATTCTCTATATTCTAGCCGCACAAAGTCAAGAAGGCGCGACCACTAAAGGAGTATTTACTTTTCTTGTTTATTCTGATTCTGGTTTCCAATTACTGGATCTCAGCTTTTCTTCGAATTAAAGATCTCATTTGTTTAGGACTTTTTGTCATCATAAAAGAGTAAAATGAGGATCTCATGTGCGGATCTTTGATACGACTTACAAAAAAATTCGAACTTACGATCTATGAATTTTAGTGTGGATCGTTTACTGCGTCAGAAAAAACATGTCATGCAAAACCAACGGATTTAAAACCAAAGGCAATCTAATGCTTGTGTAGATTCAACTTTATTAATGAGCTAAAGATGCAGATAAGTTGAAAAAAAAAAGCTCAAATTCAATACCAAGATGCGCATGTTGTATGAAGACAATGGTATTCATATTATTGAATTCATGGGGCAGGGTGCTTGCAGGAAACTCTTATTTTAGTGATGGAGCCAATGGTATGTAGATATTGTTGAATTCAAGAGGCGGAGTGTCGATATTGTTGAATTCAAGGGGCGGGGGGTGTTTGCAAGCAAGTTGGAGGCGAGGGCGGAACCAAGGTAGGGCTCACTTGGGCCCAGGCCCCATATCATTTTTTTTTAAATATGTGTAAATTTTAGAAAATTTCACTAATTCTCTATAAAAATTTTGAAAAATGATATTTCGGTCCTAGTTAAAATTTAGAAACTTTAATTCACCCCCCTCATGAAAATTTTTTTGCTCCACCTAGAGGTGCTCGAAAATATGTTCAAATATCATAAGGAATATGGTGGTTGCATATCCATTTGCAGGTGAAAGCCCTCGACCGGGGATACAACAACACTATACACTACGAAGGAAAAAAACTATGGCAGGGGGGGTTGTAAATGCTGGCAAAAGATTTTGATTATAATGTCAAAGTTGAAAAAGTTTATGGTAGGATCGGATTTGGCTCCTTCATCACCTCCCACATCAAGCAGTGGAGGGACCTAATTTTGTGAGCAGAAACCTTGGTCTTTGGTTCTTTTTTCTTTTTGTGTGATACGGCATCTATATTCTTGAAGAGCTGAATCAGCTTTTGTGGGAAAAGATAGCAGATATTTTGGTGTTAATAATTTTGTTCAATAAAGTAGGGGTCGCATCCGCAAACAGGTTGCTATTACGTGAAGGCAAAACAGTAGGAAGACTTTGGCAGAGAAACAAGGGGCACCCACGCGGTTATATATATATCATAAATGTACGCCTGTAGTTTTATATCAAACCAACGAACTAATTTATACCAGTAGCTGCCAGTAGACCTCCGAGATGCCAAGTTGATAGAGGGCTCAAATATCAGGATGCGCATTGCTTGTGAAGAGAAAACGATGGGAACGTAAACAAGTGGCCGCCCGAGAACCAGAACATAAACGTGCTAGTCTCATATGTTCCACAATTACGAGACCAGCCAATAATTTCTCAATTGGAATCTGCTACATTATCATTTATCATGTACCACAGAGTGTCATGATCTTTATTGATGTTGATGAATATGGGCAAAACGTTTGGTGGTGGATTTTCGTGTGGTCACGGAAGTTGCCAATTATGATGAAATTAACTTTACATGAGGAAGCTGCTAGAACGTGCTTGCGTTGCTACGATAGAACCACGGTAGTGATAATAGCTGGGTTTGCAGTGGTGCTTAAAATCTTCAATTCTCCATTCAATCATCGAATAAATGGGTCGAACCTGTTTGATGGGTACGTGCATGATCTTTCACAAAAACCTTTTCACCATTACACTTGTATGTTGTCAAACTACATTGTTCAAATATTTGTCCCATCAGTGATAGAATCAACTTAAGTAGCCTTAATTATTTTGAAAGCTGGCCAGCCATTCTATCATGGGTCCGAAAAAGCTTTGCATACTTACAAACAGGGGCAGAGGGAGAGGGAGGGCCATCGGCCTACCTGGGCCATGGCCCCACTCTAGTCAATTGAAAAAAAAAATACATTGAAAAAATTTAAAACTTTTAGCTTCGCCATGTATTGTTTGGATTCAAATTCAGTGTGGTCCTACCCAAATCCAGAGGTTGAACTATTCGGCCCGCTCCTAAAAAAAATCCTGGCTCCACCCCTGCTTAAAAAGGTAACATACGCAGAGCTCAATTATTTAATACCATGAATTACTGTACTTTTTTTAAGTCATCATTCGTTTGCCAATCTGGTTGCAAGTTATTGTTCATGATTTCTAGTAGCATTGATTGGCAATGATAATAATTTGGAGAGTGGTGAAGACGAAAACTTACCACTTCAAAATGAATTGGAAACATGTTTTAAGGACTATTTCCTCATGCATAGTTGTTGATAAAATCAACTGATTAGCATAAAAACAATGGAGAAGTCAAATTATCATATAGATACTAAAGGTATAAAGGGCTCAAAGTACCTTGGGTGAAATTGGTAGGGTGCAAATTAGGATCTGGCGGACCAAAAGCCGGAGCCCAAGAGTGTGCCAGGTTGTTACATATTACCGGGTTCGTAGTATATGGTATGTGTGGGTTATGCCCAAATGGTGGAGTATTGACCTTCTTGGTGGATAGGAACTATCATTTCAATGGTTGATTCCACTGCACTATTTTTTTTCCATATTGTGCAAAAAAATAACATTTTTTTCGATATTGTGCCAAAAATTCCTTCCGACAAGCATGTCATGAACAAAGTCAATTGAGGCATTTTTCTTGAAACATTGAGGAAACTGGAGCACGGATATGCTTGTGTCTAAGAGTTGACATTTGGAAATTTATTAAAATATCGAATAATTTTATGATCATAAACTAAATATATAGCTATTATTTAATAGCTTAGTTACGATGCTAACGATCTTCTGGTCACATCCCAAAATAGAAGAAAATTGGTTAAAACATTGCGTGAATAGAATATTGCTACAATATTATGAAACTTTATGTTTTATTCATGCATGCATGAATACATTATCTCAGTGCCCAAGAAAAAAAAAATATTATAACTATAGTATTGTAATAAACATCCTTTTATGATCACAAGCTTCACAACATACCGATCACATGTTGTTGACCGTAAGTTTTATAAACGAACTATGAATCATTTTGGATCTTGAGATGTAAATTCATTACATTGATACTTAATTTGATTATCATGATTAATTTAGCCCAACTTAATCTGATGTTCCCCATAAATGGTCGCAGACTACAAATCTAATTTCAAGGCAAACCCAGTTGCAGATCCGACCAATTACTTGGGTATACTTTTACATGCATGTACCAAGATCCGAACATCAGAAATGAAAATCTGAGAATATCTTGAAAGAAGTTAACTAATGTGAAAATATGAAGCTTAAATTGAAGCAGAAAAGAGTTGACTTTTCTTTTCATTGGGGCATTAGTATAAAATAAAAGTAAATGAAAAGGAGTCAAATGGATTGTTTAATTGAGTTATCCGGTTCCTACCAATGGAGAAGGAAAAAAAAAAATCTCTTTTATTAGTTTTAATATAAAAAAGTTTTACCACCATATAAGGAAGTCGGATCTGATCATCTTTTATCAACTCAGCCATATCTAAATTAATCACGAACAAATCCAAGATTGTCTACTTATCCTAACTTTAGCAATTAATTGTATCTGATTTTTCAGTTAAAACTGGTATGAAATTGACAACTTGGATATAATTGACAGAAAGGGATGACAGACAGTATTCTGTCATTTTCTCTACATTCTATCCTGACAAAGTCAAGAAGGCGTGACCGCTAAAGGGGCATTTAATACTTTTGATCTCCTCTGCTTTTAGAATTCTCAGGATCTGATGTTTATGATTAAGACCCCCTTCTCATTTGATTAGAACTTTTTATCATCATAAAGTAATAAAATGAGGATCTCGATACGACTTAAAAAATTCTTAGCTAGATGATATCTATGAATTTAAGTGTGAATCTTTTATTGCATCAGCAGAAGTCTGTCATGTTGACAGAAACACTAAGAAGGCTCTCAATGTGAATTACTTGGGAGATGAAAAGTCATATCTCTTGAGAGATGAAAAGTCATGTCTGTTGGAAGATGAAAAGTCATGTCTCTTAGGAAATGAAAAGTCATGTCTCTTGAGAGATGAAAAGTCATGTCTCTTGAGAGATGAAAAGTCATGTATGTTGAAAGATGAAAAGTCATGTCTCTTGGGAACTAGAGACCCCTTGTGTAACTCCTCTATATAAATGAGCCTCTCCACCAAAGGAAGGCAAGCAAGAAATGATAGACTAGTGGACGTAGGCCTATTGGCTGAACCACTTTAAAAATTCATGTCCCTTTAATTATTCATTCATTTTGATTCCTTACATGGTATCAGAGCCACCGGTCCTTGTTAGTGTTGCTGCTAGATCCTAAGGATTACATCTTGTGTTGCCCGCGTTTCATTCTCATGGCAAATCAAGAAGCATCATCAAATACGGGAGTCAACTTTGATACAGGTATGAATTTTCTTGCTTCTCCTCTTCAGTACCCAAGCAATTTACAGCATTTCCTCACCATCAAGTTAAATACTGAAAATTATCTTATTTGGGAATCTCAATTCACTTCAATTTTGATCTCATTTGATCTTATGGGATATATTGATGGAAGCAAACTTGCTCCATCAATGTTTAGAAGTG